>JAPWTK010000636.1:0-227489 GCA_029963805.1 Aromia moschata
TATTAAATACTGCATTTTTACTGTCCTGGGTTGTATGTACTTTATGAGTAGTCCCTAAGAGGGTACTTTTTTACCTTTGCCTCAAAAATGTTTCATTACGCATTTTGTACAAAAATAGTCTACTCTCTACCTTTTTTTATTATTCATTTCAAATAAGTAATAAGTTCTCATTTGTTTCAGGTTTTACGATGGAACTTCAGCCGTGTGAAAACGCATAGTAAAAGTAAATTGAGGTAAGATGTTAACACGGATTGAATAATATATTAGCAGTAAGTGAAATGAAAGCAATTACTTTGAAAGTTTCCTAGACTTTACGATATTTTTATGGGATTTGTAATATGACATAACTGTTAATTTAGCTGTAAAATATTGCTGAATTTAATTATTAATATGAATATCTAAATTTCATATTTATAGCTATGTTTTTGATTAAAGGAACTTGAAGGAATATAATTTTAAAAAAAATAAACAATATTTTTATTTTGGTATTTAAACCTTAGTAATCCTCACCCAGTATATACATAGGTAGAGTTAGAGTACTATGATTATCAGAATATACAATACTCTACAGGGTTAACCAAACATTATATAAAAAAAACTATTCGAGTAAAAATTGTTCAGAACGCATATTGTGCATATGACAAATAATTGTGTAATATATTTGACAAAATTAAAAATGAGTAATTAAAGGGGAAAACCCTTTACAATTTTCAAAAAATCGGTGTTGTGTTTTCTTTTTTCGAAAGTACAATATATTGAGAGTATATTAGAGGAAAAATCTAAATATTAAATATTTACGGAGCTATCGTACATATTCGAGAGCGCCGGGGCTCTACCTCATACCACATACCATAAACTAGCGAGTCAGGTAGCCGTAGCACTTGGGGTGGAGTAACATTTCTTTCTTAATACCTTTTGTGAAGAAAACAAGGTCTTCGAGGAGGCTGAAGGTTTATTATATGCACCGATGAATCGCTGATTGATCGGTGAGTCACTAAAACTAATAGTTTTAATGTATTGGAACTTTGAACGCAATTGTATTTCTCGGAACTGTATTTTCAAAAATTGTTCTTGCCGTAACTCAAAAAGTTATTCATCGAATTGGCTGAAATTTTGAGAGATTTTTGTCTATATTATTATCGGAAGGAAAAGATGTACCTAAAGTTTTAAAGATATCGCTTAAATACATTATACTTTTTTGGGATAAAAATTGTCGAAAAATAATTAAAAACATTTAATTAAACAGTCTACTTAATTACTACTTTTATACTTTTTTATAATTTTATAGGTTTATCCTTCCCCTGCACATGTCAGTAACTGAAAAAAAAATAGTTGTTTGGTTTTCTCTCAATAGAAAAATTATGACAAATGCAGCACTTTTCGATGTCACGCCAACTACGCCTGAAGAAATACCCTGCAAAGCCGCCATTTTGTTAAAAAAAGGGAAAACATGTTTTTCTACTCTTCAAAGTTGTAATTAAATGATGTAAAAACTTTAAAATGATGTGATTACTTTATCACCTTTAAAAAAATTCATAAAAAAAGACTCATTTTCAAGCGTCCAAAGGGTTTTCCCCCCCTTAACTCGTATTGCTTTTTCGTTAGGAAGCATTTTTAGATTGGAGATAAACCGACCTTAAATCACGTCTAGTACCTATCTGAGGTTTCCGTTTAGCAGGAAAGTTTTTGGACGCTCTCTTTAAAAATCACACGATATAAAATTTATTTTGATTTAATAAAAGGGTATCCCCCCATAAGTATGGTGAAATGCCCCCCTTTTTTTTATTTTCTTCGCAGGATGAAAGTGTTTCTTAGGGCTAATTATGAAAGGTAGGCCGAATTTTAGGTCCAAAAAATTTTCCTCTCAGCTAGGTATGGAAAACACCCTGTTTTTTACGTTTTATTTTTTCTCGGTTTTTAACTGTCGAAACAATCTGATAAAATTCATGAGTACAGAAAATATGATTAATTTTATGTAAAAAATTTTCAAGCTCATTCAAGGTCATTATGACCTCTAAAAAAATTATTCAAACTTTAAAAATCCCATATCTTTTAACCAAAAAAGATTAATTGAATTAAAATAGAATTAATTTAAAATTTAATTCAATTATATAGAATTAATTGAGATTTTTAATATGTTATATTTTTAACTGTTTTTACTACCTCAAATTTTTTCAGATTTGTTTGAGTGGTGGGTCATGCCCAAAAGTGCGAAAAAATCAATTTTTTTTTGTCTCGTGAAACGACTTAAAATGGCTTAAAATCATAATTTTATAGTGCCCTGATTTTTTTCTTGCACTTAAAAGGACTCAAATGACTTCAGACAATTAAAAAATATGTTCACTAAAAAAATAGTAAGAAAAAAATTCCACTTATCGAAACTAGTAGTTTTTATATTTTTTAATTGTTTGAAGTCATTTGAGTCCTTTTAGTGCAAGAAAAAAAATCAGGACACTATAAAATGATGATTTTAAGCCGTTTTAAGTCGTTTCATGGACAAAAAAATTGATTTTTCGCACTTTTGGGCATGACCCACCACTCAAAAAATCTGAAAAAATTTGAGGTAGTAAAAAACAGTTAAAAATATAACATATTAAAAATCTGAGCCTGAAGCTTTTTTTTGGTTAAAAGATATGGGATTTTTAAAGTTTGAATAATTTTTTTGAGGTCATAATGATCTTGAATGAGCTTGAAACAATTTTTACATAAAATTAATCATATTTTCTGTACTCATGAATTTTATCAGATTTTTTTCGACAGTTAAAAATCGAGAAAAAAAATAAAACGTAAAAACAGGGTTTTTTCCATACCTAGCTGAGAGGAAAATTTTTTGGACCTAAAATTCGGTCTACCTTTCATAATTAGCCCTAAGAAACACTTTCATCATGCGAAGAAAATAAAAAAAAAAGGGGGGGCATTTCACCATGCTTATGGGGGGATACCCTTTGGTTTCCAATTTTGCCTCAAATCCATCGTTTCTCTGTAGTTTCGAGCACAGTATTTTTGGAGCCTACTTTGAAGGGGACAAAATAAATTTTGATGAATAAATAACAGTTTATTTGCTTTTTTTACAATTTTCGGGTACTTTTTGTACGTAGTAGTATGCGCAGAAACGCTTTGTCGTTTAAAGGTGTAGAAAGTTTTATCATGTATGTTGTTTCTTTTTTATTATTTTTTTTACGTTGTTGTAGTATACTTAAAAAAGCTATAATATTTCAATATCCTCGGTGTGAATTTGTGTCAAACTACACGAGTACTAATTATGTTTGAAAGGTCGATAACATTTTAGGGTCTTAGTCCATTGTCTGTAATGTATTGACTTAAAAGATAGATTCCATGAATTTGTGGCGCTTTGTAGGGAGCGAGTGTGTGTATTCGTAGTACTGTGGCAACCATTGATTCAATCATATAATTCAGTTCTTCTGTAATTTAAAAATAGTTGTTGGGTACTTAATTTGTAGCATCATTACAATGACCGTATATTAATTAAATTGTTAAAAAAAACAAGCATTAATTAAGGTAATGCAACCATTCTAAAAGCTTTACTTTCACCCTTAGTATTCACCATTAAAATATTTTATTCAGTGTGGCTGTATTAATTTAAACACTCATGAAATTAATTGTTTATTGGAGATTTAATAATAACTAAAATACATTTTTACAGTGAGTGGATATATCTACTTATAATAATAAGTATTCATTGTAATGTTAATACAAAAACTTATCATTTTTTTTTTATTTTCATGAAAAAATCTACCAAAGATATTAAAAATATATATATTTAAAACTAATTTAAATATTAATTATGTATACAAAGTTATAAATCATTGTTTTTGGGTCTACGGAATTTCATTTTGTTATACATATTTTTTTATCATGGTTATAAATATTAATTGTAACTCTTTTACAACATACCTAACGGTTAAAATTTTAGCAAAAGCCGTAAAGAAAGTAGAAATGTGTTAACCTAGAAACATCTTAATATTTCTCTTTTGACTTCATTGATAGTAAAGATTCAATATTCATTATACGTATATGTGTAGTTGCTTCTTCAAAATATGCACTTAGATTTTCCCTTTTCACAATTTTTGTGATGAAAAATCTGATGACATCAAATTAGATAGATAGGTACTATTTCATTTGTACAAATAACTCGCTAAAAAGCCAAAATATCTTAACAACGAAGAAAAAATTCTTGATTTAACTTCTTTATAAATTCATTAAATGAGTTGATGCTATGACAGGTAGCAAAGCATCTTTTTACCGTAATATACGAGGTGTGGCTATTAAATAACCGAACTGCTGTCATAACACTTTTTCATTCGTTACCAATTACAGTAGCAACTTTTTCGCCTTCAATGTACTCCTCTTGGCGATCTCTACACCGCTCCATACGACTTTTCCATTGTTGAAAGCAGTGCTGGAAGTCAGCTTCTGTCAACTGGTTCAGAACCTCCGTCGCGTTTGCTTTAACCGTTTCCACATTTTCGAATCTTGTCCCCTTCTTTGTCACCGTGTCTAATAAGCTTGGATCAGTGTCAACGTCGTTTAGAATGTCAGCGCAAATCTTCATTCTTGATTCCTTTTGCTCGGGAGTGAGGAGTTTTGGCACCATTTTTGCGCAAACTTTGCGCATGTCGAAGGATTCATGCAAAATCTGACGAACACATTCTTTGTCGATTCCTGTTATTTCAGTAAGTCCTCGGATGCTTAGACGACGATCTTCGCGGATGAATTTACCAATTTTTTCAATGTTTTCGTCCGTTTTTGACGTTGAGGGCCGTCCAGGGCGCGGATCGTGTTTTCGGTCGTTTCATCGGTTTCGATTCGTCCCTCTTTAAACCATTTAAACCATTCAAAAACTTGGGTGCGGGATAAACATTCATTCCCGTGGACTTCTTTTAACATTGCATAAGCTTCTGAAGAAGTTTTTCCCAGTTTAACAAGAAACTTGAGATTAACCCGTTGCTCCATCTGGACACTTAACATTTTTTCGACGCGTCACTGGTGCGTAGACTAAATCAAACGACTGCTACTGTCAAACTGAGCGACCCACTGGCTTGTCGCGACACGCTCGCAGCGCGCTGGTAGCAGAATAAGTTCGGTTATTATTAGAGTTCGTGCGAGCGCGGACTGTAACAGGACCGTCGTCAGTTAACGAATGAAAAATATTAATATGTTTACATAAATTATGTAGCAACATAGTACTATTTTTACCAAATAGTACGGGTAAGTCAAGGATAAAATGCCTACTGAAAAGGGGTCCAATTTTACTTAAAAATAAAAAACCCGGGGGAGGGGGGCCCAAAAAAACGGGGGAACCCCTGGCCCCCCCGGCGCGCCCTTTACCCTTCCAAATACGAGATAAAAAAATTATTTTTTCCATCCAAAACAAAAATTAACCCGCCCCCAAAACCCCCCATTATTTTTATAATATTTTTCGCGTTTTATCCTCCCCCTTCCCCCCCCCCCCCCCAAAAAAATGTCTCGTGCCAACCCCCCCCCCCCCCACCCCCCCCCCCCGCCCGCCCCCCTCCGCTTTTTTCCCCCCCCCCCCCCCCCCCCCCCCCCCCCCCCCCCCCCCCCCCCCCAAATCTTTCCCCCCCCCCCCCCCCCCCAAAACCCCCCCACAATATCCCCCAACGTTTTCCCCCCCCCCCCTAGTTCTTCCCCCCCCCCCCCCCCCCCCCCCCCCCCCCCCCCCCCCCCCCCCCCCCCCCCCCTCTTCCCTTCTTTCCCCCCCACCCCCCCCAACTATTATTATTTTTTCCCCCCCCCCCCCCCCCCCTTCCCCCCCCCCCCCCCCCCCCCCCCCCCCCCCTATTTCCCCCTTATTTTCCCCCCCCCCCCCCCCCCCCCCCCCCCCCCCCCCCCCCCCCCCCCCCCCCCCCCCCCCCCCCCACTCCCCCCCTCCCCCTCTCCCCCCCCACCCTCCCCTAATTTTTCCCTAAATTAACCCAAATAATCCCCTCTTTCCCCTTTTTTCCCCTTTATTTTAATATATATAAATTAAGATAACACGTAACAATGGCAACACTTACCCGACAAACGTCAGTGTTGAGACAAGGTTCCTCGTTTGGTGATTAGTTTTATCCAGAACCTTAGAAGGTAGTAGGTGGCTGTCACTAGCAGTGTCACTTTTTAACGCACCAATTAAAAAATTAGCTACTGAACGCCCGCAAGAACTATTTTTTTTGTTTGCGTTTTGGTGTTGCTGCCATTTCTTTAATAAACCCCCCCCCCTTTTTAAAGGTCCACTTTCCTTTTCCCCTGTCCCCCTATCCTTTTTTCTTTTTTTGTGGCGCTGGACGAGGCATGGCTTTTCATATGTCTTGTTACTTGTCCCTAAAACCCTGGGGATTACTGTCAAACCACGTTTGAAATACTTCCCGTCTATTTATTTTCACATTTGGCATGGTACCTCACTTTATTCACTTCTACCCTCAACTAGTAATTATTAATATTTATAAAGTTATATAAACACACGGCGAATACGTAAAACGAAACGTTCAACGCGATGCAATACCGGCGACTGTCTGTTACAGCGTGCCACAAATAACTAAAATTGCTAGCGCAGTTCTCGTAATGCAAGTCAGCTGTGAGCTGTGAAGGCCAACGAGTCAAGGACAGGACATGCACGATGTCGGCCATGTGACATTCGCGCTTGGTAATAAGTAATAATATTTAATAATGTTCTATGATGCAACATAGTTTCTGTGAACATATTAACATTTTCATTCGTAAACTGACTACGGTCCTGTTACACTCCGCGCTCGCACGAACTCTAGTTATTATAAACCTCGTAATACTACTTAGATCAAGGTATATCTGTACACCCACTGCCTGTTCCACTTACGATTTAAGCACCTACTTCGCATACACTCATAAATATTCATAAAGTATCCTATTTTATTACGTAATAAACTCACGATCAATTAACAATAATCAAACACATGCTCTTGCTTTGACACTGCCGGAAAAGTTCCTGTGATTTACAGTGCATTAACCCCGATTGGGTATTAAATATTTAATGTATAATTAGCGACGACAGCTATTTCGCCAGTTCTCTATGAGTATTGCGAAGAGTATGACATACCGAAATTGGGTCAAATAGCGTTTTTTTAGTTGTTATTTTAATAGAATTTAAGAAACTAAAAAGCAAGAAATAAGGAAGTAAAAATACCGTTGTAGGTTTAGATGTATATCTAGCAAGATTCCAGTAGGTATCGTGTTGGGATTTTGCAATAAATGTATGATAATTAAATAGTGAATGTGCTAAACGTGTTACATATGTAAATACATACGTAACACCTTTATTTATTTCAATAAACATCATTTAATTTTTTTCTCGCTTTATTAATATATACTATTCACTAAGGTGCGATATATGAGAAACTCGATTGAACCCACTGCATTTACAATTTACTTAATTTACTTAAGGTGTTGAGTAATATGACTCATCAGCGTTGCAAGTTTCAACTTGTTCTACCCATTCGACGATGGAGTCAGGGAAAAAACGACGATAAAAACTTGGGTGTCAGCTATTAGGAGGTCATAAGTTCAAACTTTAACTACAGAAAACTGATGAGGTGGGGGGAATTAGTTACACAACCAAAGCAAGTTCTTGACCATATTACTATTACAATTTGTACCTCAAATAATTCAGATGTCTTAGTGATAAGCAAACTTCTTTTCTCTTATCCTCTAAAGATTGCACATTCAAACTCTTTATTCTAATTTCAATTAAAATTGTTTCCAACAGGTTGATATTCTCTTTTCACGCATTAAATACCTTTTGTTTCCCAAACAGTTTCCAAACCATTTTGCCCTTTCTAAAGATGTTTTGAAGTTGAACAAAATTAACGAATACAATTTTTAAGAGCCTCCGTGTCGACCGGATTTGTATTAACGGTTTTTCTTTCGCTTTGGTACATCATCTGTTCATTAAGTCTTAGCTTGAACCTCATTGTTAAAACACTATCGTATGAATAAGTTTTTAATTGAAATAACAAGAACGTGCACTGCATTCGATGAGAAATTAAGATAAACCACGAGGTAATTCCACAACTCTGCGTTATTTGTATGTAGGTGATGTAAGGATATCGTTGCGGTAGCACCGTA
This sequence comes from Aromia moschata, assembly GCA_029963805.1. NCBI lineage: Eukaryota > Metazoa > Arthropoda > Insecta > Coleoptera > Cerambycidae > Aromia > Aromia moschata. The sequence goes on from JAPWTK010000636.1 coordinate 8,122, forward strand.
TTTAGATCAACGACGCCAGTGAAGATTGAATGTTTGTGAAAGTCCTCGCCTTAGTTGCCATCTAATACAGTGTAGGAAGAATTGTACTTTGTCGACTAGCGACGGGGCATCCGTGCAAATCGTTCTGCTATAGACTTGCATAATTCGAAATGGAGGATTTATTGGTTTCGATCGAACGAGAAGGATTGTGTGTGCTATCCATTTAGTTCGGTTTTATTTTGTTTGGAATTTATTTATTTGCTAGAGGAAAGTGAATATGTCCAATTAATTACACAGGCCCACAAAAAAAGTGTCTGGTTCTGGGATGGAGACTAACTTTTTCCTTTGTATTTTGTGCCGCTGAATCCGAATTCATCACAAAAAAAATAGGGGTTCCGTAGCTAATTTTGAAGATAACCTCAAAAAAACTGTCGAAAACGACGTGTTTCGGTGGTAAAAGCTTGAGAAGAACAAAAAAAAGATTTGCTTCACATCAAAAACACTTTGTTTCTACGTATTTTGGCCTGCTGAATCCGAATTTGCTATGAAAAAAGGGGGTTTGACCAACGGATTTTGGAGTAGTAACCTCAAAAAAAACTGCTGAAAACGACGTTTTTTTTGTAATAAAAGCTTGAAAGAAATGGGAATATGATTCGCGTCACATAAAAAAATACCGTATTTCGATGTATCTTAATTTCTTAAACCCGAATATGTTATGAAAAATTTGGTTTAACAAGTGAATTTCAAAGATCATCCTCAAGAACATGTAAAAATTGCGTTTTCAACGGTAAAATCTTGAATGCCGTGGATTGAATCAGTCAAACATGGAACTCTAGTAATCACAGAACATACTTGCATTTGACTTTCTGGAATTCAGACTACGAAAATAACTTGAAACAACAGCAAGCTGAAGACAAATATGAAGATTGTTGTATCTCTGAGAGCGGAAATCTGGGAATATTCGAATAGATATTACGTTGAGTTCAATTTGGTGATAAGAAAATCAATGTAAACAAAAATTAAGTGTCTGAAAAGGGCTTGAATTTTCAAATGGAAAAAATCTCATGCACCACGTCTTTGTAGTGTTCTCTCGTGTACATTATTTCTGTTACTTGGTAACTTTAAAACTTATTTTTTTTGTTCTTCTCAAGCTTTTACCACCGAAACACGTCGTTTTCGACAATTTTTTGAGGTTATCTTCAAAATTAACTGCGGAACCCCTATTTTTTATGACGAATTCGGATTCAGCAGCACAAAATACATAAGAAAAAGTTAGTCTCCATCCCAGAACCAGACACTTTTTTTGTGGGCCTGTGTTATTGACCTTTAGGAACGTGTTGTACGAGGTGTGTAAATTAAGTAATGATATTGATTTTTCATTTTTTTTTATTCGAATTCAATTGCAATTCAGTATTGTGTCCTTCAAAATAACTTCCTTGGGAAGCCACACAGCGCTGGAGACGGTTCTTCCATTCCTCATAGCAGGGCTGGAACTCGTATACTGGAATAGCCTTCAGTTGGTCGGTTACAGCCGTTTGAATGTTTTCTATCTAAATGATGTCCCTTGAGGTGATTTTTCAATCTCGAGAAGAGAAAAAAGTCACAAGGACTCAAGTCAGGCGAATAAGGAGGCTGAGAAGCCACAGGGATGTTTTGTTTACTTTTTCGACTGTGACAATGCGCATTGTCGTGATGCAACACGTTCTTGATGTTTGATCTCATACGCATGACCCTTTTTCGAGGTTTTTCAAGAACCTATCTCTAAAAGTGTTGATTTACTGTTTGGCCTGGAGGCACAAACTCTTTGTAGACAATTCCATGGCTATCAAAAAAGCAAATAATCATGCATTTGATCTTCGACTTGGTGCTTGGTTTCCGGTTCCGGACTCAAACGCCCAAGTCTCATCCCAAGTAATGACACGTTCCATAAAATGTGGATTATTTTCAGTCGATTCCAAAACTTCAAGACACCTTTCTCTCCTGATGTCCTGTTGTTCCTCCGAAAGATTATTTTGCGCAGATTTTTCTCATCCCCAATTCGTTAGTCAAAATCTGATGAACAGTGGTGTGATTCAAATTTAACTCTTCCCCGATCATTCTTGTCATTAACCAACGATCTGAACCCACAAGATCCCGTATTATATCGAACCATTTTCATCGGTTCTTGAAGATGAAGGCCTTCCACTGCGTGGTTCATCTTCAATCGACTCTCTTCCTTATGATAATGCCATAAACCACCGAAAAACCTGGGCTTTTGAAAAAACACTGTCTCCATAGGCGTGTTGAAGTTTTGCAACAGTATCCGTTGCGTGGTGCCCAAGTCTGAAGCAAAACCTGATAGCACACCGTTGCTCAAAATTAATGTCCCTCATTTTCAGTCCAAACGCACTAGAAAAAAGAGGTTTACCAAAACAGTAACAAAAAACAAACAAATGACTAACGAGTTCAAACTTGTACTGAAGGTGCATTACATGTTAACCTACCGCCCTTCCAAGTCCCGTCTCCGCAGTGTTGCTAGATCGAGCGCTACGTTGCCAGTCTCATTACTTAATTTACACACCTCGTATAATATAAGGCTCAAAAAACTACTTTTCCAATGTAAAAGTCTTGGAATTTGTTATGGAAATAGGAATTGCGAATGTACCAAGCTAAATAGACTCATTTAATTCCGTCCCATTTTTATTCACTTTGTTCTTATTCGGAATTCGTTAGTAAGGAAGCGAAAAGTTGGAGAGTTTTTTGAGCGACCTGAGTGGATTTAACTACTGCACATTGTTTCTTTCAACTTCGCTTGTTACGCCAAGATTTTAATTTTCCGCTCCCTGAAGTGTTTTAGAAAAGTAATCGTCTGAGAATATGAAAATCCGTCTTTATACCGTTGTTATTAAAATTCTTTTCAAATATAATTCACTATACAGTAGAAATTACGGTACTGCGTATTGTGCATAGAAGGATATACTTCATTTTTTGCATGTCAAAATTATACGAATTTGCAATTTACGTACAACCCAGGACCTGGTTGAACTTACGTAGTACGATGTTGGACATCCAAAATTTTAGTATTGCATTGTTTTCTAACCAATTACTCTTTTTGTTTCAAATAATTAACAAAAGTTGTGAAGCGTTCGACGTTTGTTATCGGTTAATTTTGGAAAAAAAATCTGGGTAAAAGTTACCTTATTGACTGTTTACCGACAATAAGGTAAGGTCTGAAAGTATTTATATTTCTCCTCTTCATAATTATTTCCACATATCCCGAGGTATCGATAAGCAGCCTTAGTGGAAACACTATAAGTTAATCCCGTTATTTAGAGAACTTATACGTAAGAAACGATAATACATTTCTGCCAACTGCAAAGTTATGCCGTTAGAACGAGTTTATTGGTTTTAAAGATGGTTATCGACACACCAGCAATGTGAAATACTCGTATAATACATTTCTAAATACAGGAACTGCAAATCGTAGGCTTTGTGTATATATAGATTAGACTGTATCAAAAAAATCGACTATTTTTTTTTTCAAAAATTACTCTGAAAATATTGTTCAGGATGTCGTAAAAAGGGCCTGTGAAAATATCAGCTCTTCATTTTTATATTAAGAGGTGACTCATCGCGAGAGGTGATTTTAACTTTGATTTAGATATAATTAATGTAGAAAAGAAAATTATAGACAAGAAATATCAAGTTTGCTAATAAAAATTAATATTTAAAATGTTCATATCAAAGAAAAGCGTCTAAATCAAGGATTTTTGGACAAAACTACCGATCAAATGGACTAAGGATATTCTCAGAATTTCAACAAGACTCTGAAAAAGATAATTTAAGGCAAAAATTTTGCAATTAGTTTGATAGATTCACCAAAAAAGTGAAAATACCTCAAAAATTCTTCTTCCAGTCCAGATTCCAACTTTAACTTTAAATAATCTTTGAAAGACAGATTTATCAAAAAATTATAAGAGACGTTTTTTGTAGTGCGTTCAATTCCCTACAAGAATATGTCTCGGTCTTATCAGTGTGATAATCCATTGAAGAGTTACAAAATTCCAAAGCTTGAAAAAAAATTCCCATGTTAATTAAATGGGAAATGGAAAATCGCGATGAGTCACCTCTTAATATTAAAATTAAGAGCTGATATTTTTTACAGGCTCATTTTTTCGACATCCTGAATTATGTTTTCAGTCATTTTTTGAAAAAAAAAATAGTGGATTTTTTTTATACAGTCTAATATAGATAGTATCAAATTAAACAATCTTTAATATCATTATATACAAGGGTTAGTCCAGTGACCATTTATAGTGAATACCTACTTCAAAAAATTTTAGAAAAACCAAAGATTTTCATTTCCTCTTATAAACCAAAAATTGAACTAGTTTTAAAAGAACTTTTTTTAAAGTAACAATGTAAACATTATTCATGATTTGCTTAGCCAAAAACTTTGTCGAATAGAAATATTTGATTTTTTTCTCTTAAATTATTTTTGTTTTGGATACGGTCAAAAAAACACTCTCAACAAATATTCTTGTTAAAAGAAAATAAGTTGAATAACATTGTTCTGCATTTTGAATTTTTTTTGTCGCTCCCTGATATATTTTTTTTTTTTTGGGGTTTTCTGTGTCTACTGTAATTTCTGTGCCGAATTCAAATATGAGCTCGTTTTTTACCTATCACCCATAAGCTTTTAGAGAAGGGAGAAAGAATATAAAATATGAGAAACCCAAGCCGTAAGCAATTTAGTGAATTTTCGAAGATTTAAAAATACAATAACTTTTTTTACAAAATATAGGTACTTCATTTTGTATCGAAAAAGTATAATACAATGAATAAACATTGCTGCTTTTTCCCGTGTGTTCATCGTGATCGGTTTTACGTCGTTTGAGGAACCAATAGTAGTCCGCTAACATATTTGGGGTACATTTTCCGCTATACCGCTTCTTCATTTGAATGAAATATTTCATGCAGACCCGTGTAATCTTTATTTGAAAAAGTTTCCCTTAAAACAAACGGTTAAAAAGATACAGGCATTATTCCAAACTTTTGCCGGACCTTGTGAATTTATTCAAAGTTCAAAAGCCATCCACCTTTCAATGTGTCTCATTCCTCTTCTCTCCTACTTCTTTTGCAATATTTAAAGAGTGTAATGTCCTCCATTAAACCCAGTGAATAATTCAGCCACAATCTTCTACTCAGTGAACCGTTCCCTTCTCGACTTGACGTCACTGATTTCCGAGGGGTTTCAAGTTGAACATATCAAACCTATTTATAGCACTCACCCCTGGCCTACTACGTCTCCTCGGGCAGAAAGTTGAAATGTAAAACCGCGGACGGGCTTTCGGTAGGTCACTCGAACGACCTTGACACTACGTACGTCGAAGTAGGCCACCGCAAGTTATCCGTAGTAGGGTACTAACTATTTGTTGTATGGCAGGACCGTAATTAGGTTCGTTAACACGTCAGTGTCAAACGAAAAATAATAAACAAAGTAACCTACTTAAAAGAACTCAGAGTATTGCTGATTGTTTTATAATGCTTTTGATAGAAACTTCTGAGTAATATACACTCAGAGTATGTCGGTCAGTTTTGGTCGATTTCCCTGTGTTGAATATATTTTACCGAATTAACGAGTAAGTAAGATTGTGCATTGAATGAATGGATAATTTACAAACTCAGAGCATAAACAAAAAATTAATCCTCGGAGATATCACGTTATTTTTTACAGTGGTGTACATTTTTAATATGCCTTACACATTGTTGTTCACCCACATATAAATATTTTTCGCAGATGGTACACTATATCATACCCGCATGTACTTTGAAATGTGGGATACCACGAATAAGGAGTGATATAAAGGAATATTATCTTGTATCAACGGATTTATAAATCATTAATATGGTCTTGTATCAATTTATCTAATATGACAGCACTCACATAACAGAGTCAATAAACACAAAACTTTAAAATACCATTTTAAAGAAGCGTGATGAGATGAGCCTTAAGTATCGCCCTCTATTAGCGAAATCAAAACTATAAACAAAATCGAAAACAAAATTAAAACTTTGACACCGTATCTCGGTTATCATTTGCTAATGATAACCGAGACTAAAGTAAGTTTAATTTACATTGTTTTAGCCCGAGGAATCGACGGTTGAACTATACCTATACGTATACCATTACTTATTAATCATCCTGTATATCTATAGATAGCATAGTCTGTTTATCATGTTTGATAAGTTGTTTTGAAATCACGAGGGTTATATTCAATGGGTTAGAACTCCGATCGCAGTAAATGTTTGGGGATGCTTTGGCAAGCACAGTTTCGACACCCTTTACCTGTTCACTGTAATCTGAATGCCACAAAATTGTGCCAAATCTATCAAAAGGTCTTGTTGAAGTCTGTTGAGATGTGGTTTGGCCCGGACAAGTGCCAATAGGTACTTCGGGAAGATAAAGATCCGAAACTTCGCAGTCGTTTTTGCACCGGAAAATGGCGTCACCAGATTAGATCGCCAGCATCATGCGACAGGTCCAATTTCAATGACTTTGCCGCATAGATCAGTCGATTGCGGCTTATTGGCACACCCCTGCGACTTCAGAAAACCCCACAAGAAAAAGTCTAGCGGGGTTAAATCGCACGATCTTGGTGGCCAATTCACGTCACCTCCGCGAGAAATAACCATACCCTCAAGTCGTTCATGCAGAATATCCATCGTGGCGTTCGCTGTATGGCACGTAGCGCCGTCCTACTGAAACCACATGTCGTCCACGTCCATATCGTGATATGTACCGGTCGCCGTTGACAGTGATGGCCTCACCAACTTCGTTTTCGAAAAAGTGCGGACCAGTGACGTTGCCGGCCTAAATTCCGCACCAAACTGTAAATTTTTTTGGATGCAGTGTCACCGGGTGAACCTCGTGTGTGTTGGCGTCGTCCCATATACGACAATTTTGCTTATTAACATAGTCATTCATCCAAAAAGCGCCTCGTCACTAAAGATGATTTTTCGACCAAAATTACGGTCCTCTTTCAAACGCTCCGAAGCCCAGTCAGCGAACAACCGGCGTTGTGTATGGTCATTAACTTTGAGGTCCTGGGTCAGTGGGATCTTGTACGGGTACAGGCCCAAGTCCAGACACAAAATTCGCCAAGTTGTCTGCAAACGGCCGAGTTCTTGTGTACGACAAGGTATCTCGCCACGGTCTCCTGCATACTAACACTGACAGCGGCGATGTTCTCGGCCGATCTCGCGATCCTTTGACGTATTAGTGTTGGCAGATTGTTTACCCAACCGGTCGTCTCGAATTTGGCCAACAAACGTTGAAGAGTCGACTTTGAAGGGCCATGGCGTCTGCTGTAAAACGAACCCTCATTTTGATAATAAAGTTTTATCATTTGGACGTGCTGCTCAATCGTGTAACTTGCCGTGGTGATTTGGCAGCAGTCACTGAACACAAATTACAGAAACAAGTTTAGATACGAGACTGAATACTTTAAATGTCTGAGAATTAATTGTCGCTTTACTGCAGCGGACGCGATCTGAAATAAAAATAAAAATAGAAAACTGTTTTATCGACGCAATGGGTGCCCGTAATTTGTAGTTACCTTCTTTCCCGATAGTGGTTTTGCCGCTTTCATTCAAAATACCTATTATTAGGTATAAATTATAAACTTAGTTTTTTATTTTTTTATTTCCGTTTGGAAGCTAAATTACCCTCTCCGCTCCAATGACATTGATTTTTTTAATGACACCAAAGGCATTACTTATAGTATTCTGGCACAAACAAATTGCTGACCCAATCTTCTATGGTTTAATAGTTATTAACTCATAAATTTTCACTATATTTCATCCTACGATCTCGAGATGTATTTCAATTTAAACATGTCAAAATATTTCAATTTCAGTAGTGGATAATTAAAAAACGAAAAGAAACAATTTATTTGTGACTCAGAAAAGCATATTTCTGACATGTAAAACTAATCTCGACGGAGATGGAGAAGCTAATAATTGGCATATTTACCATATGTTCTTCCAAACAGAACTAAAAATAAATAAAAAGTAAATAAATATCCAACCCTAACACAATTTTAAATTCTTCGTGGAAAGCGATGTCTTTTGCTAAGTTTATTTTCACAGCGCGGAACGCAACATTTTTTTTTTTGTTTTAGAGCAGGGACGTAATATTCTATTGTAAAAATATAATATGAAAAAAACAATTAAACTACCGCAAAATAGTGAAATATTAAAACTAAACTCGTCAATAAATCGTACGTAAAAAACACATTCAAACATTTAAATTATTTGACAGTTATCTGACTGCCCTCTTTAAGAAAACATATGCACTAACGAAAAATCCGTATAAATAACATTAAGCAGACAACATACAGAAATAACAACAAGTCTTGTAAACTGTCAATAGCTATGCTTTTTGTTTACCCCGTTTATACTTCGAATAAAACCGTTTTCTGCTAAAAATAACATTTCGTTTAATAACTATAATTACACAGTGCGAATCCGTTATATGTAAGTGTTTAAAAAACTGATTTTCAATCACTTGACGCTTCGTACTTTGTGATGTGCTTCCTCAGGACTAATTGAATAAGTTTTTTTGTCAATATTAAATTAAAAAGATACATATCGAATATTGAGATTATTTTCAATTCAACGTGCTTGATTCCAAACCAGACGTTTATGTGACGGCTATCTGTCTGTACAGGGTGTCCTACTTTAATACCTCACTACCATATTTTGGGTTATTTTTGAGTTGAGAAAAATAGTGTTTATCTTGTCTTTATTATGTTTTTCTATTGTATTTCGAATTTACGTTTCTTTTAAATTGAAGACAGGACCGGATAAATGTTATTTTAGAAATGAATGGTATTTGGAAAAAATATATTTGTTATTATATTATACTTATTTATCATAACATAGTATAAAACAAAGTCGCTTCCCGCTGTCTGTCTCTACCTATGTATGCTTAGATCTTTAAAACTACGCAACGGATTGTCTTGTTTTTTTTTTGTGTTACAGTTTTGAGAAAGCAAACTTTGGTTATAATGTTCAATCTGTTGTACAAAGTATGCTGTTGTTTTGAGAAGTTTTTTTACCAAAAATTTTGATTCTCTGAAAATCGAGACACCCTTCGTATCTAGGCTTTTTAGATATTAAGTTTCATTAGCACTTTTTCTTTTTTTTTTTTTATAAAATAATGCCCACTAAATTTTGTATATTATATACCGTTTTTCGATATTTTTTATTTAATTTTACGTAATAAATAAAAAATAATATCCGCCCACCAAGATTTACTAAAAAATCTCGGTGTATCCACCGCGTCATAAAGCGCCCTCAACTGGACGCGATCCAATCTACAAGTTATGGCGGGAAGGCCAATGTCTCATATCTAAATTTTCTGTAATTTGTGTCACAGAATAATTAACAACATATTTGACAGACGCTGCCAAAACACAGCCTGTCAACATCGCCATGGCCGCCACAGCCTGTCAACATCGGCCCGTCCCTATCGGAAAACCCTTTAACATTAAATAACTGTTTAATTTCTACTTTGTTTCTTAATGAAGTACTGCTGCATACTTCCTTGTGGAACCGACTTTTGTTGCGGTCCTGTATAGCGACAAAAGATAATCCTAATCCGGAGGTCTAGGTATTTGGAGGATTTACAGTTTATACTTCATTAAACAAACCCATCCGATGCCGTCGACTTACCGACAGCGTTTTAAATTCTGTATAAACACGGAGTGTTTGCGTAGAGATTAAGTAGGAATAACACAGTTTCAGCTCGCTTTCTGTCAGAAGGAGTTCGAGTGGGAGACGGGGGCCTAATTTGTCGCTTTATGAGGATGATAATTGTTTATGGAAATCGTGTTTAAGTAACGGGACAACATTAAAATACAGGTTGTATGCGATATGTCACCGCTTAATTCGCGTCTTGGTGGGATTTTCTGATGCACAATGGTCTGGATGAGGGGGTTGTAATTCATTGTTTTTGATAAGTACGAGTAAGCAGAATCAGCTTTGCAAGGCGAGAAATCAAACCCAATATTGGAAAAGCGGTATAACCTATAACTGTTTTTATCAATCTCAAAAATTGATAAAAATGGAAATGACGTCCATTTACACACTCTAAATTAAGTAGACTGTCTTTTTTAATTGTTTTATACGAATAGAATTACAATTCAGTATTGTGTCCTTCAAAATACAACTTCCTTGGGAAACCACAGAGCGCTGGAGATGGTTCTTCCATTCCTCATAGCAGTGCTGGAACTCATATACTGGAATAGCCTTCAGCTGGTCGGTTACAGTCGTTTGAACGTTTTCTATGGCCCCAAAATGACGTCCCTTGAGGTGATTTTTCAATATCGGGAAGAGAAACACGTCACAAGGACTCAAGTCAGGCGAATAAGAAGGCTGAGGAGTGACAGAAATGTTTTTACTGGCTAAAAACTCGTTTAATGAAATGGCTGTGGGACAAGGCATTGTCGAGATGCACCATTCAGTTGTTCTTGATGTTTGGTCTCACACGCATGACCCTTTTCGAAGTTTTTCACCAACCTCTCTGAAAAAAGTGTTGATTTACTGTTTGGCTTGGAGGCAAATACGCTTTATGGACAATTTCCTGGCTATCAAAAAAGCAAATCAAAATGCATTTGATTCTTCGACTTGCTCATTCTTGCTTTTTGTGTTTTGGAGAGCTTGAAGTGTGCCGTTCCGTGCTTTGGCGCTTGGTTTCCGGGTCATACTCAAACACCCAAGTCTCATGTAAAGTCAGACATCTTGTCTCCGATTCCTCTCCCCCCTGTATACAAATTCTTTCTCGGTTCTTGGGAAGATAGAGACAGATCTTTTATAATTTTTGTGCCTTCTTGAAGATGAAAGCCTTCCGCTGCGTGGTTCATCTTCAATCGACTCTTCCTTCTGAGAATGCCTTAAACCACCGAAGAACCTGGGCTATTGAAAAAACACTCTCTCCGTAGGCATGTTGAAGTTTTGCAAAAGTATCCCATGCGCTGTGTCCAAGTCTGAAGCAAAAATTAATGTCACTCATTTTTAAAATGCACTAGAAAAAAAAAACGGTTTACGAAAACAGTCACAAAGAATAAAGTAATGACTCTAACAAGTTCAAACTTGTATTGAAGTTACATTACGTGTTAACCTACCGCCCTTCCAAGCCCCGTCTCCGCAGTGTTGCGGACGCTACGTTGCCAGTCGCATTACTTAATTTACACACCTCGTATACTGATTAATCTGATTATTACTTTTTACTTTCATTCGGCAACCCCCATCACATACTACACGAGTTGCCTATTTGTAACTAGTAGTCTTTTACACGTTTCCCATAGTTCATTATAAAATATCACACTGTGCAAATCAATATTCCCAACTTTCACGGGACTACTGAAATAAATACGAATTGAGGCGACTCCCATCACATGCTACGCGAGTATGCCCATGTGTCGCGTTTATTAATGACTAATCAGTTTATGTAAAATTTTCATATAAGAAGTACTTCAATATAACAAACAAAAAGATCAAAGTTTCAACAAAAAAATTCAATGTTATATTGGCGTTTGTTGTGAATTTCCTGTAAATAGTGCATCTTTCGTAACAGTTTTTACTAAACATTATTAAATGCTTGTCGGTTAACTAATACATTTCTATAGTAATCTTTATTTACAACCTAGAATTCGACAAATTCAAAATTATCGTGAATTTTTTAACTGTTTATTTTTTATTGATTGATTGAACTTACTCACTTCTTTGTTCTATCGAAGTACATCTTATGTGAAAATGCCAATTAACGTGATTGGCTAATTTTTTTTATTTTTTTTTTTATTAATTAGATAATAATATAAAAAATAGTTTCTTACACCATACCTTTATTATACTTAAATATTGTAATTTAAATAAAAATTAGTAAGTTTTTTTTTTTTTTTATTTTTTTTTTTTTTTTTTTTTTTTTAAATTTAATAATAAAATCATAAAAAATACTTTTTTTTAAAAAATTTTTTGTTTGCATAATTGAATTTTTCACGATTTTTTAGCAATTTCAACGGTTATTCGCAATTTACTTAATTTTGGAGAGGGTTATAGTATTATTTATTTTTTTTTTTTTTTTTTTTTTTTTTTTTTATTTTTTTTTTTTTAGAATATATCAAGACGGTATAATTTAAATCTTGATCTAGTTTAAAAATTTTCTCGCTTGCATAACTGACTGATTTTTAGGGTTTTTTGCAATTTACTCAAAATTTGAGGGGGACGGGAAACAAAACGGACGCGCATCGAAATACATAACCCTAGATGGTCTGGTCAATAATGACCACTTTTCTTTTTTGTTGCTAGTTAATTGGTGGTCTTATATTCAAATCAATATAGAAAAAAAAAATCTCAAACAAACCTTTTATATTTAAAAATGGCGAAGTTAACCGCTATACCTAAACATTTTTTTTGTGGATCTATTTTCCACTGTAATTAAATTTTATCTGGCATTAATTTGAAAGTGTCCCCTACTCCCGCAATGGCTATAGCCGTCCCTGCCTATTAATTCTTTATTGACAGAATATTGAAAAAGCATTTTCGCACCTTCCACTATTTCACACAGAAAAGTATTTCTTATGTCTGAAATTGTGGTGTCGTAAAACCCATTGTGTTTCCCTGTATTTTAACGCTTAACCGTTGTATATGTTGGGTGGTGTTGAATGAAAACTAGGTTTCACTCTACACCAATTTAATTTACTTGATGGGAAATGACGGATCGCCAAAAAAGGATACCGTTGTTTGGATTCATTTCGGTTTTGTATGTTTATTTTTAAGGTTGAAGTTACAGACATAAGTTCCATTTCTACGAAAAAGTCCGTGGAATGCGGAAGAGAATAAGTGATCCATTAAAAAAATCATCGTGCATCAAGGGGAAAACGTTAGAATGTAAATAGATAGTTCACATTGTTTCTATGTGTAACGAACAATTTTTCACGATATGCTTAAACGAAAGATGTATCGAAATTTAATTTAAATATTTATGACATATGTATGTATCTATGTATGTAGTGTGTTTCTCCAGTTTATTAGTTTTTCTTCTTGTTATTCTAGTCTAGAGGCATGAATTTCGGGCGGTTTTTGAAGCTCTGTACAAACGAAACAAAAAATATTTTTACTATCCATTTTTTTATCATTTGTTTATTCATATTTTAAAATAACATAAAAAATTAACTGAAAAAAAGACTCGACATTGACAAAGTTATGAGCTGGTAAAGTGGGGGGTCCAAAAAAAAGGGTGTCCTGGCGTGCATGATTTCAACCCTTCTGGTCAACTGAAACAAAAAAAGCCGAACGGATTCTTAATTAGTATAGATGCCCCTATAGCCCGAACCTTGGAAACGTCAAAAATTTTTTTTTTCATAAAATGGCGGCGGTTTGAAAAAAAAATTGTTTTGCATGTTTTGTTAACAATTCCGATTTTTTTTAAAAATAGTAAAATTAAAAATTTTGATCTGAGCATGCTTGAGGCGATAGAGGAATGTATAGAGAACATTCACACCAAATTTCAAATAAATCGGTTCATTAGAACTTGAGATATCGTGCACGCCAACTCGAAAAAAGTAGTTTTTGAGAAAAACGCGTTTAAAGTTTTGAGACAAGTTTCCGGCAATTTTACTCAGTTAGCACGTCCACGTTGCTTGAAGGCTGGCTCAAAACTAATTTGAAATAAATACTAAGACGAAAAGATTCCGACTAAATACGTTTCGTGTTTCGTAAGTACTTGGGCAGTGTCTACCGTCTATTGTTCATTTGTTCCGGTCAGACCGGAGCCGATGCCGCGTCACAAAAATGGCTGTAACTCATAAAATAATTGAAATTTTGAAAAATCCTTTTAAGGGCATATTCTTGAATGTCTAAACTTTGGAAATATGAAACAAAAAAAATTTCGATTTTTTCAAATTTGTAGACTAGAATAGTTTAATACTTACTTATGGAAATGTCAAAATCCGAAAATCTAATTCTTCAAAAATTTTGCCTGACCCCTTAAATATTGGAATTCAGAAAGACTCCAAAAAAAGACTCAATTTCGAAAAGTAGGTACATAGGTATACCGTCATTCTCAGAGACAGTTGTTTTGAACAACCAAACAAAACATTTGTTTGACAGCTTTCAGTAACGGCTGGTGTAATTTGGAAATTCTCGTATTATCGTAAGGAAGCATAGAATCCACATCAGATTTTAGAGGGTTATTAGGTTATTACTAGACCCAAATGGAGGGCTATAGTAACAAAAAAAACTCCAAACGAAACTATTACAAAATCTCAGAACCGAAATGCATGATTGAAATAGAAATTCTAAATTCAGATTTTGAAATTTCGGAAAAAAAATCAAAAAAATAAAAGAAGTTTTGGTTGAACTTTTTTTATATCTAGGAAAACTTTTCCCAAAATGGCTTAGATAGTCAGATAGATACTCTGTAGATTTACCTTTAATATGAACACAAGAACTTTGTAAAGGATTTAATATTTTCGGAGTTATTTACGTTTTTTTGAAAATATCGCTATATGGTTTGTTTTTTTTTTTAATTTTATCGCTTCTATTCATTAGCGATATTTTTTCACACAATCGACATAAAAAAAAGACGATTTTTACCAAAAAACACCGAACCCCTTCCCAACCCCCCGCCCGCCAATCCCCAAAAAAAGGGGCAAAATCGGGAACAACCCCAAAAACAAAAACCATTCCCCCCCCCCTCCCCCCCCCCCCCCCCACACTTTCTCCCCCCCCCCCCCCCCCCCCCCCCCCCCCGTCTTCTCAAATCCACACCCCCCCCGGGGGCCCCCCCCCCCCCCCCCCCCCCCCCCCACCCCCTTCTCACAAAAATATTTCAACCCCCAAAAAAATACCCCCCTCTTCCCCCCCCCTTTTTTTAAGATTTTTCTGTTCTGCCATATTTCAAATGAGCCATGTGTTCTTTAAATCTTGTGTTGCCCAACACGCTTTTGACAACAACCATATGATAGATATAAATAATTTAAAATTAATTAGAAATGTAACAAACAGTAGACAGTTGGATGCTTTTGAAAGTTTAGAAACCATTAAGTGTAACAATAGTATGAATAAGGACAACGGCGATACCCACCAGTCCACTGTTTGCTCTGATAAACAATGACAGTTACGGTTCAATGAACCGTGGCAACCAATTTGGTATAAATAGTGGAAGTGTGTAGGCTAGAATTTAGTTTTAATCTTCTCCTGAAGATCCCAACTTGGTTGGCAAAACGCGCGTCGAGAAAAGTGTAGTAGTTCGGTGTTTCGTGGAAAACGTCCAGTTTTTTGTTTCTACGCCGAAGGTTCCAGTACCTACTCCAGAATCGACATATAGCCTTCAACTATGTGGACCCCCAGGGGTCGATTTCGACTTGCAGGGGTCTATGTCAGCGAGAAAAAAATGGAGATGCATGAGATGTAAATGGACGTCCAGTGAGACGACCCTATTTAGACAGGTCATCATCAACATTTAAACGTTCCATATAAGTCTTATTACACCTAACACAGATTGTGTTGAGTGTAATACACAAATTACTTCAAATCCTGTCTACAAAAACATCATATCAAAGTGAGCAACACTGTGTCAGTTGTCAATAACACATTTTAAGTTAATAAGTTTAGGACAATTCAGTATTAGGCAGGCAGGGGGTCTACGAATAACATTTAGTTGTCTATGGAGCAAACACATTTGGGAACCTCTGCGTAAACCAATCAGATGCAAAAAGGAGTGGGTGTGTGAATACTTTTGCTGAATCAAAAATTCTGAAGAAGAACTTTCTGATCTACCGCAAAAGCTTGTTAAATGAATCAGACAAAATTCCGTAAGCACCGTTAGTTCATTAAGAAGTCCACCCTCTTACGAAACAAACTTTATGACGTATTTTAGGTTAGTTTTTAATAATATTCATACCGATTCCAAACAAAGTGTATCACATCGCTAACAAGACTGTGTTGTTTATAAGCTGCGGGTGTTTGCGACAAAAAAATGTATTGAAAACTGCGTCAACTAGAACTACTAACAATATCGAATAAATCCTTTTGTTTCGTTTGATACCATACTCAGTAAACAGTAATAACGTTTTATTTTTGTTTACTGTGAGGATTTTCTAGAGAAACGTATCTGATGATATGTTTTCTTCTACCGATAAATACATATATTTCACCAGAAAAATGAAATAATGTTCACTGGGAAAACGAAAACATTGTGATGAAAATGAAATTGAATATTAAATTTGTTATCATCCGCAATTTGAACTAATTGTTATTCTGTTGTGAAGCTTCACAATTGCTGGCTTAATAGTTGAAAAAATAAAATTGATTTTAGCAGAAAATTTTTTTTGTGTGAAGTGTTGTCAAGTGTGCAAAATTACATAAAGAATAGGGGAGATAGGAGTAAAATCTTAGTGAAAAATAATCATTAGAGGTAGAAAACATTTATTATAAGTATACATATATAGTACACTCCGGATATAAAGGACCCTGTAGGGAAGCTATAATCTCTATAAAAAGCTATAATATAATGCTATAAACGAAAAACGTTCAAGAGCTTTGAGATGCGAACAGTACACAGCAGTAAGTCCGCTATAGCCGATTGTTATAACAGAATCCGTTGAAAGCAGTACACTGTATGTAAACTAAATGATGAATAATTTGAATAATGATTTCAGTTAGACTTAAAAAAACATAATTTTCTAAACACAATAAAGAAATACACCACAATGAGAGTAAGATCGTGAATATAACCTAATGAGGTAAACTAGGTAGGTGTAGGTTTAATATATGTATACACCCAGAATAGCTTTGCCCGCGAATTACGCACAACGAACGTTAAGTAGGACGACCATACTCGAGAGATATATAAGAGATACCCACAAACAAACAATAACCAACTGTTATTGTTGCTATTATTGCTGTTGTTGTTGCACTGTACTGATTATTATTTGAGAAATTATCTTTAGTCGGGCAACTAAGACCATATTTCCATTTAGAGGTTTTAAAGGATACACACAGGATAAATTAAATATTGAGGTAAAAATTAAAATAATACATACTTACTCAATACGTGGATGTTTACTACTAATAATATTGATTATTATTCTATTATAAACAATACAAACCCTAGGAAAAAAACCTAAAAATGAGCGTTGGTACAACAATTATAACAAACGGCGTCAAAACTAGTACATTTTTTAAAATCGTTATATATATTTTTCAATCATTACAAATGTTACGAATAGCACTTGTATTCAATGCTACAGTATTTTGTAAGATTAGGCTTTCTAGGTGATTTTTAAAGTTCTTTATTTTTTGCTTTTTGTGGAATAGAGTTAAAAAAAAAAAACTGGACGTTTTCCACGAAACACCGAACTACTATACTCTTCTCGACGCGCGTTTCGCTAACTAAGTTGGCATCTTCAGGAGAAGATTAAAACGTCCAGTTTTTGTTTCTACGCCGAAGGTTCCAGTACCCAGTCCTGGAATAGAATTAACCGTAGAAACATTTAATTTTATGGCTGCTGTTACACGGTAAAACAGCTTTTAATTTATATTGAAATTAACTTTCTAACAGCTGTTAAGGGTAGTAATGGACCGTTATTGTCTCGTTCTTTTTCAAAAAGCCAATGTAAGGTGCAGATAATTTAAAACTGTCAACACATGTCCACATGTCAAGTAATACAACACGGCAACTTCGTATATGCTACCAACTGTAAGACAATGAATCTCAAGCGCGAAATGTAAAAAATCAATAAAACATTCCATTAGAGTTTTTATTTCAATATAATTGAGTGGTGGTATCACTGCACACATTTAATTCCTTCATCAATGATGTGCATCGGTTTTTATTTAATACAAAGTATAGGCATTTGATGATAGACAAACAATTATTTTTTAATTAGATTTTTGCATTAGTCGTCTTACACCGATTTCCCCTACAGGTGATATTGTTGTAGAAAGTTCTTTTTAAGACATGTCTCATATACATTTAGAACCTCCCTTTTTTAAACATTTGTATCCAAAATGAAAGTAATAAATACTGGTATGTTCATATTTCTAAATTTATGTTTCGTTATGTTTTTAAAAATACTTTAATTATTTGAAACACAACTATTAACGTTGTTATATAACGAAATATCGACGTATATTTAAATAACCTTTTTCTGATAACATTATACCACATCATTGCAAAGTTTCGGTATTAAGAATTTAAACTATACAAGCTTCCACAGCTCACTGCAATACGTAAAAAACTAGGACGCGTTTTTTTTCTTTTGTAACGTATTAAGCTGGCACGCGACCTTAAATATGTAATACTCGCTACACATGTGGACAAAGCTTTTCGGTCCATGGCCGCGGTGACACGAAAACATCGTGAAATGAATACTAGTAATGAGAAAAAAATTGAATAATTCTCACATTTTTTGTAGGTTGCTCTTTGTTTACAACTATGGTCCATTAGCCTACATAGCACAGACAATAAGGGGATTGGATGGAATGAAGTGAAAGCTCCAAAAAATATTTGATGCAGAACAAAACTAGTCTATATAGTAGTGACACGTTTTATAATTTCAGTGTCCCGTGTATGTAGTTACTCCTCCAAATTAAAGTCCTAATATACAGAGCTGGCTGATGAAAAGTTTGGGTCGAGATCAGTGTAGTTTAATAGAGAACAGAAACGGCAAAATAATGTATCAAAAAAGGACAGAGAGAAACTAAGCTGTTGCCAACTTGTCGCTTCAAGGGCCCCACAGACTTCGTTCGATTCGTGCGAACAGGACCGTACGGACCAAATCGCGCGAACCAAGACTGTACGTTTTTTTCGCCCACATACTACGAGCATTAGCACAGTACGTTCATTTGAGTTTTGAACGCACGAGCAATGGTATCTCCCAAGTGTCTCCTAGCAGTGGCGGCGGTAATAGTAGTAGATAGTCCAAATATTAACATAGTTTTATATAGGTATATGTATAAATATGTAAATAAGTAAATATCGAAAAACAATTTATACAAAATAAAGTTAGTAACAACTATACTGGTATGAATATAACAGAAGCACACTAAGAGAAACACAAACAAAACATTTACAGTGAGTATTGCTTTTTTTTTAATTTGTATCTGCAACTATACTGATTGATCTATTCATATATTCTTCGATAGAATAAAAGCAAAATTTCATGACGTGATCTCTAATTAGACGTTTAAATTTCAAATGGTTTAGCTGTTTTACTATGTCAGGCAAGTTATTGTATAGTTTGTAATTTAGTGAATTGTTGATCGATTTTGTCAGGCGGTATTTGGGCATTTTTAACATATTTGCCGACCTCGTGTTATAATCGTGGTTGTCGGAACCTCTTGCTAACGTATGCTGGCTTTTGTGAATAGCTAAAAGTGAAGAATAAATGAAGAGACAAGGAAGTGGCATGATTCTGTTTTATAAATAAGGGCTTACAATGTTCTCGGAAAGTTGCACCATCTAATATGCGTATAGCCTGTTTTTGTAGTCTAAATATCTTAATAGCCTGGCTACTGTTGCCCCAAAGTATAACGCCATAACTTATATGCGAATGAAAAAATGCGAAATACGCCATTAATAATGTGTTTACATGTAACATAGGTTTTAATCGTCTCAAAAGGTACAGATAACTTGATAACTTATTACCGAGCTCTTCAATGTGTTTGGACCAGTTTAGTGAGCTGTCAAGAACAATCCCAAGTAGTTTTACTTGTTCATCATTATCTGATGCATTCCCTCGTAGAAAAACTTAGTTGCTGAGTTTTATCTTTATTTAGCTTTAAATTATTGGTATTGAACCAATGTTCAGCACGTGTTTCAGTTTCATCTATAGTGTTTAGTAAATTTGTTAAATCATTGTCACTGTTAACCAGAGTTGTATCGTCTGCGAACATAACCACACTTGTTGGAAATAAGTAATAAAATAGGTCGTTGACATAAACTATAAAAAGTAAAGGCCCCAGGGCGGAGCCCTGGGGAACTCCGTGGTTAACTTTTCTTAACTCCGAACAAGTGTTGTTAAGTGAGACGCATTGTTGTCGATCTTTTAAATAATTTACTATTAAATCTAGAGGAACACCACGAATTCCATAAAAACTAAGTTTTTCTATGAGTAATGTGTGTGATACACAGTCAAAGGCCTTGCTAAGGTCACATAACCTGATAGTAGTGTGTTTGCCCTCTTCAAGGCCTTTGACAATATCACTAACAATTTTACATATGGCGTCAATGGTTGAACATTTACTGCGGAATCCAAACTGGTACTTATGAAGTAAGGAATATTTTTCAAAGTATTTAACTAAGCGAGATTTTAATAGTATTTCTATGATTTTTCCAAAGATAGGTATAATAGTTATAGGTCTATAGTTATCTGGGACATTTATATCACCTTTTTAAAGATAGGTACAACTCGCCCTATTTTAAATACATCTGGGAAGACCCCTTGGCTAAAACAATCATTGATTATTCGGGTTAGAGGTGTAACTAAGAAATCAGCTGTTTCTTTAATAATTATACTATTTAAATCATACACATCAGAGCTGTTTGACTTTTTCAGGTAATTTATTGCCTCTAATAACTCTGGAGGTGTTACGGGTTCTAGAAAAAAAGAACAATTTGGTTTAGTAACGTACTCTAAAAAATGTGAGGCATTATCATTATTTTGAGGTAGAGTGTTTATAAGATTATCGGCTACAGTGGAAAAAAATTCTACAAAATCGTTTAGATCAAGGTTGGTTACTTCTCTAATATTATTTTTATTATTGTTGCTCTCAAAATTTATGAGCCTCCAGCTATCTCTAGATTTATTATCAGAGTTATTAATAAATGAGTTATATGTACGTTTTTTGGAGTTTTGTATTTCTCTTTTGTATAAGTTCCGATAAGTAATGAAAGCATTTTTGTCAGCTGGTTCACCTGTGGTATCGTATACTTGTTTAATACCTGTAAGTGTCTCACGCATTGCCCTTAGTTCATCATTATACCAACAAACAGGTGGTTTATTAGTACGTGTGTATCTTCTTTCAGGAAAATGTTTATGCACGAGGGTGTAGTAAATATTTATTAGAGATTCGGACAAATCATTAACGTTTTGTGTATAGTTGTTGTATATTTCCCAGTTTAGCTCGCTTAGAGATATTTTAAGATTGTTTATACCATTTGCCGTAATTTTGCGTTTTATGACAGTATTTGGTGGTTTGATATCAGATTTTGTTTTAATATGAATGTATTGCCCATAGTGATCGGATAGACATGGTTTAGATATTCCTGTGATGAATTCATTTTTTATGTTTGTTAATATGTTGTCAATACAAGATGAAGAGGATTCGGTTACTCTAGTCGGTTCCAATATTGTTATTTCTAAACCAAATGTATTTAATACAGACTTAAGTTCTAATAATTTTGATGAGTTTATCAAGAAGTCTACATTGAAATCTCCTAAGATTATTATGTTCTTACACATACTGTCAATTCTATTTAAAAGTTCATTAAACCGGTCGATAAATATGTCAAAACTGCCCACACCAGATCGATACAATGTTACAATTACGGTTTTAATATTATAACAATAAATTCCACAAAATTCAGCATCGATTTCACTACATTCTTTCATAATCAGTGGTTTACACTTAACATCATTGTTTACAAAAATTGCAACCCCACCGTGTTCGCGCGTGGGCCTGCAATAATAAGCGGATAGGCTATAGTTATTGATTTTAATCGTTTTAATTTGATTTTCAGTAAGCCAATGTTCAGAGATACATACTATAGGAAATTTTTGATTATCTAAATATAAAGCTAGTTGGTCTATCTTGTTTGAAAGACATTGGATATTGATATGATAGATACTTATTGTTATTTCGCTTGGTCCTCCGGAAGGTGCTTCAGAAAATCCTTGTTAGGATGAAACTTTAACCTTCTAACGGCTGCTCCTGCTGGCCAGATGTCAGGATTGTATACCTCTGATGCAAAATCTATGGGAAATGCTACTTTATATGAGGAAGAGGTTTCATTCCGTTTGAGATCTTCGCATTCAAAATTTATATCTGGAGCATTTTCCTTTAATGTAGCTAATAAAGCATCTGCTGTAGTGTTATTGCTTAACCTATACACATGCAGGTACCCTTTTTTTGGTACCGTCTGAACGGTTGCATTTTGATTGCGGCCGATTATTGGTTTATATCGGTTATATTTATTGTTTTTGTGTAGGGAATTCCGTCTAGCGTTGTCGGTGTTTGCTTGTATGTCTGCGTTGAGTTTTTGTTGAGTTTTTGCCAGTTCATTTTTTGTTATGGAAGCGAAGGGTATCTGTGGTGCGTTATTGATTTTATGGTCAGTCTGACTAATAGTTTTATTTGTTTCTTCTCGACTAGATGGCCCTGGTTGTTCTGTTATTTCATAATTTTTATTTATTTGCTTAGTTGACTGTTTTAGTAAAGAGATCAAATCCTCTTGTTCTTGTGTTCTCTTTTCCAGATGGTAGGATAGTTTTGTAAGAGATTCAAGTTTATCTCTTAAAATTTGGGTTTCTGTCATCAATAATTTGTCACTACCGAGATAGTTTAAGTTACTAAAAGTTTCACTCACGTTCTCGTGGCTGTCCAGGAAAACTTCATTTTCTCCATTATTGGAACACTTTTCGCGAATATTATGCACATAGGTGATCACTTGTTTGTTGGTGATACTTTTTGGAACACTCAATGTCACTATAATGTCTATTAATTCGTTTTTCTTTAGCTTATTTAACTCAGCCGTGAGAGGCCCGACCAATTCTTTGGCCGCCATGTGTCAACTGAAAAAAGAAAAGGGAGAAAAATCGTACAAAATGGTGCAAGAATTGGCTTTTGAGAAGAAAGACGTTTTCTCATG
Source organism: Aromia moschata (assembly GCA_029963805.1). NCBI lineage: Eukaryota > Metazoa > Arthropoda > Insecta > Coleoptera > Cerambycidae > Aromia > Aromia moschata. The sequence goes on from JAPWTK010000636.1 coordinate 31,019, forward strand.
TCAATTTATTAAGCGAATTAATATTAGAACCAGGAGATTGACATAATTATATGCGTATGGACGAAGCAACTTATTTGGAATTGTTGAAACTAGTCACACCTTTAATAGTCAAACAAAATACACATTTAAGGGAAGCAATAAGCCCGCATGAAAGGCTTGCCGCTACTTTGCGATTCCTTGCTACAAGTAGAAGTTACGAAGATTTAAAGTTTTCCGTCGCAATCTCGCCTCAATCACTAGGTCAAAACGTCTACGTTCGTCTACGGTCTACGAAAACTCCCTCGTAGAGAGTCTATTTTTTTAATACTGTTTCTCTTGATGCATTTTCATCCACTTCTTTTAGTTTATTTACTGATTCTTCGTATGCCTTAGTTTTCATGTGCCTGTCGTGATAATCACTTGACTTAATTTTCCACGGGCATGGAAAATTTTTATATAAATTAATGAAATCCGATAGAAATTCCTTAGAATTCATCCCTATTAGTACGCCTATTTGGTAGGTACCGACTAGAACGGACAGCACACACACTGCAATCCAGGAATGTACAGTTCTGTCCGTACGTTCAAAAAATCTAACCGAAACAGATTTTGTACGACGGTCAAACCGTGCCGCTTTTTCCCCACAGACCTCGTGTCTGGCACGTACGAACATGTCCGTGCCTACCAATTCGCGCGAATTGAACGAAGTCTGTGGGGCCCTTTAGGCACGAGGACCGATGAGCCCACGATTCGTTCACGGACGGGGTGTGGAAGGGTGCGAAAATGCATGTTCCAATGAGAGATGCACCTACTTGCGATCATGGGCGTGGCTTCTGATCAGTAGGCATTGTTTTCCATATTGAATATTTTCATCATTCTATTTGTGCCGTTGCGTTGGTGTGTATTAAGCTAGTTCGCGATTCCCAGTAACTCTTTTAAAAATGACAATTTATACCCTCGAAGAACGAAAGTAAATTATTAAGTGGTATTACCACTTGTAGGAGGGGCGACCAAGCTAACAGGCATAAGAAGGGATGGCCGTGCCCAATTATAATGGCGAACAACAACTTGGCAACGCTGTTAATATATTCCTCTTTGTTATGTGCATTATACTCTTATACCAATTCTTTTCTGTACCACATCTGCGCTGACCCAAGATTTGCACCAGCCAGTACTGTATACATATGTATGTAAGTAGATGTCACTAGATATTTTTACATACGAATATTTCGTCTCACTTATGAATATATGGCTAATAGTAAATAAGTCTGAGTTTGCATACATACACGGTGTTCCATCTAAGGCGGTTTATTACATAACTGTGTTATAGTAAAAAGATAAAAAATGTTTCAAAAAAGTTACACACATTCGGTTTGAACAGTTCGATTCGTCATGAATTACTCTTTCATTCTCGTTGTTGCAAAATGTTGTATATTATTTTGTGTTGTAAATACCAATTGATACCAAACCTGACAATTTTCCAATACCTTTTTTTCAAATGGAATGAGCCACATTAACTTAACACCGTTGAACGTCAAATTAAATTACCTTACAATTGATACAATGAGGTTGTCCATAGAGTCTCCTTCAGTTTTCAAGTAAAAAAAATCGGTTATTTTCCAAAGTTCATGAAAAAATGGATTTAAAAGAAGCAAGTAGGCTTTGACAATATTATTTACTGCATTTACTAATAGATACACGGCGGCTTCACTGACACATATATTACGTTATCTTACAAGTGGTTCGAAAACAAACAGTATTAGGGGTACAAGTACTACTCTACGTAACATCGGGTAGCGTTCGACGAGCGTCACCGTCTCTCTCTCCGCTTGCTCTCCCGATGTCGGGCGTTGCCTCCCGGTCCTGCTGGTGTCAGCATCTTTTTAACACACTGGCGGCACTCAGGGGGCAGGGTAGCTTACAGCTCGGTCACGCTACCCTTCTCCACGTCCTCGTGGGGTACCTAGACAAAACATAGTTAATATTAGTACGTTATATATTTGTTTTTTTTTTTTTTGTTAACTGAATCAGTTCATCCTCTCGTTGAGGGTTCAGTATCGTATTCTTGGTGCACATGTGTCTTAATTATATCGTACTACATAGTAGTTAATGCCTATACGTTCGTGGGCATGCGTGTTGAGTCGACTCAGTGAGTTTCGTGTTCACTATTATTATCATCGTCAGTGATGTTTTCGTCATCACTCTCAAGAGCCGTATCGTATGGCTTCAATTTATCTATCGCTATTACACCTTCGTAAGGTTTTTGGGATTTCGTTGATCCTGGCAAATCTTTTACCACATAGCGATCATGATCTAATATTTTCGTAATGACATAGGGACCACTAAATTTGGGCAAAAGTTTTCTGCTTTTACCATCGTTTGTACCTATTGTCTTGCGGATCAGTACGTGTTGACCCACAACGTATGTGTTTGGTGCCTTACGTTTGGCATCATATCTCTGTTTCTGACGGGACTGCAGTGACTGTATACGTTTAGAGGTAGTGGCTCTCGTCTCTAATAAATTTTCGTCTCGCTTAGTAGAGCATACCTCAGCACTTAAATAAGCATCGTTTGCTTGGCGTGGCTGGAATCCCATCAGTAATTCACATGGCGTTTTATTGGTCGTTTTATTTATTGTCGTGTTTATACCCCATCGTATCTGTTGTAGGGTATCGTCCCATCGTCTTTCATCGTCAGAAGTACTGGCAAGGGATGCTAAAATTGTTCTGTTGTATCGTTCTGCCTGGCCGTTTGCCCTAGGTGTTGCCGTTGCATTATAATTTACCTTAATGCCTAGACGTTGGCAATATTCTGCAAAGCTTTTGCTAGTAAAGCAACTTCCTCGGTCACATATTAAGCGTCGAGGTACACCAAACGTGTTGATGACTTCGTCTAGAAAAGTCAATACTGGTCCTACCTTAGTGGAGCGTACAGCTTTGATGAATAAGAATTTCGTGAAACCATCAATAGCTGTTATAATGTGCGTGTTTTTCCGTTTACTTGGTACAAACGGACCCAAATGATCCATATGCAGCGTATGCATAGGGGTATCGAACTTTTCTATGGGATGAAGGTAGCCTGGTTGCTTACCTGTACTTTCTTTATTGTATAGACAGGCTAAACAACAGGATACATATCTTTTGGTATATTTCGTCATATTTGGGAACCAGTATTTTCTTTTGATTAAGTCTAATGTCTTTTCAGTGGCAAAATGACCAACGTTGTCATGATGGTTAAATACTATTTGGCTCCGAGACATTTTTGGTACTACCCATCTGTTTCCAAGTGGTGTTTTCCTATATAGCCGGTTATTTCCTATGACAAATTCTTTATGATGTCGCTTTTCTTCAGCAGTTTTAGCTTCTCGTTTTAGCGTTTCATATATATTCTTACAATATTCGTCTTTTAGTTGTGCAGCAAGGATCCAGTCACTTTCGTTAATGTCTACTTGCAGTATTAAACTTTCCTCAGGGGGTTTACAATTTTCAATAGGATTTCGGCTTAGGGCGTCAGCGTGCGCCATCTTTTGACCCGGTCTGTATTCGACTTTGAAGTCGTATTCTTGTATTGCCATCCACCATCTACCTATTCGTGGTATGAGATCTCGTTTTATCATCGTATTTCGGATGGCACTACAGTCCGTGACTACTTTAAATGAAATTCCTACTAAATATACCCTGAATTGTTGCATGGACTGCACCATGGCCAATGTCTCCAGTTCGAATGAATGGTAGTTCTTTTCGGCTTGTGTTGTCTGTCTACTGAAGTAACAAATGGGCTTTAATTTACCATCGGACTGAGTTTGCATTAAAATGCCTCCTATTCCGTTTTTGCAGGCATCTGTGTGTAATTCGGTTGGGGCGTCTCGGTCATATACTGCCAATACAGGACGTTCTGTCAGCTTCGTTCTAAGTGTTTGGAATGCATTTTTCTTGTTCTTCACTCCATTTGAATGGTGTGTCCTTTTTGGTTAAGGAAGTTAATGGTCGTGCTATTATGGCGAAGTTCTTGATAAATTTTCTGAAGAAGCTGGTTAGTCCTACGAACTGACGAACTTCGTGAACATTGGTTGGTCGTGGATAGCGACTAACAGCTTCAATCTTCGTTAATCCGGGTCTTATCCCTTCGCTACTTATCTCATGTCCCAAATAATTGATTGACGATTGGAAAAAATAGCATTTTGACAAGCGAAATGTCAAACCAGCTTTTCTAAACATCTCTAATATAAGACTCAAAGATTCCAGTCCAGAGTCAAATTCTGCTGATGGTAATAGGATATCGTCGAGATACGCTAAGACGGTGGTAAATCTCAGGTTACCTAAAACTGAATTGACAGCCCGCTGAAAGACGGCTGGTGCGTTTACAAGGCCAAATGGCATCCGGAGATATTCGTAATGGCCGTCCGGTGTAATAAATGCAGTTTTGGGTACGGAGTCTGCAGCCATGGCTATTTGGTGATAACCTTGGGCCAAATCGAGTGTTGTGAAGTACTTACTGCCCCGGATCCGATCAAGGTATTCATCAATTCGTGGCAAGGGGTATCGATCCTTAATCGTCTTGGCATTTAAAGCTCTATAGTCCACGCACATGCGGGTTTCTCCTGTTTTCTTCTTCACGAGTAGGATCGGACTCGAATATGGTGAGGACGATTCTTGGATGATCCCATTGTCTAGAAGATCCTGGACCAAGGCCCTAACGTTCTCTCGTTCGGCGAAAGATAAACGGTATGGTCGATAGGTTACCGGTTCATCAGATAAAAGGTGTATTTGCATTTCAGTGATGTTTGTTTTTCCCAATTCAGTCGTGTTTTGGGCAAAACAATCACGAAATGAGTTTAAGACATCCAACAATTTAGATTGACATTCGGAAGGTAATTTACTGTCTATTTGAGTGACAATATCTTCTGACTGAAATAATTTTAACTTACATCTATCAACATGTAAAACGCTTACCCCTTGGTGTAGCGTCTCAGGCTGACATGGGCGACCTCGTACTAGTAACTTGGACTGCTGAATGGCCATATCGGTGGGGGAAAGATTTCGCAAGGAGATGACTCCACCACGGATAGTCGTGATGCAGCTGAGTATAGCGTATTCGGATCCAGGTTCAGAGCTGTTTACTTCGTCGACGTAGACCTCGCCGTTGCAATCATCCGGTCCATAGACCTCTATGAAGCCAATGGTGTTGGGTGGAATCACCACAGCGTCCTTCGACCAGAGAGGTATCTTCCTTGGGGAGAGTTGTTCAATTTCCGGAAGTGCGGCTAAACAACTTTTAAATAGCCTAAGGCGGTTGTCTTTGATGACAACCGTTACGTCGCTTTGGTTGATAAATGTCTGTCCTATCATGAGTGGCACTGACTGTACCGAGTCAGAAACCACTACCACTTCGACACTGGCTTGGATCAAATCAACTTCAAGGACTGCATTTGCTTCTCCGAGGACTGGTATGACGCTTCCACCATAGCCCCTTAGTATTTTCTTGGAAGAAACATACATCAGTTGAAGGCTTTCGGCATCTGATTGCCGTATTGTGACAAGTCCACAACCCGTGTCCACGTAGCCCCTGGTTGGTTGTCCATCCAATGTGCAGTCAATAAAATAGCAGGAGTCTCTATTATTTTCGTCGACGAGCTTGACGTCTGACTCTTTCAGTTTGGGACGTCTTTTGCAATCCTGTTCGGTATGACCCAAAAATTTGCATTTCTTGCATTCCAGTCGTGGTTTTGGACATCTACTGGATACGTGACCAGGAGTATTACAATTGTAGCATTTTATAATTTTGTCTTTGGTCGTATATTTTGGTCGTCGATAGGGGTAAAATCTGTGAGAGCACCTTTTTCTGTTAATCGTTGTCTATCAAATGGTCGTTTGAACTTTTTGTCATCTTCAGTATCAATCACGTTATCATCGGCCAGAGTGGATAGGAACTTTTCGTAAAGATGCTCTGGAGTTTCGTATCGTCCAGCCTTAGCACTATTTTGCAAAGCTCGATCCCCAATCCCATCAATTAGACACGATACTGCTTTCGTACCGGTAATCTCGCATGCTTGTAGGAGTTCTAGCTTAGCAAAATAGTATTGGGTCATCGTTTCGGTGGCTAACTTGCTCCTATTGACCAATTTCCTTAACGTAGCAGAAAAATCGTGGTGGTCAGGAAATGTACGTTTTATTAGTGCCTTCCACTCTGTCCATGAATAGTTGTACGTAGGTAAATTATCGTACCACGTTCGAGCCAGACCCGTCAGTCTGCTTTGCATGTGATAAATCCTTAAATGTTCGTCCCATTGATTTATCTGAGCTAATTGCTCAATTTTATCCACCCACTTCGTAGACGTCAAATTTGGGTTTCCCGGTGCAAATTCGGGTATGCAATCGGCTTTTACAGTCATGCGGACCATGGTTGAATTACGATCACTTGAATGAGAGTCGCGTCTCAGTAAACGTTCCACCATTTCCTCAAGTTTCTGTATGCGATCGCGATCCTCGTTGACAGTACTATTTTCTCTTGGCCGCGTACGTGTTTCGTGCCGCGATCGAGACCCATGCGTTTCAGGGCATCTTTCCGCGCTAAAACGTTCATAACGCGTGCTCGCCCGCTTATCGGTTTTGTTGCGTGAACGCTCGTCTTTCCCCATTGTTTATTTACCACAGTATTACGAGCCTGATAGATTTGTTTAATTTTTTTTTTTTTTTTTTTTTGAGTGCGTGATTGAGAACTCTCAACGGAGTGCTAGTATATACAGAACTCTTTATCACTGTTTACAATAAAGAACTCCGAGAGGGATTTATCCGTCCCGCGGCTAGATTGTTTATATTATGGTCACACACGAGAATCGTCTCAGCGGTTCAATGATGTCACCGTTTCACGATATACATATGTACAAGGAAAATTACGTTTGTGTGTTGTACAGAGTAGATACCGATTAATTGTTCACAAATACAATAAGTGACATTCAGAGTACTCACATGTCTCTTCACTGGCACTGTCACTGTAGGTTCCTTTTTTTTTTTTTTTTTAGTGTCACTTCAAGCACACACTGGAGGCCTTGAGTACCTTCAAGGTACGCACCCGCGTAAGAAAACCTCAAAGGTATCCCACCGCTGCACTAATAGATACACGGCGGCTTCACTGACACATATATTACGTTATCTTACAAGTGGTTCGAAAACAAACAGTATTAGGGGTACAAGTACTACTCTACGTAACATCGGGTAGCGTTCGACGAGCGTCACCGTCTCTCTCTCCGCTTGCTCTCCCGATGTCGGGCGTTGCCTCCCGGTCCTGCTGGTGTCAGCATCTTTTTAACACACTGGCGGCACTCAGGGGGCAGGGTAGCTTACATTACTGACAACAGTGAATACAGAACGTACCTAGTAAAAACAAAACACAAACGAAAATAATGCAATGATAAAAAAATATAGACATCAAAAAAACGTCAACTCTGGCTTTGAACGAGAGAGATGGAAATAGCGGTCATGTCTAAGCTTTTCGGCAAACTTTTGACAAGTGACTGTCACAATTTATAAAATAAACAATGGTTGTCATATGATGTGACAGTCTTGACAAGTAAATAAGGTTATAAATTCGATTAAAAATAGAAATACGCCTTTTTTTCCTCGGCCAACTTTGATGTTTTGACGTTTTTTTGGATAGCTCTTTATTACATACACATGAACCACTTTGATTCAGAGCTAAAATTTCTTCTGTTTTGATCAATACACGAACAAATTCCATTTTTATACCACCGCCTCATATTGTCTACTATTTCTGGAGAAACTTCCCGAAAAGCTACTGTAATGTTTTTGATGATGAGATTTTTCTTTAAGTCCTTAATTTAGTTGAGTGTCCCTTTGATATCTTCCTGTTTTACACATATGTACATATGTACAAATATTTTTACGTTTATGCAATACTTAATGTTAGGAACTAGGACTTCGGTTTTTGGGACGTAATAAAACAAATATTCTTCTAGTATGTACCAACCCCTTGATTTAAATTAGATTCCGCAACATAACTAATACATTCGTGACTAGCTTCAGACCCAGATAAATAAAAAATAATCCCAAGACTATTAAATAACATAGTTACATTAATGAATCAACACAACTCAATCAGGTCGTATTTAAATACTGATTTGTTACCTATCTTTTTATTCTTCCATTACTTCCTGTTTTACAGCCAGTATGTACCTACATACATACATATATAAGCAATTCGCTCGTTACCACACACCACAACGATGAGCTCAACAACCCCAGACGTCGTAAAATATTTTTTCAAGGTTCGTTGTGGTTTCCGACCCTCGTCATCCCAGTGTGGCCAAATCGATATTCCTCGACCTCGACCGTGAATACAACGTGACCTCTATCATGAGTCCTCTCCAACGCATCCCCTTCCTCATCCCGAATTTCCCATTCGGTGGCACATTAGCTTCATTAGCCTTTTAAAAGGATGTATTCGCCATTAAGGAATTGAATATGTACAGGATTAGTTTCCATAATTTTACAAGTTATTAAGTTTATTATTGAAATTAGAAAAAAAATCTTCAGATAAAAGTTATAGATTTTTGCATTGATTTTTATTACATGGTATCAACAACAACAAGTTTTTTTTTATGAAACACCCTGTATATTATTGGAAAATCTTATTCATCGAATGTTTCTATTCAAATATATACATGTCTATGTTTGCTTTAGCGGGTCGGGTCGTGTCGTATTTCATTTAAAAATAAATAAAAAACCGAACCCAAATTATGTTCTGTTATATGGAACATCCTATATGTTTTTGCATATTCTGATTCCTCGACTTTTTTCCTTTTCAAAAATGTATAATATGTCTATGTCTTTAGCAAGTTGAGACATATTTCATTCAAAAATAAATAAAAAAACGTCAACCTTTTTATATTCCCTAAACATTATTCTTGTGCAAAACAGATAATAATAAATATAATAATTAATGAAATATAGCTCAATACTTTTTAAATGATATTTTTGCAAACTTTTCTTGTTTTTTTCCTGGCCTAGTCATCAATGGTAGCTGCGATCCATTGTCGCTAACTACTTAAGGGGACCGCCTACATTTGTTTTTTTTTTGTTTAAATTGAAAGTATATCATCTATGTATATCATATAGTAGAATATGCTCCCAAAGTTTCAAGTCCGAATTCGAACTGTAAACAGTCGAAATATAATATATAGTGCGCGTGCTCCGAAGCGTTGGTAGAACGAAGCCGAATCAAGACGAATCAAGCCAAAACAATTGTAAAGGAATTAACTGTTTGAAGAAGAGGAGGGACTTTCTTATAGAGCAGAGATAGCAGATTGACCAAAAAGTTAAGGTATATAAACGAAAAAAAAAAATTATCGACTATTTTTCATGTACGAAAACTTTAAACGCGTTTTTCTCGAAACGATGTTTTTCAAATTGGCGTGCACGATTACTCAAAAACTACTGGACGGATCGACTTTTTTTTTTTTTTTTTAATTAAAACTTATTTAATTACCTTCTATTTGAACTAAAAAATCAGTAAAAATTATTGCCAAAAAAAAAAGTTATTAACAAAAACACGAAAATTTTCCACAACAATCAATTTTTTTTTTAAACAAATTTTTTTATTTATTTTAATAAATTCATGATTTTTTTAGTTCAAATAGAAGCTATACTCATAAACTTTACAAAAAAATTTTATTTTTATGATTCAGATGATTCTATGGGACGTTATCCTGCACGTCGTGGAGAAGGAATTTTCAAAGGCATCGGCATTCAATTATTAATAACTTTTATTTAAACATATGAATTTTAATAAAAAATTCAATTTTTGGTAAACCTTTTGATATACATAATAAACAGTAAAAATTTCAAAACAATCCATTGTGTAGTTTCTTTGTAAAAAAAATCACGAAAAAGTGCTTGATTTTGACCTCCTAATGTAGGCGATCCCCAATAATAATTTTAAATAAAATATATCATCAAAGCAAAGATAGACATGTTATATATTTTTTTAAAAGGGAAATATTCTGGAAACAGAATATGCAAAATGTACAGGATGTTCCATTAAACAAAAAAAACAAAACCTGGGTTGAGTTTTGTGGTTTCCGATGTTCAATTGTTTTTTTCTCATAGCCTTTTAAAAAAACTTATGAAAAATCTATCTTTTGTCTGAAAAACTTTTTTCTAATTTCAATAATAAACTTGCAGAAACAAAATTATGAAAAGTTTGAAGTTGTTTGTACGCAATTTATTAAACACCAATTTCCCTATGCGTTGGATTGGTAGGAGGAGGAGTACGAAGTGGCCACCAAGATCACCTGATCTAATTCCTCTAGATTATTTCTGCTTGGGCTTTTTGAAAAGCAAAATGTACGAAACGATACCTAAAAGTTGTTTCTTGAAAAAATTCAACGTCATTTATCACGATCAAAAAAATCTTTCAACTAAAACGCACGTAAAATCTAATTCGGCAGTATAAACTGGGGGTCCTCATTTAAATTTGTTTAAATTTACCCCCGACTCCACCCCCAGAGACTGGAAGGAGAGTTTCAAGTAATGTGCCATCGAATAGCTTTTTTAAAAATATCGAATACAATTTTTTTTTAATTTCTCCATCCAAAGTGTATTTCTCGAGATATATCACTTCATGACGTTCCTACTTCTTATCGATTGTAGCGCTATCTGCCAAAAAAATGCCATTAATCCTGTATCGAATTAACGTCATTTTTTTCTGGAGAATGAACCCCAACTCCCAAGGGTGTGGGAGAGGGTTCATGCTAACACCACAGCACTTTTTGTGAAACATAATTAACAGTATTACCTTCTATTTCTTTATTAGTTGAAATTAATTCATTATTTTACTGTCATTTCTTGTGGATTTTGTTGAATAAACTCCAAAGAAAAATGACATTTTTTATCTGCTGTGATCAATCAATGCATTTTCCGTTACTGACAACACTACTTTCACTGAGTTTCTTAGTATGTCGCAAAAAAAAACACTCAATAAGTCTCTTTAACTCATATACTTCACTAGACTACTACCCAATACTCTTCTGTGTCTTACCTTTAAAAGAATTCGTTACAAATCAGCTGTGACCCTTTTTGCAGGTTAATGTCACTGTAACTTCGGAAGCAATTCTTCTCATTGTTAATTAAAGCCTGAAGGTCAGCACCTGAATTAGACCTTGAATTGCAGGATATCCTAACTGTATTCAAACACAAATTACCAGGAATGTTAACAACCAAAAATATACCTATACTATATACAGTGCGGGCCAAAAGTCCGTCCCCCCCCCCTATTATTTTTGAACTAATTGTCGGATTCACTTGAAACTTGGCGTGGTTACATAAGGCATAAAATACTTTCTCATGGAGTAATTCTTAGACAATTTACCCTTAAAACAGGGGTGGGGGGTGCAAAGGGGAAAATCTTAAATTGGAAGGGGTGGCATGTCATTTCAAAGGGATTTTTATGGGGAGTATCACGGTGTATGATTTTTATTATTAGGCCAATGGTTTGTGAAATAATGTACTTCGAAGTTTTATTTTCCTTAACAATACTCACCGTTAACAAAAAAGTTAAAATTAAAGATTACTCACCTTTTGTAGCGAAATTCCCACTTCTGCTTTATTATTAATGCAACAGTTGTTCGAAATGTTCGCCTTGTACCTCCTGACAAATGTAAAGTCGATGTTTAAAACTTAAAAAAAATTACCAAAAAATTGTATTCAGTCCGCAAGTAACACAAATAGTCCAAGGACGTTTAAAAGACATTCCAAGCAGTCAACAGTGGTAGTGGCCACAATTTAATGAATTTTAGATTTTGGTTTAGGTTTCTATACCTCACCTCTTTGGTTTCTTTCATAAGGCTATTATAAACTCATTAATTAATAACGTTCCTGAACCATTTGTGTTAGTTGCGTACTGAATACAATTTTTTGGTAGTCGCTTTAGTTTAAAGTTTAATTGGTGAACAGTTACAGTTTGATCTCGACTTTAAAGTGTGGCTTTGCACTGTTTTTCCTCAAATTATGGATAAACGTCTTTAAATGAAAAAACAGAAGCTATATTCATTTGGGCTGAAGAGCCGAGCCGAGGAATTACCATGAAGCCGAACCCCTTTCTAGAAAATAAAAAAAAGAACAGTAATTAGCACCACTGGGAGCGTAGGCGATAAACCGCGTAGTGGCCGTCCAACTATCGGTAGACACCCAAGTCCAAATTGTGGCCGAAATGGTTGTCAGACCCCAACAGACAACAGAAAGCGTAGCTAGGACCTGTGGTGTTTCAGAGTACTGCGTAATCAGAAATTCCACCCTTACAAAATGCAGTACCTACAATGTTTGACTGAGGATGATCCCGATAGACACATAGAGTTTTGTGAAATTATGACCAACATAATTGATAATAACCCATCTTATTTAACCCATGTGTGTTTTTCGGACAAAAAACGCATTTTACCTAAATGGGGAAGTCAATAGGAAAAATATGAGATACTGGTCAGATGTGAATCCTCATGTATTTCGGGAAGGGCACTCACAGTACCCAGAGAAGCTTAACGTGTGGGCTGGCATTATGGGTAACCATATCGTGGGACCTCTATTTATCGAAGGCAATCTCAACGGCCAACAGTACCTAGATATGCTAGAGGACTTAATATACCCTCTTATAGTAGAGATCGCAGAAGCCCATCCTGATGAGTTCACAGAAGACATTGTGTTTCAACAAGACCACCACACATTTCATTACACACGGCCGGTGAGAGCGTTTCTGGACCATCATTATCGGAATAGATGGATAGGACGAAGAGGAAAAGGCCCAACAGAGTGGCCCGCACGGTGTCCGGACCTCACCACCTTAGATTTTTTATGGGGGTACTTAAAATCTCAGGTGTACAGTACGCCACCGCAAAATTTAGCCGATCTCCGCCAAAAAAATAATAGATGGCTGTAGAAGCATTTCGGTGGAAACCTTTGGTAGGGTAAAGGAGGCGATTAAATATCGACTCTACATTTGTCAGGAGGTACAAGGCGAACATTTCGAACAACTGCTGCATTAATGAATAAAGCAGAAGTGGGAATTTTATTACAAAAGGTGAGCAATCTTTAATTTTAACTTTCTTGTAAACGGTGAGTATTGTTGGGAAAATAAAACTTCGAAGTACATTATTTCACAAACCATTAGGCTAATAATAAAAAATCATTCACCGTGATACTCCCCATAAAAATCCCTTTCAAATGAGGTGCTGCATGTCACCCCTTCCAATTTAAGATTTTTCCCCCTTGCACCCCCACCCCTGTTTTAAGGGTGAATTGTCTAAGAGTTACTCCATGAGATAGTATTTTATGCCTTATGTAACCACACCAAGTTTCAAGTGAATCCGACAATTAGTTCAAAAAATAGTAGGGGGGAGGACGGACTTTTGGCCCGCACTGTATATATATACAGTGTGTCCCAAAAAGTTGGAAACAGTCCCGCAGAATCGAAACTATTAGTATTTCCAAAAAAAGTTTCCTACAAAAAACATTCGCCTCACAAACCGCCATCGACCAGTCAAAACGATGTCGACATTCTTCTACAGGGTGTTTCACAAATCAGAAAAAACTGTTTCGGTTAAATGGCAACACCGCTTAATTCGCATCTAATCAAAAAATGTTATTAAGAAAAGTTGTTCAGAATGCCGAAATATGGCGATATACGAAAATCGACGCGATAGTCAAATGTTTACGAATTAACGCTGCCCAAAAAGTTGGAAACAGGCCGAGAGGAATGTCGACGTCGTTTTGACTGACCGATGGCGGTTTATGGTGCGAATGTTTTTTGTAGGAAACTGTTTTTGAAAATACCAATAGTTTTGACTCTGCGGGCCTGTTTCCAACTTTTTGGGCCAGCAGCGTTAAATCGCAAACATTTGACTATCGCGCTGATTTTTCGTACACCCCCATATTTCGGCTCGGCATTCTGAACAACTTTTCTTAATACCATTTTTTGATTAGATGCGAATTAAGCGATGTTGCCATTTAACCGAAAAAGTTTTTTCTGATTTGTGAAACACCCTGTAGAAGAATGTTGACGTCGTTTTGACTAGTCGATGGCGGTTTGTGATGCCAATGTTTTTTTGTAGGAAACTTTTTTTGGAAATACTAATAGTTTCGATTCTGCGGGACTGTTTCCACATTTTTTGGGGGGACCTTTTTTTTTATAAAGGGGGGGGGGGGGGGCCCCCCCCCCCCCCCTATTTTTTGAACAATTGTCGGATCACGTGGGACTAGGTTTCCAACTTTTTGGGACACACTGTATGTATGATACTATATTTTGTGTTGTGTCAACAGATTTTACATTTTGATGATTTTTTTTTGTATCAAAATGTGTTCAACAAGAATATGCAAACACGAGATTATTTTTGATTTGAAACTGCAACTGTGTCTTTAACAGATTCTCAATCAGTCTTTGTGCCCACATGTGATTTAAAATGTTTCGTTGACCACTTGAAATATTTTTTTTGTCATAATTAATTGTGTCTTAAAGTTCACTTCCAGTGACAATTTGATCAAACGGCATTTGGTACGAAGAGAAACCATCTAGAGTTTTCCAAAAACTTCAGGACCATACGTTGTTTCCTTACACCAAGACGCAGTACGTTCGTGACCTTAGCGGTGAAATATCTTACCCTGCCATTAGACTAATCTGTGCAATGAGCACTTACAAACTCTTGTCACGTTCCGCATCCTCATTATCTGAATTAAAGTGAATCATTGCAAGAATAAGTGATTTACATCTTTCGCTTGCCGAGAGCGTTATGTATATGTATACTAAAAAGTCACATCTCGCCGTGCACGTCTGGAATACGGAATGACGGCGTCATCTGTTCAAGCACGTCTTATAGAGCGTACCTGAAGGTTTATTTATGCATCTCTTAAAGACCGTACTTATCGATATTGTTTACTGCAAAAGTTCTCCTCCTTGAAATCGTAGACCTTGGTTGAATGTGTACAGTTTCCTTGCAGATAACCGGGTCGCTCGAGTTGCATTTCGTATGCGATATGTAGGAATGAAAGGGAATTGTAAATCGCCGTAGCGTATGAACAATTTGTGTCTTTTCTGATTTTTTGTAGAATGTTGATTAATACCATTTTTGTCAGCGAAATGAAATCGAGAATGTGACATTGACTGCCAAAGTAATACGAGAAAGCATGAAAAATTAGTTTTAAGGTGTTAAATAAAAATATTAAACAAATTAAATACTATGTACAGCGTGGCCTTTTGTATTTTGACGTTCACCTACAGGGTGAACCGTAAAGGATACAAAAAAAAAAGATTGTATAAAAAATTGCCGCTTCAGAGTTGACCTTTCAGGATTTTCTAGAAAATAAACTCAGTGTGATTTGTTTTATTTCAATAAATTACCGATCTATCGAAAAATACACAGCA
The DNA here is from genome assembly GCA_029963805.1 of Aromia moschata. Taxonomy (NCBI): domain Eukaryota; kingdom Metazoa; phylum Arthropoda; class Insecta; order Coleoptera; family Cerambycidae; genus Aromia; species Aromia moschata. Next base: position 46,421 of record JAPWTK010000636.1, read on the forward strand.
TTTAAAGAAAAAACATGCCTCCTTGTGATTTCAGGTGCTCGTTGTTCATTTATTTTTCTGAGAATAACAAAAGATAAAACGTAAAATACACTGTATATCATCCATAAGAACTCATCATGCTTTTTTGATTTCAGCAATATAAGGTTTGATATATCTGTCTCCCTATAGTTTTGATGATATTACCAAAAATATGTAGTTTGCAAATTGAATGCAAAAGATTCAGTAAGCAAAACAATAATTTGTCTTCTAAGTAACGATATCAGATAGGTAAAAATGGATCTATGATATGGCCCTCTCGAAGTCCTAACCTGTCACCACTTGATTTTTTTTATGGGGCCATGTAGAAAATGAGATGTATGAAGAATTATTTGTTAATATAGGTGAAAAGGAAAAAATCATCGAAACAATAATGATGGTTGGTCACATAACAACAATTGTTATGTTTTTTATTTCTCTATTAAATCTTTTGTTTCTGTTGATTTTATCATTGTTTTCAATTCTTACTTAACCTTTTTTAATTCATTCAAAAAAAGTTAAGTAAAACCTAGTTGAAAACATTCATTTATTTTGAAGATTTTTCATTATGACGTAAAAAATCTTATTAGAAAATGGTTACTAATGGTTTTTTGAATTTTTGAATCGGTCCAGAAATAATCAAGTTACAGATGGGGGGACATTTATGGTGAATTACTCTGTGCATATTACATACGAGTAGGTATATATATAATATACAAAATGCAGTATATACCATGTGTCAATAAAATCAGTAGATAAGCTACAATTTTTGAAATATAAATTTTGAATTTGGACAAAGATAATAGGACAATGGTACTTAAAATTGTCAAAGTAGGCCTTGGCCCTGGCAATAAATATATGACCCACATAAAGGGGCCCTCACACTGGCAAAAATTTCGCTCAAAATTTTGAGCACAAATATTGAGCTTATTTTTGTACAAAATATTGAATGGTCGTGGACCCCTCCACACTACACAAAAATATTGCACAAAATTTCAGTGTCGACTAAACATTCGTGATGGAAGCACGGCGCATCGCGTTGTACTCACTCAGCCATAGCCGCATACGTTTCTTTGCCCAGGGCAAACCCGGAGGTTGAAAGTAGCGTAGTTGTATTGTATGCAGTGTTAAAGGAGTCCTAAATAATAAGAAGAAAACCTACCTCGCGAACTGAGCTTGGAACCTACACTTTATCAAAATTTCCTGAGGATGAATGAAGAGGTGTTTGAGCAACTGTTGAGTATGGTTTGCCCTCTGATTGAGAAACGTGATACACGAATGAGGACAGCGATTTCGCCAACTGAAAGGTTGAGTCTCACTGTGCGCTTCCTAGCATCTGGGAACAGCTTTGAGGACCTGAAATTTTCATCGTACATTTCTCCGACCACTGAAATGATTTTTCCTCTTCCTTTATCCCTGCTTTCACTTTCTTCGCAGCTGGTTCACTCATGTTCACGCGGCGACAGCTCCAGATAGACTGTGAAATATTGCGCAATATTTTGTCAGCCCCCTCACACTGCGCTCTCATGCTACAAAATATTGACAGGTCCGCAAAAATATTCTAAACTTTCAGAAAACTTTTGAACGCCCCACAAAATATTGAATATCACTTTTTTTTGCACAATATTTGTCCTCACTCAATATTTTTGCACAAAACTGACATCTTCAAATTTTTGTGCAAACTTTTTGCCAATGTGAGGGCCCTTTAGACATTTGTTCTAGAATTTGAAGTAATTGAACTGTGTGTTATGAAATAATTAAAGAAAAAAAAATATGGCTGTTACTATACTGTTTTAAATGGTAACTCCATTGTTTTATTGCATCATAGAAATCTTTATTCGTATACATACGTTTATTAACGCTAAGGCCTACTTTCAGGCAGTTTTCTTGAAAAGTCCATACAATACCATTTGTTTCCTCCACACAATACCAATGGAGCAGAAAAAATGGGAGATTCCGTTTTTTTTAAAAAACGTACAAGGTGTTTCATTAAAAAAAAATCGGGTCAATTGACCCTTACACGTGATTGTTAACACAAAATGCCCCTTACTCGTGATATTTGATTTTATAATACTACTTGTACTATATTAATAATATTATATTTATAAAAATTATAAATAACCAATTGCGTCATTTTTTCCACAAATTTTTATCATGAACATTAATAATGATAAAAGCGGGGGGGGAGGGGGGTCAATTCTCGATCAATCCTGTACAAGTTTTACAGTGTAACAGAAAATTAAATGTTTTTAGTGTTGTTAGGGTATATTTTATCCTGGAGAACGTCGAAGAATCAGATAATTTGATTTTCATGTGTCAGCGTGAACTTTGTTATAATGAGATTTTGAATGTTTAGATTCGTTTAAGAAGTCATGTTGGGCCACCGCAGCTCGAGCCTGTAGGCTACGCCTCTGAGGGTCCCCTTTGTATTTGAAGATTCGGCAATGGCTGAACGTGATGTTTATATAAACATTTTTATGCATAAATATGATGATGTAGTTTAGAGATGGAGGGTTATGATAATTCTCATTCTAACCGTTGTACCGAAAGCTGTATATACCTGGCGTTCCTTATTTTTATAAAGTGTAATATTTTGAACCCTTGTATTTTAATATTCACCTTACATGAATGATTTTCTTTTGTTCGTAGATGTCTTCAGCGGCGGTTGGGACTCACTCGGGGGCGGGCCCTCTCAGTCTGATGTCCTGCGTGCGCGAGTCATCTCCCCTGCAAGAATTCGACTCGGACTGTGAGAAGAATGGTAAGTTATTGTTATTGATTTTATTTTTTTTTAAGCTAAAATTTGTCGAGACGCGCAAAAAAAATTTCGCCAGATGGTCGCGGAAGAATGTTGTTTGATGTACAAGCTAAAAATACAGTCAGTCGCCTTCGCCTAGTTTTCGTAACAAGCGTGGAGTCTGTCCGTCCGTCGATGAGTCAGCTCGCGCGCTATATGGGTCCTGCGAGGTGTGTATCGAGTCAGCTGAGACGTTTTGCTACCGTTTTTTAGACACTCACTGAGTACATATTAATTCAATAAATCACAAATATAATTATGCAAATAGGGCGGCAGTCCTGTCTAGGTATATTATGTATAGAGTCCGGAAAGTGTGCTGCAACGCAGAATTGACACTATACAACTCTGTGATAATTAAAGCATAAACCGTATTTTTTAAGCGCCTTGTATTATACGCGTGTATTTAAGAATAAGAAATACGCGTGTATTTCTTGCCCGTGCATACGTGTACGCTACTGACCGTACCTGGTAACAATCGCTGGGACTCGCTCGGTGTGGGTTCGGGAATGGCTAGATACAATTTATCCATATATGGTAGCGAGTATTCTGTTGTCGAAATTTAGTATTTCACGTTAGCTCGATGCGAGCGGACGGACGGTAGAACGCCGAATTTAATATAATTTTATGTGTCGTGAGTGGTTAACTAATAAACGTTTGTACGTACGTATTTTGCACCGTGTACGTATTTCTTTTAGAGTTCGTGTAGTGTATTTACATATCTGATTTTGTGTAGATTTTTGCAAAAGTGGCACAGTCGTTACCATTTATGAATAGACTGAAAAAGTTTGTTGAAAATTACGAGGATTTTACAATAGACGGATCACATATTTTATGTATTCTGGCTGAGTGGACGAAACAACAGAGTTTTGCGGTAATAAGGTCGTTAATGTTCTGATACGAATTTTAAGTGTTTCAGAAATTTCGCCCCCGATATTGATAGCTAGTAAATGGATTTTGCAAACAACGGCTAAACGTATATTGTATTATTACGGCTGTAAATTAAAAAAATTATAATGTATGATGTTACTGACAACAAACAACTGTTAGTGACACAAACAATTGAATGACACATGGCTTGTGTCATTCAGAAACAGACATGTATGTACATTATTAGCACATTTTTGCTCCTGTCTTTCTGGTCACTCATATGTATGTCCTTCCGTCAATGACATGACAAATTACGAGTCCGACCCTGCGTTATAGCACACTTTTCATTTCGCTGACATACCAAATGAATTGTCTGATATACTTATATATGTTACATGATAAGCTATTTCGATGTTCATTAATTTTTTTACGGTTCTGATAATAAGTATGCCGAAACTGTTGCAACATGAAACTTAATGTACTAAGATAAATGTTAGAACAATAACGTACATAGATCCTAAACTTAACTAACCTAAATTAACTTTATTTATAAGAAAAAGCAAAAGTAAAAATATAAAAAGAAATAATTTTGTCATTCTGTTACTTGACGAAGCTCAAAAAAACAACACAAAAGAGATCTTAAGACCATTTTTGCTATATTTTTATTGATTTTCATCCATTAACAATTTGTCCATAAAATTGCACTTAATACTACTAAGTACGGATCTGGCGTTCGAACATCTCTTACGAGATGATTAATTGAGTCGATGATTCACTGTTTTATTAATATGGACCTTTCGAAACTTTGTTTTATTAATATGAAATTACAAGTCTTCGTCTGAAGAGTCAAGAGATGTTCTTCTTGTTAAGAGAGCGTTTCCTTTCGTTAGCGTAAATGGAAAAGTTATAGTTTTTTTTGCGTATGATGAATCAATGATAAATTAATGATGAATCAATGATGAATGAATGATAAATCAAAATATGTTTCTTGAATTTTTTGAAGCTTTACCCGTTTTCGTTTTAGCGTTATATGGAAAAATATATCATACGTGAATTTTTATCGATTTTGTAAAAAAAAATAACAAGGTATGTTACATCCCGTGTCAAATTTCAATTAGTACAACTGCATTGTTTAGTTATATTTAGTTCAGTTACTTGTCAGTATTTTTTAAGAAAATTTGTTTTTTAAAGTGACATGTTGGAAACTAATTTTTTGTTTTAATAAATTTGCCTTGTGCCCTCCAGTGGGCACAAAAATACATACATACGAGGGGGTACCCAAAAGTAACCGGAATAACGTACATAGATCCTAAACTTAACTAACCTAAATTAACTTTATTTATAAGAAAAAGCAAAAGTAAAAATATAAAAAGAAATAATTTTGTCATTCTGTTACTTGACGAAGCTCAAAAAAACAACACAAAAGAGATCTTAAGACAATTTTTGCTATATTTTTATTGATTTTCATCCATTAACAATTTGTCCATAAAATTGCACTTAATAATACTAAGTACGGATCTGGCGTTCGAACATCTCTTACGAGATGATTAATTGAGTCGATGATTCACTGTTTTATTAATATGGACCTTTCGAAACTTTGTTTTATTAATATGGAATTACAAGTCTTCGTCTGAAGAGTCAAGAGATGTTCTTCTTGTTAAGAGAGCGTTTCCTTTCGTTAGAGTAAATGGAAAAGTTATAGTTTTTTTTGCGTATGATGAATCAATGATAAATCAATGATAAATCAATGATGAAAGAATGATAAATCAAAATATGTTTCTTGAATTTTTTGAAGCTTTACCCGTTTTCGTTTTAGCGTTATATGGAAAAATATATCATACGTGAATTTTTATCGATTTTGTAAAAAAAATAACAAGGTATGTTACATCCCGTGTCAAATTTCAATTAGTACAACTGCATTGTTTAGTTATATGGAGACATCCAAAAAAAAACGTCATCAACTCTGGCTATGAACGAGAGAGATGGAAATAGCGGTCATGTCTAAGCTTTTCGGTTATGTCAAACTTTTGACAAGTGACTGTCACAATTTGTAAAATAAACAATGGTTGTTATATGATGTGACAGTCTTGACACGTAAATAAGGTTATAAATTCGATTAAGAATAGAAATACTGTTTTTTTTTCTCGGCCAACTTTAATGAGGTGTTTTTGGATGTCTCTATATTTAGTTCGGTTACTTGTCAGTATTTTAAGAAAATTTGTTTTTTAAAGTGACATGTTGGAAATTTTTTTTTTTTTTGTTTTAATAAATTTGCCTTGTGCCCTCCAATGTGCACAAAAATACATACCTACGAGGGGGGTACCCAAAAATAACCGGAATAAGGCCTGGGCACACAGAGCGCTATGCTATGTTCGCTATAAACAATGTGTACGCTATGTTCGCTTTGTTTGCTATGAAATATGGCCACACAAAAATAGTAAGTACAAGACTTTTAGTTTCCCACAAACATGTTATCATGCCGGTTGCCGTGGGGGAGTGATAGTACTGATGATGAAGCAGTATTGCTGCTTTCGTTGTGTAAAAAGAAGAAACGCAAAATATTATGGATACACGATGTCAACAAAAAGATGAAAAAAGTTCGGTGAATAACATCACTTAATAAAACAATTGATTAATTGCTCCATAATGTGGGTATAATATGTTAGGAACTACTTTAACAGTACTTGCAGCACACATGAAATGCATCTGTTCCCGCGCGTCTTCGGTGACGTTGCAAAAATATAGCCAGAAATCATACATCTCAGCTACGCATCTAACATCGCAAACATAGCGCGCGTAGCGTCTTACGTCTGTATGGCCATCACCGTTTAAAACAAGGGGGACTATTTTTACTGCATATAGCGAACATAGCGCTCTGTGTGCCCAGGCCAATACATTGCCGTGGGCGGAGCTTGTGTAGTACGCATTTCTGACGCTAGGCGTGTATAGCGCAACTCATTGCCAGTTCAGTGCCGCCTGTGTTGTCGACCTGGCTTCTTCTGTTCATCTGCAGTGATTGTTTTTGCTATAGCGCTGTTTTGTTCTTGTTTCGTTTTTTATGATGACAAGTTTAAGTGAACAACGTGCAGCTGTGAAATTGTGTTTTCCACTCGGTAAAACTGCTGCTGAAACTGTTTTAATGTTGAAAACAGCTTACAAAGATGACGCTATGGGAAAAACGCAATTGTACGAGTGGTTTGCTCGGTTTAAAAATGGCGACATGTGGATTGATAACAAACTTCGTTCTGGACGTCCATCAACTGCCCGAAACGACGAAAATGTTGAAAAAACTCGAGATCTTGTGCTCACAGACCGTCGACAGACAATTGATCAACTGTCGGAGATTAGTGGGTTATCTTGGAGCGTGGTTCAGCGAATTTTAACCGAAGATTTGGGAATGAAAAGGGGTTGCTGCCAAGTTTGTTCCTCGGCCTTCGCCAGTTTTTGACTAAAAATGGCATGGTTCCCCTGCCCCACGCACCTTACTCGCCTGACCTGGCTCCGTGCGACTTTTTCTTATTTCCACGCATGAAAAGGGGCTTGAAAGGACACCGATTTGACAACATTGAAGAGGTCAAGAGAAAAACCAGAGGTGCTGTCAGCCATTTCTAACCAGATGACGAGAAGAAAATGTTGCCGAACAAGTGGAAGCACCGGTGGACAAAGTTGTAATAGTTGTAATGGAGAGTATTTTGGAGGGGATAAGGTTGTTTTTAAAAATTGAAAATATATAGCTTTTAAAAAATAATTCCGGTTATGTTTGGGTACCCCCTCGTATATTCAAAACTAAACAAACCGGGTCACAAATAAAAATAAATCGAAAACATTTTAGGGTTTTAAAACGATTTGAAAACCGATTTGTCATATTTTTATGTTAATCCGATAATCCTTTTTTTATACCACCTTGTGTAACACACAAATAACAGCTACATACTATGTATGTATGTATGTATCTAGGACGGTTAGATTCGTCTTGACTAATATTTATTGGATGACCCTCTTAACAAGCCAATTTTCACGCATATGCTAGATACGCAATAGATATTATGTATATACAACGCATATTGCGAATATTATGGTAATTAATGCCAATTTGCTTTGAGATGCGTATCAACAAAAGTAAACTGCCTATATTTATAGACAGTGCGTGTGTAGACCCCCATAAATGCTACCTTTTACATATTGCAAAAGATTTGTCGATTGTCACACTCGGTGATTTGAATACCAGATGGGGAGCACCCTGCTTTATCGTATAGTGTGCGATTTAAAGGGTGGAAGTCGTGTTGGAATTATTCCCTGATTTATAATAATTTAACGTAAAATCGTCTGAATAATGCAACGTGAAGTTCCGTGTGTTCATTTGTTATTCGTTGTTCGGTGCCATGTATTATTTCCACGGCCTCGTAGTGGAGTGATAGTTTTATCGAAAACAGTATATAAAAAATGTATCGTATATTTCAATATTTTCTTCAAGTTCTAATGCTTAACTATTTATACATGATAACTCCTGAACGCTTTAAAGCTGTAAACACTGTCCTGGAATCTGTAGTGCTTGTACACTTATAAGTTTCCAAATATCAATTTTTTCACTCATTTGAGGGTTAAGAATAAGAGGAGACTGAGAAAAGTAAGCTAAATAAAATTTTTAACACACCCTCTGTGTGGTAAAAGTGACGAGTGTCAATTTTATTATAGAAAGTAATAAAAGTAGAACGACTAAAATTGGTTTTTACGCGTCATCAATATCTTGCTCCGTTCAAAAGTTAAAGGGGACGGGGGCTTTTATTAAGGATCACACTGTATATTTCTTAAATTCTTATTCGGTGTAATGAAAAAAAAATGTGTTATTTATTTTGACTGAATATTAGTACTTGTATTTTTGTATTTAATAAAGAAATAGCATTACAACTTCTGTGAAAAACTAAACAAGCATTGTTTCATTTTGTTTTTAAAGCAACAGATATGCAACCACAATATCAATTCTGCTATATTTGTGGTTGCATAAATTCATTCATTTTACCGGAATTTTTAACTTGACGGTGTACTAGGTAATTGAACCTAATAGGTAATAAATAATACCACAAAAAACTGTTTTCTATATCTCGAAACAATTTTTTTTATTCTTGGAAGCACATAATCTTTTTTTTAACAGTAAAGCTATAAAAAGCTCGGTTTAAAAAATAGGAGAGTGAGAAATTCGAAAAGTTTAAAGGGTAATTAGTATTAAAATGTCTACTTAATGTGATAATGGGGTTGATATAGAAACTATAGAACAATATATAGAATATTTCAAGTATGAAAGACAAAAAAAAGAGAAAACCTGATAATATTCCAGGTATAGTAATTTTCTATGGTATTTTATGAGTAGCGGTTACAATTTTCTATTCTACTTAAGGATCCATTATCTGATTTATGATTGGTATTTTCAAACTTTTAAAATTCTGCAATGTCTCTAATTAAGGTTATCTGTAGGAATAAAAAAAATATTGGAATATTGGAATATTGGTTGCTTAAAATAAAATATGTTTAAAGCGCATGTATCTTTAATTTTAATAGCTTTTACTTACTTTTTTCGGCAAAGGGTAAATTAGTATCAACGGAAACCATTTTTTTACAATTTGAAGTTATCCAGTGATGTAGGTAATAAACAATTATTGTATTTTTTCAGGAAAGTTTGATGTTATCTAATAAAAAAAATCAACAGGTGCATAGAGGCTTAACCCTCCCCCCGAATTAATTTCCCCCGAATATGAATAATACGCGTTTCAATTTGCCGATTTTCGTTGTTCAAACTTAAGCACTTGAAATTAAATTAATCAATCGGCACATTTTCTTAAAAACTACATCCTTCAGCTTCAGTTTGCCGCCTGGTAGATTAATTTATCTCTATTTTTCGCGAAGTTACGGCTATTTAAGTGCAACTCCATTTTTTCGCGAGGTTGCTCCAATTATTTAAAAAAAAAATTGTTAAAAATCTTTTTTTCACTAATATGATTATTGTTTCATCAAGTACAGGGCTTAAAGAGGTGGCATGGTTTTGTTCAGATTTTTTCTACCATAATAAGTTGGGGGAAAAACGGTGGGACACGAATGGCCCAACTTTATGGACGGAAGATGCCAAAAAAACCATTACAGACGAAGAGTTAAACTGACACATCCGGACGTCTAATGCCTCAGATAAAAAATCATTGTCTCGATTCATTTCCAAGAACTTAGATAGATATAGTCAGCAGCAAAAGTATTCAAACGCCTACTTTTGGAAGGTTGGCCAAAGTCTATTAATTTTTTACTACACTATTATTATTTTTTATTTTTGATAGGATTGCAACTTGTGAAATTCTGCGTCTGATAAACCCAAATTGAAAGTAATATGTCGATCGTGCGAAAAGGTATCACTAAAAAGGTAAAATTGCGATGTTTTCAGAAAACTCATACCTGTATCAAAGGAAAATCTTCTTCAAGGTCTCTATCTGACTAACTGAGACATTTTGGAAAAATTTTTCTTACATGAAAATTTTCAAAAATTGAACCAAAAATTTCAAATAATTAAAAAAAAAACCAAAAAAAAACCTGTACATTACACACAACTCTAAAAAATACTCTAAAGATTTCTATTCTATTCTAGTCTACAAATTTGAAAAAATCGAAATTTTTTTTTTCATATTTCCAAAGTTTAGACATTCAAGAATATGCCCTTAAAATTTAAAAGGATTTTTCAAAATTTCAATTATTTCATGAGTTACAGCCATTTTTGTGACGCGGCATTGGCTCCGATCCGACCGGAACAAATGAACAATATGACGGTAGACGCTGCCCGAGTACTTACGTAGGAATACCCTCATTAAATCTTTATTGTATTTATTTATTTATTTATTTCCTTTGAAAAAGACCCAACAGCAACAAGCCGTTAACAGGGCCAGGACATTTTACAATTCTATTCTATTTACCATTATATGAGTAAAATTGCCGGAAATTTGTCTCAAAACTTTAAACGCGTTTTTCTCAAAACTATTTTTTTCGAGTTGGCGTGCACGATATCTAAAGTTCTAATTAACCGATTTATTTGAAATTTGGTGTGAATGTTCTTTATACATTCCTCTATCGCTCAGATCAAAATTTTTAATTTTACTATTTTAAAAAAATTCGGAATTGTTAAAAAAACATGCAAAAATTTTAGTTTCAAACGGCCGCCATTTTATGAAAAAATATTTTTTTGACTTTTCCAAGGTTCGGGCTATAGGGTCATCTATACTAATTAAGAATCCGTTCGGCTTTTTTTGTTTCAGATAACCAGAAGGGTTGAAATCATGCACGCCAGGACACCCTTTTCTTTGGACTCACCCACTTTGTCAATTTTGAGTTTTTTTTTTTTAGTTAATTTTTTATGTTATTTTAAAATATCAATAAACAAATGATAAAAAAAAAGGATAGTAAAAATATTTTTTGTTTCGTTTGTACAGAGCTTCAAAAACCGCCCGAAATTCATGCCTCTAGACTAGAATACCCGGAATAAATACTTAATATTTCCGGAGGTATTCACGGTTTTTTGAAAACATTGCAATTTTACTTTTTTTTTTTTCGATATCCTTTCACAGGATTTACATATCACCTTCAACTTGGGTTTATTAGACGCATAATTTCATAAGCTGTAATCAAGAAGCAAAAAAAAATAGTGTAGTACAAAAATTATCAGAATTCAAGCAACCTTCAAAAAGTGAGTATGTGAAAGATTTTGCTGCTGACTTTATCCCTACACAAATGTCCCGCAGATGAGCTATCAAACAACTCCATGGCGCCGTTCTCCATGATGTCGACGCGAACGAGCTTAGTGCCTTATTTACCTCTGCGAAACCAGTCACTCAAGAATTCGAATACTATTTGCTCTAGATAATCGTAATTTATGTGCACAGTAAAAATTCCTTCAGAAATCTAGCCTAGCAATTTCGGTTCCATTCTCTGTATTCTGCAAGGTCAGATGAGGTTTAAAATATAATGGCGCTCAAATATGATGTAAGACTCTGGGTATGTAGTTTAAAATTCGAAATGTACGAGTATGTGTGAAACCATGTATTTATGCATAAAGCTGTATTGTATACAGCGGAGGTTGTACAACAGCACGAGCTGTCACGGGACTACTGCAATCGAATCAATTGCGCTCAAACTGCTGCAATCAAATGTGAAAGATATCCGTATAACTTTGAGGTTTAATTGTTTTATTTACAAAATTCAACTAAAGAAGAATGTTCACATATTTTTAACGTCCCGCCTGGATGTGCGTCCCTGCCACGGGTTGTAAAAGGTCAGGTTTTGCGTCCTGCAGGGCCCCGTCGGTGCGGACTCTAACGTGGGAAAGATTAACCTTATGTTGATGCGGGCTCCCAAAGACCCACGTTGGGCAGGTCCCACTAGGAGACCAGCGGAGAGGACTTGACCCGGACCGCAAAGGGGGGTGCTTTTTGTTCCCTAAGTGCGCGCCGCTCGTTTGTCGACGGAAGCGTTCGGGTCAAGTCGTTCTCGCGTAGAAGAGACACTCTCCGGTGACAATTGGCACGATAAAATTTAAATATATAGGCAAATTATTTACAATTCCCAATTTTTTTAACAATATTTTGATATACGATCCCTCTTAGGTTTTAGTTTATTCAATTTCAAATGAAAACTCAATTTTTTTTTTTTTTTTTTTTCGAACTTTGCGACATAGACTTTTACTATCTACTTCTTAGGTACTTAATTTTTTATGTTATATAACATGAAGGGTATTAAAAATAAACAAAAACACATGTGGGTTGAAAATGTCAGGGTTACATTATAATTATTGAGTTCCAGTGTATATTCGTGTGAGACATTATTTATGTCAAGTATGTATAACCAAGAAAATAATTGTAGAAACACAATTTGATAAGTGATTGTTAACTACATTACAACTACAGTTTTGTGTAAATATTATTATACATTAATTTTAATTATATTAATTTTGTTATAATTTAAACATTATACATATATTTATTAGATTATTTGTGTATGTAACCAAGTTAATAAAATATAGAAACACAGTTTGAGAAGTGACTGTTGGTACTACAGTTTTATAAATAAATATTTAGTGGACATTTTAATATACATTTATTTTAATTCCGTTAATTATGTTATAAATTAAACATGGATATAGCGTCTCCATTGCTACTTATATACATACGTCTTCGTCATTGCAAATGGAAACATGTCAGGGCTTCACAGTTTTCCGCTAATTTTTTAAAAATATTTTGATATTCGAGTCCTCTTAGGTTTTAGTTTATTCAATTTGAAATGAAAAAAAATATTGTTTCACAAACCAATTTTTTTTTTCGACGTTTACGACTTACTATCTACTTTTTTAGTATTTTTTTTATGTTATATAATATGAAAGGTATTAAAAATAAACAAAAATACATGTGAGGTGAAAATATCTTTCAGGGTCACATTTTAGTTGAGCTCCAGTGTGTATTCGTGTCAGACATTATTTGTTTTAAGTATATACATATAACCAAGAAAATAATTACAGAAACCCAATTTGATAAGTGGTTGTTGGTACTACAGTTTTATAAATAAATGTTTAGTATAAATTTTACTATACATTATTTTAATTCCATTAAACCCATTATAAAATAAACATTATTATAGCCTCTCCATCGCTATTTCTATACATACGTCTTCGTCATTACAAATGGAAACATGTCAGAACTTCGTAGAGTTTTGTTTGTTTCTGCAACAATCAAACTCAACAATCTCAAAGATTCTTCGGCAGCGTACAATCGAGACTTAAAACTTCTTGATCTCTCGTCTTGATTGGATATTTACACCCGATGTATGTATCTCCTCGCACGGTTGACAACTCGGAAACTATAAAATTCCATCGGCGATCCTTCTGTGAATCGGGCTGCGAAGAACTTATCAAATAAATTCATACGAGCCGAAGTTTATAAACAAATTTCCGCATTTCGATGTAAATGTTGAATGCCGTTTGTATTTATAGAGTTGGAAGCATTCCAAGCGAGATTATTCACTCGCTGCTGGAACGGTTTCGCATTCGAAACACATTTTCAGCCGGAGAGGCGTATACCGGGTGTTCCGCGTAACTCGTTCATCAAAAAATTTAAATTCACTAATCAAACCGAGTAAAGTTTACTATAAGACATACTATATAGTATTAAATGTACCTACCTAGATGAACTTATAGGTACAATATATGTACAGCTCTGTGCAAAAAAAATAGCACCATAGTGAATACTAAAATTAACTCCATAATCACATATTGGCTGCTCTGCTATATGCATTCAAAAGTGTTCTCAAGATATTTGTTTGAGATCCATTGACTTTCTGAAACTAATGAAGTCCGAGGAATTCCCGTTTCAATAGGGGAAATCCCTGTTTCTATAAATAAAATCAATATTGACCTGTGTAAAATAATAGCACCAATTCAGTCTATGATAGCAGTTCGACGCCGTAACATCTAAACATATTTCAGTATAGAACAATGAAGTCAAAGGTAAAATAATATAAGCCTATAGTTAATATCTGAATTGAATTTTAATTTAATTTAAAGATTAAATGGGTCGTGGAAAACATTGCATGAAAGAAGAACGCTTGTTCATAAACGAATTATTGGCTAAAGGGAAAACATACAAATTTATTAGGGAAGTGATCAGTAATGCCAAGAAATTTAAAGAAAAGGAAGAAAAAAGAGGCCGAAAGAAAAAACAATCTTTAACTGATGAAAGAAGCATCCTAAGACTAAAAAAAATCCTTTTATAACGTCAACTCAAATTAAAAAGGAATTAAAACTCAATGTAGACCCATCTACAATAAGAAGAAGGCTCATAGAGAAAAACTGGATGGCCAGAACTCCTAGGAAAGTACCGTTACTCAAGAAGAAACATCTTCGTGACAGAATCAAATTCGCTCGGGAACATTTAAACTGGACTCTCGCACAATGGACAAATATCCTCTGGACCGATGAGTCGAAAATTGAGTTGATGAACTCAAGATGAACTTAAACCCCAGTGTACAGTCAAGACCGTTAAACATGGCGAAGCAAAAATTAATGTGTGGGGTTCTTTCTCGCATCATGGTACTGAGCCAATATCAATATTTGGATCAAGCCTACGATAACCGCATTAGTCTACGTTGATATAATGAGAGAAGTAATGTTGCCCAATGTGGACTGGAATATGCCGCTCAGATGGGTCTTACAGCAGGACAATGATCCAAAACATATCAGCAGACTAGCAGAAAGCTTTTTTGCACAAAATCGAGTTCAGATTATGGAATGGCCCGCTCAGTCACCAGACCTGAACCCTGTTGAAAATCTTTGGGCAGATGTTAAAAAAGCTGTTTTTGAAGCAAAACCGAAGAATACAACAGAATTATGGCATGCTCTGCAATCAGCGTGGGAGGCTATTCCATTACAGCGTTGTCAAGCGATAGTTGACTATGCCACGGCGTTGTGCTGCTGTTTTGAAAAACAAAGGTTATACTACAAAGTATTAATATGTTACAGTTTAACTTTTTAATTTTATTTGATTCATTGTACAGTAATTTGTATGTTTCACGAGCGGTCCTATTTTTTTGCACGTAAAAACTTGAGATATTATAAGTTAACTGAATGTGCTACATTTATTTTTAGTTTATTTGGAACAATATGTTATATATAATGTTTTGTTATATCATTACTCTTTTGTAATAAAAAGCTAAACATATTCAACTAAGGCTTGCCTATTATATTTCATGTTTTTAATGTAAAATACAGTCGGTGCTATTTTTATGCACAGAGCTGTACATGTACACCGGATGATTCTCGAAAGTGGATCACCCCCATAACCATGTTGTTTTCAGAGATCAAATAAAATGATAATATTTTTCAAGTATTTGATGTTTGACTGTTTTTTTTTCTTGAAAATTCTTAAGTAAACATTTAAGTATGTGACATCAAAGTGTTGGTAATAAAAAACACTATTTCATTAATCTTATGAGCCATACTGTTCCCGTTTAAAAAAAATTGAGAAAACATTAAAATTTTCTTTTCTTAAATACTTAAAAAAATCAAAACTGTCAACAAAAAAATATAAAACAATTTTTCTACGTATACTTGCCTTAAGTTACAACGTTTTATTATATTCTAAAAAAAATTAGATAAAAAATAAATGACATGATGCGTCAAAAAGTGACAAATGGATACCATTGTTCTCAGAATGATATGTTGAATCAAAATAAGTGAAAATAAAATTACGAGGTTTGGTCATTTCCGGTTAAACCGGAAGTGAATAAAAATTGCCGACTACTCAAAAAGATTACAGACTTGTGTCTAATATCCAATTCTAAGATTGCATTACTTTATCTGTAAAACAAAGTTATGGGGGGTGAACCCCTTTTGAGAATCACCCGGTATAATCATTCAGTTGAATTTTAATTTGAAAAACAAAACCGACCGAGCATTTTCATAAAAAATATACATATATCGACTTTTACTCCAAACTTTTATCTCACTGTATAATTGATAAATACCTTGTTTTTATTAGCATAACTGAAGGCTTGAAATGCGCGCACTCATAATGTTTAAGTGTGTACGAAGATAGGGTACCTCAATAATTAATTTTGGAACGGATGCCTTTTGTTTTCGATCCTTTTGAGCAAGATAAGGCGTCAAAATAGTCGGTTTTTGTTAAACTTTTTTTTATTTTAGTTTTTACTCATATATGTAGGTATCTAGTGTACTGCGGATGAAGTAAAACACATTAAATCGTTCTGAAAAAATAGAATGAAAGGACATTTTGAAGGTTTTTTTGTTTCATCCATTAAAAATAAAGACTGCATTTAAGAAACATTAATTATTTTGAGGCCTTCATTGACTTGTAAATTAAAATTATAGAAAAATATACAGAGTGTTCCATTTAAAAATCCGATATTCCTATTTAATTCTCAGATCTAGTTGGCTATAGAAAAACGTTAGTTCTAAAAGACTTCAAATGTTGAACCATTTTCTATAGTCAAAAGTCACGCGTATCTATTTTCGTTCAAATCTTATTGAGTGTACCCTGTTGTCGGAAACACTCGGTATATGTATATTTTGAATAGTTTATGTCTATCCAAAATCATTGATACTGAATTTTAAGACACTACTGATTCCTACTGATTTTTCCAAGTACTGGAGAACTGGGAAAGGAAATAACCCATGATGTTCAAAAACAAATCAGTCATCAAAAAAACACGTCATCAAAGTTGGCCGAGCAAAAAAAGACGTATTTCTATTCTTTGTCTTAGATTTATAACCTTATTTAATTGTCAAAGCTGTTACATTATGTGGCAGACATAACCTCTATTTCCATCTCTCTCGTTCATAGCCAGAATTGTATCATTCTCTTCGAGTTGAGTTCCGTCAACAAATGATTGGGTAAAAAATTTTATAAGCATATTCTGAATGCACCGTTAGTTTCAATTAAACGTTGTATAAACCCATTGTCGTAGAACACCCTGTATGAGTGTACGTGTACATTTTAGTTAGACTGTTTTTCGTATTATTGTCGGAATAGCATTTTGATGAACCCTCTTAGCGCAGTCGCATGTGCAATTTTAATAGTTTATCTCTTAAAGGAACGCCTGATCGTTTTAGTTAACCGACTCTGTAACGGCGGTACTTCTGTGCTTATCGCCACATTTCAGGGGGGCATCGAGTTACAATTTATTTGTAACAGTGCGGTATATGTACGTAAAGAGGTTATAGAGTTATAGGCCATACGAAACGAATTTAGCTCGAATGGGTGACCCCGAACGCTTTGCATTGCTCTCAATCGCCGCTTTATTACAGCGACGTATCCCAAGGGGGTTTCTATGGCAGCTTTGGCAACTATGGAGGCTTGAAAGGGGTAGCCCTTTCAAGCCTCCGATTGATACATATTAATTTGTTTAGAAACCTTTCCCCTCTGAACAAAAGTGCAAGGTTTCTAAACAAATTAATATGTATCTAATATTTTTTTTATTTAAGGGGCTTTGCACTTACAGCAGCGAAAAATGTAAAGTATTTTTGGGAATTTATTGTAGGAGAACTATGCAAGCCAGGGTTGTGAAATAGGGCTCATATTAACCCGTTTCGGCCGAAAACGCCACTCCCGGTACATAGCTCTTCAGCGCCTCATAACTAATACTATTTGCGACAGAAAAATTTGACAGGGACACATTTTTAAAGTTTAAGACGTGCCCTTTCCGATGGTGTCCATGAAATTCCTCCAAAAAATTATTTATCATTTTTTTGCAATTTCAAGGGGTTTCCGGTCTGTAGTGGACCTGGAACCTCACTAACCGGTGGAATAAATGTTTGAACTTTAAGTATATGTGGTTTAAAGATCGATTTTTTCCCTTGTGTGTTCAAAATGGCGCCTGAACTGCAAAATTTTTTCGTAAAAATTCAAGAATTTTTTATTGGAAAATGATGCACTTTTACAACAAATTGTCAAGAATAAAAAGTTCTTAAAATCACTCAAAGAATGCACTGGAATTTTTTGACCAATTTTTTAGTTTGTAAAAAGTCAAATTTTTGCAAAATTTATAAAATTGCTTTAAAAATTCTGAAAAAATTCCAGTGCATTCTTTAAATTATTTTAAGAACTTTTTATTCTTTACAATGTATTGTAAAAATGCATTGTTTTCGAGAAAAGAAATCTAAATTTCGATTCTAATTTGATGTTTAGAATTTTTTAGAAACAATGCATTTTTACTATAAATTGTCAAAGAATGCACTGGAATATTAAGCGATTTTTTAAATTTTGCAAAAATTGACTATTTGCAAAATCCAAAAAAAATTTGATAAAAATTCTAGTGTATTCATTGAGTGATTTTAAGAACTTTTTATTCTTGACAATTTTTTGTAAAAGTGCATCATTTTCCAATAAAAAATTCTTGGATTTTTTTGAAAAAAATTTTTTGGAGGAATTTCATGGACACCATGGGAAAGGGCACGTCTTAAACTTTAAAAATATGTCCCTGTCAAATTTTTCTGTCGCAAATAGTATTAGTTTATGAGGCGCTGAAGATCGATGTACCGGGAGTGGCGTTTTCGGCCGAAACGGGTTAAAAAGCAAACTCTCAAGTATCCGAAAAAAATTTTTTATTGTCATTGAAAAAAATAAATGTGTACCTACATTGAAAAATGCGGAAACATCTTTTTTTGCGTAGACCAAACGGTGTACCTGATTGGTGAGGCTGCATTCATCTGAAACACACGCAACAAAATTTGTTTAGATGTTTATACCATTTTTAACAATCTGTACCGTGGGTTTTTCAATATATTTTTCCATTTGTGTATTATTAACAATTAAGTGGAGAAAAAAAATCGATTTTATTTAAAACTGCCAAAAATCGAATTTTTTCCATTTTTCAAAAACCTACGGTGCAGATTGTGACAAATGGTATAAACAACTACAAAAATTTTGTTGCGTTTGTTTCAGATGAATGCAGCCTCACCAGTCAGGTACACCGTTTGGTCTTGGTAGTAAAGGTTAAAATGAGACGAGTGCTTACGAAAAATCCTTAAAAGTAAAGATGTACATTACATCATTTTAAGAATGTATTCTTATTCTTGAAACGGAGAAACGGAGAAATAGACAACCTTTCACCACAACCGCGTTTAAGTAGCACATTCGGGTGTACACACCTACACATTGGAAAAAAAAAGTGAGATGCGGGTAAGAAACATTTTTATGCTCGGTTAATTGGCTTAACGTTTGTTTTTACTTTCGAGCGTAACTAATCTGACGACCGCAGTTTATGCAAAACAGTCTGTTAAGTGGTGATCTTTCGATTGTAAAATTTCTTGTTGGGTCTGATTATCCGGCATTGGTTACAAGATGACGCAAAACTAGAGAATTTTCTCTTGGCATATCAAATGTATATCAAAACAATAAAACAAAAAAGTACAAAAAAATGTCTATCCTATTATTAGTAGAGTCCGGAAAAGTATGCTGTCACGCAGATCCGGCACTATACGACTATGATAATTAATGTATAAACCGTATTTTTTAAGTGCATATTTCTTGCCCCTGTATACCCACGCCACTGACCGTACGTAGAATGCCGTCCCGAACGAAGTCCCGTGCGGGAACCCAGGACGCCGTAATATACTTTCTCCGTAAGACAGCGAGCTATTCCGACAATGACAGATGTCCTTTTAGTTTGCCACCCGCCGTAGGTGTAAACGAGTCGACTGCCACATTGAAAACAATTTGTTGTGGAGAGTGACTAACTCATGAGTTTGGGTACTATATTTACATATTACCTGATTTTGTGTGGATTTTTGCAATAATGACACAATCGTTACCATTTATGATTAGACTTAAAATGTTGATTGAAAATTACGACGATTTTGCAATAGACGGATCACTTTCAATATTTTATGTATTCTTTGCAATCGTCGATATATATTTTGTGATCGCCGATGACGTAAAAGACATTTATATTCGAATATCCATCAAAAAAATATATCCGGCACTGTTACAAAAGAGGTATTTTGGTTTGATTTGTGCATAATGTTTTGCACATGTAGCCTTTCATGGAACGTGGTCGACAGTATTCACTTTAGACGTTTTTTTTTTGCCAAATATGCATCCGATTTTCCATTGCCTACTAATGATAGTTATGTAAAAAGTTGCGGAAATATCAAAGAAGACATACGCATTAAATTTCTGTGGCTGATAGTGGACGAAGCAACAGATTTTCCGGTAATAAGGTCATTCATGTTCTGATACGAGTTTTAGGTGTTTCAGATATTTCGCCCGTGATATTGATAGCCGGTAAACGGGTTTTGCAAACAACAGCTAAACGTATAGAAATAATAGTAATACATGCATTGTCCTCTGTAGATGTAAAAAATAATAATGTACTGATGTTAGTAACAACAACAACTGTTAGTGATACAAACAACTGTGCGAAATTCGTAAAAATTATGTGCGTGTTGTGTCGTCCTCTGTCCATGTGAACTATTTTGAATTTGCACCTTTATCTCCAGTAGATGTGGAACGATCATTTTCCTTCTACAACCATATGTACAGGCCAAATCGCTCACGTTTATCGAGAAGGATCCAGAAAAACTACTGGTCGTGACAACGTACGCTCAAGCAATGAGGACAATCGGTGTTTCTGAATGACTCAAGCAATAGGCATGTACATACATTATTAACACATTTTTTACTCCTGTCTTTTTTGATCTCTCACATGTCGTCTCCGTCAATAATACGACAGATTACGAGTCCGATCCTGCGTTACAGCACACGTTCCGAACCGTACTTATTAGAACATGCAGAGCAATATACACTCGCGCTGATTCTAAAATAAGTTTTCGCATCAATTAATTAATAGCGTTCTTTTTTATTACATTTTTTCTGAGCTTAGCACGTATGGTAGCGTTTTAATGGGGCTAGACGTATTTTGGAGGTCCGACAAGGTCGGCAACTGCCAAATGTCGTTCCCAAAGCTCTGTCTAATGGTAAATCCATTAAGCTCGTATGAAATGAGACCGATTCCCCGTTCATCATCGTTCGCCATCAAATGCCACAGATAGAGATTTTGTTTTTCTTAGATCTCTCTAGATTGACGGCGAATGACGAAGAACAAACGTCACCGTTGAGAACTGCAATACTGCTCTAAATACTCAAAAAGTTATCCTCAAAATACTCAAAAGCTATCCATAAAACAGAATCTCGAACACATACTCTATTTTCATTTTATTGGCAATCAAATAAAAAAAATTAATGAGCTTTTTACGTGTTTGTTAAGGAAAACTCGTTTAGTTCAAATGGAATATCTAGTGGGCCATTCCTATTTTGAATTGTTCGTTTAATAAGGAGTTAAACGATGCACATACTGTTGTTATTACCTTTGAAGTAAATGTAGGAAATATAAAGAAATAAAAAAAAAATATATGCAGATAAAAACATATTTCCACGGCCAAAACGAGATTTTACACATGGATTGCATGTACTCTGACGTGTATAATCCAACTATATACAAATATACAGGGGATCCTGTTTAAAAAACTGGGTTTGATGCCATTTTCGGCGAAACCGGCAGTCGGCTATCTTGAATTTTTTCGTCACTTGGTTGAAAGTTAATTTTAAGTATAAACGCTTCAAATTCCACAAAAATCCGTTAAACGGGTTGACGATATAAGCTTGGTTTGACCTGAACCACCCGGTATACCTTCGTAAGTATATCAGTTTGTTATAAATAAAGCCGGCAGATCCGGGCGGCGGGCCATAACCGTACGCGTCATAAATTTATGCACTCTGTCAGCGAATGGTCGCTTTCTATCCTTCCGTGGCGTCGACATTTTCGTTATACGTAAAAATAATACGCGATTTCAAGTAAACGCTTAGAACGGTAAATATAAACTGACTCGCATCGCCCGCCGCGCGTTCAGCCGGCTGTGACTCATGCACAAAACCTGCATCACGCCACTGGGCCGCCGCGCTGTTAGCCGGCTTTAGTTATAAAAGAACGTTGTTTACTTTTTTTAATAGTAAACGTACGAATATAGACATGGCGAACGATACTTTTTGTTATTCAATAAATTCTACTTGTGTGTTAATATATTTACTATGGAATAAATATAGCCGTTTAGTTAATACAAAGTGTATACATTCAATGTGAAATGACGCGTTCGAAAGACAAGATAAAATTATAACTAATCTGGTTATTTTGGGTATTATTATAACGTCCTGCATTCTTCTTCTTCACTTTATCCTCATTTAGAGCGTTAAGTATTTCACCGCCTCCTTAAATGCCTTTTTATCGCGTGAAACTCCCGTTTTCCCATAACTTATTTATGAAGTAAACGTTTCCACCCACCTACACAGAAATGGAATATTACTTTATAGTACTAACTTGTAAATTCAATACCGTACCTAAAAAAAAAAAACAAAAAAACATTGAATATCTGAAAATTTTCTTTGGAATTAAATTATTTGTTTATAATTTTATATAATATACATAAATATTTAGTTTATACAGGCTGTCTGATAAAAAACGCCGCGAGCCATAACTCCGTTATTTGTAGCCTGATTTTGAAAAAACAAAAAAACAGATGAAATGGCTCTAAAGGAACTATAAATGAGACTACTGCAGTATTTTTGAACTTTTTTTTCTCTCTCGACTTCTCTTGAAGTTGGTAGTAATACGAAGAAATTTCCTCGCCTAATGTCAGAGCGAATGAAGCTACCAAGTTAAAGGTAATATTATATTAAGATGATGAATTATTCGTATGATATGGAGCATTTCATACTACCGTTAAAGTATGCAAGTCGATGCAGGAGAATTTATCGTTTGAGAATCAGGATTGAAAAAAAACAGAAAAATCGCCTTCCGCCATATACACCTGAATTTTGCGTACAACTTGAAATGATCGTAACTCCGGTTCAGAGGCACCTACAGACTTCAACCGGACGTCAAATTGTAGGTTTTTACCTCTCCTTTTGAATCATGATATGCTTAATACTCCTCAGAGTCAGGTACAATCACCATAATAAATTATTTCGTCTTTTTTTCAATTTTTTTTAGTTTAATTTGGTGTTTTTTCGCTATTTTTCGCTCATATTTTTTTTTTTCACTCAACGAATAAATAAAATCTGACGATTTCCGATCTGATTTCATCTTATTCAGGAGGAAAAAATACATGGAAATATATCCTTGCGACTATCAGATTTGATGATTTTTATAGTTTTTGAGCGTATCGAATGTTTTCAATGATTTTTAACATATAAATCCCATAAGAAACTTCAAGCGCTTTGCGGCACGGGAAAAAAGGTTCCGATCGCGGCAGTTTTGGTTTCCGCACAAGTTTTTAGGTGCCCAGAACTGATTTTCACCCGGCCCGCTGAGAAAAAAACGAAAAAAAAAATATTAATGTCCACCCTAATGTTCATATTAAATACATAAAGTACCAGTTATACAACTTCACATTTATTAACAGATGGTTAACTAGTCGCGCCGTTATTTTTTAAAGTTAAAGAAACCAGTGATTACTTATAAATATTATTTAAATTATATATATTTATATATACCATATTAATAATCAGGTGCAAAAAGTACCGGGCCTAAGAACGGTTTAAAAAAAATATTCCTTACTAATATAACCGAAATCGTATTTCTTATAACAATAAAGATATCAATATTTGCTATTGAAAACCGGACAAGCGTTTTTATACTTTTTTTTTGTGAAAAATTCGTAGAAACCAATGTAAAAATCAAGCCTCTTCGCTCTGTGCTAAAATCCCCCCTTAGTTCTACTATAATAAGCCATTATAAAAATAAAATCTGAAATTGCCAAGTAGCTGCCACAATTATTGTAAAATAAATAAATAAACTGTCACATAATGTGACAGCCTTGACAATTCGATAAGGTTATAAACTTAAGATTAAGCACAGAAATACGTATTTTTTTTGCCTGCCAAACTTTGATGACTTCTTTTTTTGAATGGATCGTTATTATTTAAAAGTCTTGACTACAACGTGTCTTTCGATTCGTACCGCGAACAGTTCCCTCTGCGTTCGTGACATTGCTGAAAGGTCTCTAACAATTAAGTACCAGAATACGGCCTCGGCTCGCATATCGGCCCATATGTACGGGTGTACCGGAACCACCCACATCTGGTCGTACACCGTTATCGTAAACTTCTCTCGCTATGTACAAAATACCGTTCGGCACGTTTCTAGCAACCTGCATATTGCGATGTGTTCATTGATACAATTTTTATTTACCGTTACCTTTCATAAATGAATATAGCGAACACGCAAAAAACGTCATTTTTATTTCGGTATCGACTTTGTAGTCCACGGTGTGGGCGACTTGCTGTATACACTTCCAAAAAGTCCGCATCGTATGTAAACCGCCACTATAGCATAACGACTATGCTCTGAATGGGAATAAAATTGTAAACTCGTGCATCAGCCATCACGCTCATCATGTCACGTGCATCGCGGTCACGCCCATCACGTCACACCCAACACGTCACGCGCATCACGTCACGCCCTTAGAGTATAGTAACTGTACCCTCATTTTATGTAAAGGAAACCTTTGTCTCCTGAGAAAAGTGATTTAGATATACCAATTAACCTATACATATCTCAGACATTGGAACTCAAGGTCAAAATAAATGACACTAGATAAGGATTAACCAATTCAAAAAAATGGTATGCTTACTAAATAGCCAATGTAATAAACGTTTATAGTATATAAACTTTCTTATATTCCAAATAATTAATATATTATATTAAGTGTACCTAAGTTCATTAAATACGTATTTCATTGTCCATATTGTGAAAACTAGTGTTTCCTTATATGGTGTGTTATACAAAGGACAAGCAGTTTATTAACCTTTAGACTGCCGGCATTTTTCCCTTATAAATGGATATTTTTGAGGGGCAAAGTTTATATATCTATAAATATATAATACATCTAGAGTAGTTGCCGAGGTCACGGGTGGCCCATATATGAGCCAGGCCGGCTGGCAACTATTAAATAAAAATTAAATTAAAAAGGTAAATTACTATATATTTATTTTTAACCGAATGTGCTTGATATTATAATGTAATAAGTTACCAAAAACACTCTAAAATATATTTAGTCACCAATAAAACCACAAGCATCCAAACCGCCCCTAGCGAGGGGATGAAATTTTCAAAAATTCGTTATTAGGTGGGTATTGATTTTTTACACGATTTTTTTCCGTAAACACGCTGTAATATCTGTAAAATGTACCCTGAAATTTTCCCCAATCTATTGAGGTGCCAAAACTACCCCTAGCAAGGGGGTGAAATTTTCCGAAAATTCGTTATTGTGCGGTTACTGATTTTTTAGTGAATGTTCTCAAAGACTCAAACCTACATAAACTGAAATGATATTCGAAAAATTATTTTCCGATGTGTAAATTTTTTTACAAAGACGTCAAATAATTCTTTAGCAATATCTATATTTTATATATCAAAAACACTGTCCTTCTGCTAAACCCAGAGCTAACGACGTGGACATAGAAAGTGATGTAGCCCCATTTTTTTTTAGATTATTCCATTTTTCCCCAATTTTTTTATAGATTTTTTAGTTTTTTTTTTATCTTTTTTTTTATTCTAATTTTTTCTTTTAGTTTTTCTTTAATTTTTATTAGAAATAGAACAATATTAGATAATCATTATATGGAATAAAAAAAATATTCAAGTATCGCTAAAAAAAATTATTATTTATCCTAAATACAGTAATTCAAGTAAAAAACTAATAATGATTCTATATAAAAAAAGTTTAATTTGAAATAACCGATAAAAAGTCAATAACCGTTCAATAAAGAATTTTGAAAATATCACCCCTTTCGCTAGGGGTGGTTTCGGCATCTCAATCAATTGCAGAAAATTTTAGGGTACATTTTACAGATTTTACAGCGTGCTTCCGAAAAAAAATCGTGTAAAAAGTCAATACCCACCTAATAACGAATTTTTGAAAATTTCACCCCCTCGCTAGGGGTAGTTTCGACATCTCAATCAATTGCGGAAAATTTTTAGGATACATTTTACAGATTTTACAGGCTATTTACTAAAAAAATTCAGTAAAAAGTTCAATAACGAATACAAGTTCAATAACGAGTTTTTAAATAGTTCACCCCCTCGCTAGGGGTAGTTTGGGTACCTCCATCGACTAGAAAGAATTTCAGTTGTATCCTT
The DNA here is from genome assembly GCA_029963805.1 of Aromia moschata. Classification (NCBI taxonomy): domain Eukaryota; kingdom Metazoa; phylum Arthropoda; class Insecta; order Coleoptera; family Cerambycidae; genus Aromia; species Aromia moschata. Next base: position 72,825 of record JAPWTK010000636.1, read on the forward strand.
TAGAGATCTGAGAGCCTATTAAATGGGAAAAATTCACCATAATATCTATATTCATCACTAAAACTATTATTTTATTACTGTCCCATATATGAGCCAGCCGGCAGTCTAAAGGTTAATACTCAGTTATAACTAGTACAATACGAGGTGTGGCTATTAAATAACCGAACTGAAGCTGCTACCAGCGCGCTGCGAGCGTGTCGCGACAAGTTTGAGCAGAACTATGTCTGGTGATACTTTCCCTACCCTGAGCTCGCTGGACAAGCGAGTGGGTCGCCCAGTTTGACTGTAGCAATCGTTTGAATTAGTCTACGCACCAGTGTCGCGCCGCAAAAATGTTGTGTTTAGATGGAGCAACGGGTTAATCTCAAGTTTCTTGTTAAACTGGGGAAAACTTTTACAGAAGCTTATGCAATGTTAAAAGAAGTGTACGGGAATGAATGTTTATCCCGCACACAAGTTTTTGAATGGAGGGACGTGAAACTACCGAAGGCGATCCGCGTCATGGACGGCCCTCAACGTCAAAACCGGACGAAAACATTGAAAAAATTGGTAAATTAATCCGTGAAGATTCTCGTCTAAGCATCCGAGGGCTTGCTGAAATAACAGGAATCGACAAAGAATGTGTTCGCCAGATTTTGCATGAATCGTTCAACATGCGTAAAGTTCGCGCAAAAATGGTGCCAAAACTCCTCACTCCCGAGCAAAAGGAATCAAGAATGAACATTTGCGCTGACATTCTAAACAACATTGACACTAATCCAAGCTTGTTACACACGGTGACACGAAAGGGAACAAGATTCGAAAGTGTAGAAGCGGTTAGAGCAAAAGCAACTGAGGTTCTGAACTAGCTGACAGAAGTGGACTTCCAATACTGCTTTTAGCAATGGAAAAGTCGTATGGAGAGATGTAGAGATCGCCAAGTACATCGAAGGCGAAAATGTTGCTACTGTATTTAGTGACGAATAAAAAGTGTTATGACATCAGTTCGGTAATTTAATAGCCACACCTCGTATACCTAAACAGTCCTAATTTGGATCAGATATTTCGTTATTTTACGTAGTTATGAGTAGTTAAACTTTAAAATACCTGCAAATAGCGGAAAATAGTACATTTTTGACATATGTAATAATATGATAACTCGACAAAGGAATGCAATATAAACTTGAAATTTGTACAAGTTATTAACAATAAATTATTTGTCATAATTATAAGTTTGCCTAAGTAATACCCTAATTTTTTTCATTGTTAATAATTTAAAGTATTTCAACATTTAGTCAGTTTTGTACCAACTTTTAAATTTTATTTTAATCCTGAATGTTAAATATTATTTTTTTTCGAAAATCTGTAAATTGATAAAACCAAATAAAATAATGACTCACCCTCATCTGTTCAAGTTTTCATCCCTCTCTATCGTCTGCCGACGGTAACACTTTTATTTATTTTAAACCTAATTTCAGGAAAATATTAGGTATGTTTTAAAATCAAAAAAAATTCTGAAACAGACAGTCCAAGCTATTTCAGTTTGTCAAATATAAGATTACATTTTTTCTATATATAATTATTTAGAATTTCTCAATTCGCTGTAGACAAATTGTTAGAAGACCATTTTTAGAATATTTCAAACATTTCTAATTTCAAAAACACTCTGAATATGTTGGAATTCAAGACAAATTTTATTTAATTTTTCCATTTTAATCTGCAAACTTTTAAAACGTACTAGAGAATGAAGCACAAAGAATACTGCTTTAAAAAAGTCCACTCCGTTTGGGAACATAACTAAACGCCCTCCTTTCCTAAATATTTAATCCGATAGAATGCTTTATGGGCCACTTAATGGCCAGTTACAGGTTCTTGAGCGGTTTTCCCGGCGCACTCGCCATTTTCTAGAATACCAGATTGTCCTCATTTTTTCTTCCTTCAAATATTCATAACACGTCGACGTATATTTTTTAGTTAACTAGAGGCATAGTGGGCCTTGGGAAATACGTTGATGGTGAGATATAGCGTGGAGGTAGTTGATCACGTTTCACACGTACACGCTCCTGACGGAATCCATAGAAAAATACGTTTTCCGCGTTTTACCCTCTTAGCGATATTGGGACATGCACTCGTAGCTCAAATGGGTTAAAACGGATATCATTCCCTCACGGCATTCCACAAATACAAATACTCGCACATATTCGATTTCTGGACTAATTACACGAGTCGCGTGCTGAAAAAGATTTTTAAAACATTTTTTTGACATGTCAGTTTTTCTCTTAAACCCCCCCCTTTAACCCGGTAAGAGGTGAAATTTTCAACAAAATTTTTAAATTCCATTTTGTGAGGTTTTCGGGGTTTTGACTCAAAATTAAAATTTGACGTAATGACAGCTGTCAAAACTGGTAGTAAAAAATATTGTTAACCTTTTGTGGCAGGTGGCATCGTACGGTGCCACATTTTTTTAAAAAAGTCATCATATATTATGATGGTTTTCAGGGTCGCTGATTACGAATCTAACTTCAAATTTTGAAAAGGCGGGTCCAAGATGGCGGACGAAAATTTGAAATACAATCAGATTTCATTGAAAATTTGAAAAAAAGATTAGAAAAACGAATTTTTTAACCAGAATTATCGAGGGTCAGTGGACACTGTATTAGCCACCCAAAAAGATCTTTCTCATACTTCCAAGTTGACTGCAATCCTTTTGTAGGAATAAAATCAGGAATTACATATAAATAGGCACCACAACCATTTCGAGATTACTAACTCCGACAGCTCCATATGTAAACTTTGGAATGAATCCAGTAGTAAATTTCAATTTTTGGCTACTGTTTTTGAAAAACTTCCTATATGCAATTTTTGGTGAAATTCTTGATGAATTGAAAAATTTGGTGAAAAATGGTAATATTTCAAATATTTAGTCATCATATCCGCCATTCGAAATTTTAAAAATCTAAGTTCGGGTTGGTAATCAGCGAGCTCTAAATTCTCTGTGTATAAATTTTCAATGATATCCGGTAATATTTGAAATTTTTGTCCGCCATCTTGGATCCGCCATTTTAATTTTCAAAATCTGAAGTCAGATTCGTAATCAGCAACCCCAAAAACCTTTGTATAATATTTTTTTATGAAATCCGGGATATTTGAAACTTTTGTTCGCCATCTTGTATACGCCTATTTGAATTTCTAAATTCTGAGGTCAAATTCGTAATCAGCGATCCCGAAAACCCCTGTATGCCAAGTTTTATGAGACACCGATTATATAAAAAATGTATGCCGCAAAGGCAAGTTATAATTAATAAAACATATTATTAAGTTTTTGTGATCACTGATCATGGTCTATAAACTAAACGGTCGGCCTATTTTCTCTGCGTGGGCGGAGCTATGATGTAGAAAGGTACCTACCATCTCTATCTTACATATCAGTTGTCTTATTTTTTAAACATTTAGAGGTTAGATAAAATAAAGGCGACATAACAAACCGTAAAAAGTTATATCAAAAGTGCCTATACGTCAAAGTTGTCAAGACCTTTTTCTGGAGTGGGTACTGGAACCTTCGGCGTAGAAACAAGAAACTGGACGTTTTCCACGAAACACCGAACTAATATATTTTCCCGACGCGCGTTTCGCCAACTATGTTGACATCTTTAGGAGAAGATTAAAACTAAATTCTAACATATAGTCCATTTATTTTGAATTGAAAATGATAAATACGCCTGGAGAACAAAAAAAGCGGTGCAACTTTATGATTCCATGGGCGTGCTCGAATAATAACTTTTAGGGATATTTAGGGATTTTTTTATTTACATACATACATATATGTATGTATGTAAATAAAAAAAGTCAGGATAATACTTTTTTATATTTAAAACCAGAGTTTACGTAAAGATGCTACGTAATGTTTCTAGAGATTTATAATTATAATCAGGGTAATCATGTAATTTTTATTGAATTATTTCCAAAGTCGGGACTTTGTTTTCTTTATATGTATCATAAATTATTCGCCTAATTACGTCCCGCGTCGCCTCGTCGGCATTTGTGAATTTTTGCTTTTTCTGATTTCGTAATTCAGTGATCTATAACAACCCCAGCTGTAACAACGCGATAAATTGTGGATATTGAAATTTTAGTTAATTTATTAATTCAATTAATAATTTCAGTATCAGTAATTTTCTCATTTTCACGTTTTAGGCATTCATATATGTTTAAAATAATACGCTGACTTTGACAATGTAAGTCTTTATTTTTTAATTCATCGTACTCGACCGTTTCGACATTTTCGCTGGTTATATCTGAAGCTAGGTTATTTTCATCCGTTTCGAAAGGCCTCCAGAAAGCCATATTTGTGAAAGAGGTATTGATTAAAAATATTAATTATGACGCAAATAAAATAAAAGTTTGTATAATTTAAACCTTTTAAAAACCCACTTCGCCGTTATTGTACGCGCACAGAATATAATACATGAAAACACTCACAAAAACAAGGTTTTTTTGTATACAGTCGGTCAAAGATAGCGTGGTTATAACCCGTGTTTTACCGCCAACGTAATGAACTCGGTCGACCGGGTCGAACGTCTGGTGGCATATTTCCCCCTACCAAAGTAGCGACAATGACCAATGGAGTGTAGATTCCGCCCACTTCTTAGGTTGACATGCCTCGTCAAGTCAACGTTGATTGCGATACGGTATATACGGGTAACAGATCAGTATAGAAAGCGTATTTAGTTCCATACAAAGTGTTAGTAAACTGATATATCCTTATCCTACCTCGTATAAGTACCTATTTTCAATTTAGAATGGAAATTCTATACAGACTTGCACTATTTATACTTAATTTGTCGCCACGGTTCACTGAACCGTAACATATGTCTGTCTATCAGAACAATGACCCATCGACACTGACTATTTATGCAAAATACGAAGAAATTCGATTAAGAAGAGGCCAATTTAAAATTATTACTATTAAATTTTTTTTACTGAGCTTATTTCTTATTACGTATTTACAAAAAAGTATTTACAAAAAAATCTGATATTTTCTATATTGAACTGTTCTAAAAATTAAAAATTAAGAAACTCTCGTATCTAGAGAACACTGTTTTTGTATTTTGATTGTATTTATTGTTTTTCTGCTTTACATTATCAGAAAATCTCATAATCTCAATTTTCCCCATATGACGCCGACTTTCGTGGACACACTGTACGTGCGCCGTAGTCCCACTTTCATTTTTCACGTTCCTTTCATGTCGCCTTTAGACGGCGCGTTTCTTATCAACGTTAGGGACGACGCGCATTAAATATTCAAAAAATAATGGACTTTCCACATAAAACGGTCCTTTTTTCAAAACGCCCTCATTATGCGGCCTAAAATATGTATTACTTGAACCGTGTGAACGCCCGGTATTGATATAGCCTTAAATATTTATGCGGTGTCCTCGTCCGACACGGAATACCGATGCCGTCGCGGGACACATTATACTGGCGATTTTGCAGTTTTTTTTATGGCGTGTACACAATAAAATGCGCGGATACAGTGTGTTACATCTAAAATATGGGTAGCTTGAAAAATATACGTGAGTTCATTGAAAAGTGTTGATTTCAAACGTCGAGGGCTTGGTAGTGATGAGTCCCATTTCGGACGAAACGGGCCTGCGATTTTTAGGAGCTCACAGTGGGTTGTGAATTTATTCCATGTGAAGTGCGGAATTGCGGAATTACGGAATATTTACGCTGATTTCAATGTATTAATAATAAATAAACGTATTAGATATACAGGGTACGGTAAATGAAGAGTGTTATGTTTTTTTTTATTTGGGTATTTAATGTGTTACAGGCTATTTTAATAAAAAAATCATAGAATTTGCTTGTTTTTATTGACGATTAGTTAAATTTGAAGAGTGACGGATCAGAAATAAAAATTATCAAAGTGTGTGGATAGATATATCTAATTAGACTGTCAAAAAAGCTTTTTTTTTTTATTTTTTTTTTTTGATTAAATGTGTTTCTAAAGTTAGTTCGATATAAAAAAAAAATCTCCCAAAAATTGAGCTCAATATCTCAAAAATTGAGCTGGCGCTTTGGGGGGGTCCCCTTTCCCACTTAAAATACATGGGGATTTTTTATTTTTTTTTTATTTTTGAAATAACTACATGAAAAACTTTTTTTCAAATTTTGGTTCTTACTGTCTTATAGGAAATTTAATTCTCTACAAAATTGCTCTTATGTTTTTTTTTTTTCTAAACTCAACAGAAACGAAGTTACAGACCGCAGAATAGGAGAGAAAAAATCGATTAATTTATTACAGGAAAATATTTTTGATTTTTATTTACCAAATAATTAACTATATTTATTCATTAATTAACAATTATCAAAATAAATACTATTTTAAAACAACGAAATAAACCTTAACAATAAAACAGGAATTAATTGACGATTATTGGATTTATGAATTTATTTGTTTACTGTCGAGTCAACAGACAATAATTGTCAATTAATTTCTGTTTTATTGTTAAGGTTTGTTTCGTTGTTGTTTTAAAATAATATTAATTTTGAGAATTGTTAATTAATGAATAAATATAGGGAGTTAATTATTTCATAAATAAAAATCAAAAATATTTTTCTGTAATAAATTAATTGATTTTTTTTCTCCTATTTTGCGCTCTGGAACGTCGTTTCTGTTGAGTTTAGAAAAAAAAACATAATATCAATTTTGTAGAGAATTAAATTTTCTATGAGATTGTAAGAACCAAAATTTGAAAAAAAAAGTTTTTCATGTAGTTATTTCAAAAAAAATTCCCATGTATTTTAAATGGGAAAGGGGACCCCCAATGCGCCAGCTTAATTTTTAAGATATTGAGCTCAATTTTTGGGAGAATTGTTTTTTTTATATCGAACTAACTTTAGAGACACATTTAATCGAAAAAAAAATAAATAAAAAAAGTTTTTTGACAGTCTAATATCTATCTATGTTTTAATAATAAAATTACCATTTTATTGAGAAGACGTGGTGGCAATAGAAATAGAAATATTTTTATTTTTTTATTTGAAAACTACGCAATTTTTGAGAAAAAGTTAAAAGTTTTCAATTAGGCCACAGAATCTCAAAAAATCCACGTTTTTAATAACGAGCCATCCAAAAAAACGTCATCAAAGTTGGCCGAGCAAAAAAAGACTTAAAAAAAAAAAACAAAGTTTGAGCTTCGACATAACTCTATTTCTATCTCTGGGTTTTCTAGGTCTATCTCGACTTTTTTTTTATGTCTATAAAAACTTATATGCAAAATATATAAGTGGTGGCTTATTGTATTCCCTCTAAATACAGTAGAATTAACAAAAAAAATATATGTTAGATGATTGATATGAAAAATTAATACTATAGATATACCTATATACATATGTGTTTAAATTAGTGTCGCTAGTACCAATAATTCCTGAGAAAAAAACATTTTCAATATATTTTTTCTGGCTTAATCACCCTATAATACTTCAAATAAAGCCCGTATCAAAATGTTTTAGAGGAAACACTCTAACTAAAATTAGCCAGAGAGTTCACCTACAATTTTTCCTGAACCATTTACGGGACATATGTATGTATACCCGGTATTACTTAAATACGTATTTCGGAACCTGCTTATCATTACGTGCTTTAACATAATTCGTGCTAAAATCATTGCACCAGGGCCTTAGGCAACTGTGGCCAATATGGGACTTCGGCAACCATAAATGAAAAAAAAGTATACAAATTTTATATAATCCTTATATACTTAAGGAGTAGGTAGCAGTGACGGTTAGTGGCATTAAAAATTCTCGCATTTTCATAAGAAAATATAGGACACGTATCATATTTTGAGGAGTGATTATTACACTCAAATAGAAAGCTATAGTAGCCAAAAATAACTTGGTTGCTCACCAGAAGGTCTTGGTAACGGTTTATAAAACAGTTTTTATTTTTCTACCAGTATCAAGTGACATATAAAAAGTGATTATAACTTACTCAATCTGTTGTAAAATATCTGAAAGTAAATATTTTGTATTTACTTTGTATTTTTTGGCTATTATACCATTCTATTTAGGTTTAACAATTACTCCCTAAAATGTGATTTGGATCTCGTGTTTCCTTACAATACTATTACGTTACGATTTTAACTAAAACCACACCAACTGCTTTTACAAAATACACCAGTGAAATATTTTACAGTACCTTAAATTTGCAGTTTTGCTGAATGATTTTTGAGACACATTTATTTATCATTATGATTTAATAGAAGTTTTTTTAACGACACACTGTATAGGTAGAATATATTTCAATCTGAGCTGACACTTTAAATGGTTTCTAATTTTAATTTTAAATTTTCAGACTATAGCGTGAGTCAAAAACGTTCTTAGAATATCAACATTTAATACAACAAAATTAAATATTCTGTGATAGTGTAAAACAATTTCGTAACTTGTATTTGGTATATATTTTGCTTGAAAAACGGTACATACTACTTATACTGATTCAATATGAGGTACAGAGAAAATTACACAGGTCAACATTTGATATAAGCGAATACACGGCATGCCATATGTGGTACTAGGGGTTTTTTGGGTCGCTGATCACGATGAGAGGGTCGGTTGACCTCCATCACGTCAGGGTCAAGGGCATTTGAAGGTCAAATCAAGAGATTTCTACCAAAAAATCTGAAAAAATTCATGCTTATGTTTTCGAGGGCTCTGAGTCCGAATCCGTAGTTTGTTTGACCTTGCGCCATTTTCCAGAGGCCATTTAAAGGTCATTTGAAGGTCAAATCGAGAGATTTGTACCAAAAAAATCTGAAAAAATTTCATGCTTACGTTTTTTAGTCGTCTGAATCCGAATCCGGCCTCAGTTTGCCCTTTGCGGTTATCCTCGAGGTCATTCAAGGTCATTAAAAGGATTTTTGATTTAAAAATACCAAGTAAGCACCAAAAAATCCGAAAAAATTCATATGTGCGTTGTTTAGGTCAAGGTATCAAAATCTGAGGTCAACTGACCTCCAACGCGTCAGGTGCAAGGTCATTTGAAGGTCAAATGGGGAAGAAACCGGTGAAAAAAACTGAAAAAATTCGTGCAATGTTTTCTAGGCCTCTCCATCTAAATCAGGCATGTGGTTGTCATGACGGCATGGAAGCCATAACCCAGAGACTTTTCCGGATAGTGGGACAACTCCGTTGCCCACCGTCACCACGTGGAGGTGCCCTGGGTGCAAGTACAAGTATTGGTCGAGGTTGATTGGCTTTTCGGTGAGGATTGACGCCCTCTTCAAAATCCATTTACGGCAAAATATAAACGAATGCATGATTTAGATGGAGAGGCCTAGAAAACATTGCACGAATTTTTTCAGTTTTTTTTCACCGGTTTCTTCCCCATTTGACCTTCAAATGACCTTGCACCTGACGCGTTGGAGGTCAGTTGACCTCAGATTTTGATACTTTGACCTAAACAACGCACGTATGAATTTTTCGGATTTTTTGGTGCTTACTTGGTATTTTTAACTCAAAAATCCTTTTAATGACCTTGAAATGACCTTGAATGACCTCGAGGATAACCGCAAAGGGCAAACTGAGGCCGGATTCGGATTCAGACGACTAAAAAACGTAAGCATGAAATTTTTCAGATTTTTGGTAGAAATCTCTCGATTTGACCTTCAAATGACCTTTAAATGGCCTCTGGAAAATGGCGCAAGGTCAAACAAACTACGGATTCGGACTCAGAGCCCTCGAAAACATAAGCATGAATTTTTTCAGATTTTTTGGTAGAAATCTCTTGATTTGACCTTCAAATGCCCTTGACCCTGACGTGATGGAGGTCAACCGACCCTCTCATCGTGATCAGCGACCCAAAAAACCCCTAGTACCACATATGGCATGCCGTGTATTCGCTTATATCAAATGTTGACCTGTGTTATTTTACAATTGAAGATGATTACTTCAGACCTTAAAGAATATCGTACATAAATTTGTAGTATTACAAATCAACCCAGTAATGGCATAAAAATGAATAGGAGTTGCTTGTTTCAATCCCATGCGGGTACAAAGGGAAAATAAAAAATTTAACCCAATATGTCCTTGTGTCAGTAAAATACGCACAGCAAATCTCAAATTCCTAAGTTATTCCATTATTGATATAAAAATTATTGAGATAAAAAAAATGTATCTGCTTCGTCTTGTATGTGCGAATAACTTTACAAGGAGGGCTCTAATCAAAAAAATGTATATGAAGGGCCCCCATTAAAATAACCTGTAGAATACACACTTCAAAAGTTTTAACGTAATTATGGAACACCTTGTATAGGATTACGTAGTCATTGAAGGGCAAAATAAAAAATCGTATTTAATGAAAGAAAAATCATACTGGCACATTGCATCATATCTAGAATCTTTTAATCCAGCCAATTTATATCCGCCTATATCTGTTTAAAATTGAATTAGTACTGATGATTTTTACACACTCTAATGCTGCATCATAAGATTAAAAGAATGTATCGTGTGCCATTAGTATATTTATTGCTATTGTACGAAATCCATATTTACGATCATTTTAATTGCATAGATTGTTAATCGATAGAGAATAAAGCCTATATTTACCTATGTATTATTAAAATATTTTAATACGAGGTGTTATTTTTAAAGCGGCCGGATTTCTTTGTTGAAGATTATACACGGTGGAGACTTTAACTGGAATATATTCGCTAGCCGGGTGGTGAATGATTTTTCAAAAAATTCCCGAGACACGTCAACTTTTAAATGTATTTACCTACATTTTGCAAGTAATGTGAAAAATATAGCCCTTCAGGGGTGGCTGAAACCACCCTCGACATGATTTTTTTCAAATGCAACCCTATGGCTTGTGACCCCTCATTGTAAAGCTGGTGGAAAGAGGAATCCAACGCACTGATCAAATTTTAATTTTTAGTATGTTTGTAGGGTTGCATACAATTAAAACAATTTAAAAATTAAATTTATTTTCAACGTAACAATTGTTCAAAATGTGCACCATTCACTTGTTGGAAGCATCCCAGTCTGTGGTAGGTTTCGTCCCTTACATTATGCAACATTTGCGGTGTTATTTTTCCGGTTTCCTCTCTTATCCTTTCCTGCAGATCTGCTATGTTGTTGGGTTTCTGAATGTAAACCGTACTTTTAAGATGTCCCCACAAAAAGAAATCCAGTGGTGTAAGATCTGGAGATCTTGCTGGCCAATCAATATTACCTCGCCTCCCAATCCACCTACCGGGAAAAATTCTGTCCAGATACTGACGAACAATGGCAGCATAGTGTGGTGGGGTCCCATCTTGCTGAAACCATAACCTCTCGTCTGTCAAGTTAGGGTTTAAGGGGTTTGGAAATAAATGACATAGCACTGGCATTAGTTCGTATCTTACTCCATTAAGAGTGTCATCAAAGAAAAATGGTCCTACAATTCTATCTTGTATTATTCCGGCCCACACATTAGTTTTCTGTGGGCGCTGAGTATGAAGTTCCCTCATCCAATGGGGGTTCTCTTCAGCCCAGTAACGACAAGTTTGGCAATTTACGTGCCCATTTAATGTACAAGTAGTCTCGTCAGAGAAAACTATCCACTCTAAAGGTAACTGGTTTTGATCAATACAAGTCATCAATAAATCGCAAAATTCCACTCGTCGATCTGGATCATCTTCAAGTACCTCTTGAACAGCTTGAATTTTATATGGGCGTTTTTTCTCATATTTAAGTATTTTTAAAACTGTTTTGTGATTAAGATTACTATCACGGGCCAGTTGACGGGCTGGAGTGATTGGATTTTCTTCTAGAGCAAGCAACAAATTCAACTTCGTGTCGTCATCAACAACAGCCTGCCTCTTACTCGGTACTTTCCTGACATGACCCATCTCTCGATATTGTGCCTCAATTTTATTAATGGTACCTTGATTTAGTGGTGGCAAGTCAGGATGCGTTTCTCGAAACAAGCGAACAACTTCGCATTGAGTTCGCGCCCTATCACCATATTATCCAATCATCATCAAAATTTCGATTTTTAGTGAATCAGTTAAATAAGACATTTTCACCAATTTGAAATAACACTTCGTTTCAAACTCTGAATACAGCATACAAACTAAATTACTCTTTGCGGCCGTGTAAAAACACTAGCAAAAAATAACAAATATCAGTTGTGGCAAAAAATTGCTTGGAATTTTTTGTGGGGACATATGAAAAGTAAGGTTTACATTTCAAAACTAAACAACACACATTTTGAGTACGAAATTGTTGCGTTAAAAATAAATTAAACTATAAAATTACGTTTTAATTGTATGCAACCCTACAAACATACTAAAAATTAAAATTTGATCAGTGGGTTGGATTCCTCTTTCCACCAGCTTTACAATGAGGGGTCACAAGCCATAGGGTTGCATTTGAAAAAATCATGTCGAGGGTGGTTTCAGCCACCCCTGAAGGGCTATATCTTTCACATTACTTGCAAAATGTAGGTAAATACATTTAAAAGTTGACGTGTCTCGGGAATTTTTTGAAAAATCATTCACCACCCCGCTAGCGAATATATTCCAGTTAAAGTATCCACCGTGTATACGAATTAACCTATACATACATATCTCAGACATTTTAACTCAAGGTCAAAATAAATGACATTAGATGAGGATTAACCACTTCAAAAAAAGGTATGCTGACTAAATAGCCAATGTATTATTATAAAACGTTTATAGTACATAAGCTTTCTTAAACGATCGAAGACGATCCGCGCCCCGGACGGCCCTCAACGTCAATAACGGACGAAAACGTTAAAATAATTAGTAAATGTCGGCTTGTTAGACACGGTGACACTGAAGGGGACAAGATTCGAAGGTGTGGAAGCGGTTGAAGCAAAAGCGACGGAGATTCTAAACCAACTGATAGAAGCGGACTTCCAGCACTGCTTTCAACAATGGAAAAGTCATATGAAGCGGTGTAGAGATCACCAAGGGGACTATATTGAAGGCGAAAAAAGTTGCTACTGTAATTGGTAACGAATAAAAAGTGTTATGACAGCAGTTCGGTTATTTAATAGCCACACCTCGTATATCATTCATAAACAGAGTAAATACATTTTTATATTGTGTCTCCTGCATTCGATTAATCTACCGATTAAAGATCTTAACTCAGTTATTGGCTAATAGATGTCACTGTTTGTCAGATAAATATTAAATACGAGTGGGTATGCAGACAATAATTGAGTTTTCTGCTGATAATGATTGATAAAGTTTGAACAGGTTTTATTACTTAAACGTCCAGGTATTTTCATGAAAGTGGATAGGTTTTGTATCGAGATCCAGTATCTCTACAGTATAAATATAGATCCAGGAATCCCCTGAATCTAATTAAAGCGCAATTGTTGAAAAAGAAAAATTTTTTATTCTAATTTATTTTAAATTTTTATTCTAACTAAATTTTTTTAGAAACACTAGCACAATTTTCAAACCAAATTGTAATTAAGTACACAAAACGAAAATCAAATAGCCGGACCTAACTTTATTTATTTATTTAATTTAAGTAATAATAACTAACATTTTCAAAATTATTTCAAAATTTTATTTAAGTAATTAGGATCAACTTACTGATCTATAAACTTTCAGCTAGTATGGCTTGGTTTTAAGATAAAATGTCGAAAGAAAATTTTTCGTTTTAGACGAACAACAACAAAATTGTATTGCCTTAAATAAAAAAATAATGTTTTTAATATATAGAATAATATTGAAATTATAGTTTTCCTACATTTTTTACGTTATAATACAATTAAAGTTGGCATACGGCAACGCAACAGGCAACTCGTGTAGCATGTGATCGGGGTTGTCCCAATTTGATGTGATTGCAGGAGTCCTGTGACAGCTGGAGCTGTTGTACTACCTCGGTTATACGCAATACGTTGAGTAGTGGATATAATTTCATAATACAATGTGGCAAACGTGCGAAAGGATACTAGTTATTTTCGTGTATTATACTTATGATGCGTACGACTCTAACTATACAGTCACAATTGAACACAAGTGTTAAAGGAAGAGGGTCCCTAAGGCCGATTTTCGGTACGTTAGAAAAATAAAAAAAAAATAATGATTTATATACCTTGGGCACCCACAAACAAAACTCAATCAATTTTACATAAACGGACGCACCCCCACCCCCCTACTGCCCTCCCCACCACCAGCCTACAGCCTAGTCACATTCAACCAATAGGACAGGCATTACGGGCTTAAAACTGACTTTTCGCACATTCCTGGGGCTAGAGAAAAATATTTAGTTGATTTGGACCTAAAAGTACCCACCCCCCTGACACTCCCTACTACCCCCTTCCATCCCCATTTATTATTCGGATTATAAAAAGATATATTTGGCTATTGTAGCAGAAGTAGATAGTTACAGTACATATAGAAAAAAATATATAAGTGAAACCTTATATAAGTTAACCTAGTTAGGTTAAAAAAAATCAAATGAAACAAACAACCGTTACCAAGATTTTTTCTTTTCTACTTTATCAAGTGAAGTCATGTCGAGATATCAAAATCGGAAGAATAAATAGACTTCGTGTTTGCTTGGTGATTAAAAAAAAAAAAAAAAACATTTTTCAAGTCGTTCAAGGTTTCTGATGTAGCAGACATTTTTTTGAAAGTTTCATTTATATATTTTTTTGTTATTATACAGGTTTGTTATTATACATATTTAGGGTTAAGGTTACTCCTTAAAATATGATTTGGATCTCGTGTTTCCTTATGATAATAGGAAATTTTTTAATTTCACCAACGTTCATTACTATCTGCTTCCTCGAAATACGGTTCTGTTAGAATCTGCGAATTTCTCGACTCTCATGTATATTAGCTAATAGCACATAAATATTAAAGACAAAATATTGATTTCTTTGAATGCAAATCTTATCGTAAATGAAAAAAAAACATTGTTCAAATTGTTATGTTTAATACAAGTACTGTAATTATATTATTTCTAATAATCAATATTTTTTTGGGTGCACTTTTAAGTTCAAAAATTCAGAAAAATGTAATTCTGTATTATTTTGTTGTCTGTTTTTTCAATTCTTTCATCTGTTAATGCTTAAAGTTTTGGAACAAAAGTACTTACAAGGTACTACCTACATATGTATGTACTTCGGATAGACAAAGGGCTTTTAACATCTTATTAGTCAGTTCCGATAGCCAAATTAGCCGCTCTTCATCGTAAAAACTGGAAGCTTATCTTGATGTAAACATCATGAGAGATCGATACTCATTTACCTTGTTGTAGATAAGGCTAATGACGATGTTACGCCTTCATCTACTGCTATTCTATCGCGAATATCGGATTAGTGTGTAGTTCGAGATGGGTGTATTAAGATCTCGCCGGTCTTATACCGTGACTATTAACATCCCCCTGTTGAACACTCAGTGTAAGTAACCGTCTTTTAAATTTTTGTGCAAAAATTATATCGAGTAAAAGGAGGTAAAACCCCAAAGTCTGGAGAAAAACTAAACATGTCATAGATACTCGCATATCATAGAAAGGAGTGTTTATTATGGTATGTATATTAGGTCTGTATTACTGTCCAATGACATAAATAGGTTAAGTGTGACAAGTTATCTTTTCTAGAGAGTGGGCTCATTGTAAATTCTCATTGCAAACTACGTAATAGAAATTACAGGTAATGATATCATGCAGGAATTTTTTTTGTAATGTAGGTAATAAAGTAAATTTTGCTTATACGAGGTGTGGCTATTAAATAACCGAACTGCTGGCATACCACTTTTTATTCGTTACCAATTACAGTAACAACTTTTTCGCTTCCTTTCGCTTTCAATGTACTCCCCTTGGCGATCTCTACACCGCTCCATACGACTTTTCCATTGTTGAAAGCAGTGCTGGAAGTCCGCTTCTGTCAGCTGGTTCAGAACCTCCGTCGCTTTTGCTTTAACCGCTTCCACACTTTCGAATCTTGTCCCATTCAGTGTCATCGTATCTAACCAGCCTGGATCAGTGTCAATGTTATTTAGAATGTCAGGGTAAATGTTCATTCTTGATTCCTTTTGCTTGGGAGTGAGGAGTTTTGGCACTATTTTTGCGCAAACTTTGCGCATGTTGAACGATTCATGCAAAATCTGGCGAACGCATTCTTTGTCGATTCCTGTTATTTCAGCAAGCCCTCGGATGCTTAGACGACGATCTTCGCGGATTAATATACCAATTTTTCCAATGTTTTCGTCCGTTTTTGACGTTGAGGGCCGTCCGGGGCGCGGATCGTCTTCGGTCGTTTCACATCCCTCTTTAAACCGTTTAAACTATTCAAAAACTTGTGGGATAAACATGCATTCCCGTACAATTCTTTTAACATTGCATAAGCTTCTGTAAAAGTTTTCCCCAGTTTAACAAGATACTTGAGATTAACCCGGTGCTCCATTTGAACACAACATTTTTTCGACGCGTCACTGGTGCGTAGATTAATTCGAACGACTGCTACAGTCAAACTGAGCGACCCATCGGCTTGTCCAGCGAGCTCAGGGAGGAAAAAGTATCACCAGACTTTTCTGAGATTGATCAGATTCTGATCAAACATGTCGCGACACGCTCGCAGCTAGCTGGTAGCAGCATCGGTTCGGTTATTTAATAACCACACCTCATAAAGTATATTGAATTGTATCTTTTTAAAAACCTCTCTTTCTCAGGAATTGCTTTGACGGTAATAAAGAATATCGTTTTAGCAAAAAAAGTAGCAATGTGTGAGGGTTCTGACCAGTGGCGGTGCGTGATATTTCAGTTAGCCATATCTTGAAAACGACGCATGGGACCCACTTCACTTTTTAGGTGATGACTATACACCTCTTACAGAAAGGATTTATAGTGAAAAAACCGTCAGCAAAGTTTGCGAAAAAATTTTCAAAAACACTGGAGCAGTCCCTGGGTTCTCAGTAACGCTCTGTGGAATATTTGCAGTATATTTTTTTTCATAATCTAGAAACAAATATAAGGAGACGTTTTTCGATTTGTTACAAAATATTTTTGTTTCAAAAAGTTATGGCCATTTTAATTTTGGGAAACAAAATGTTCCTATAAAATTAAAATTAAAATGGCCATAACTTTTGAAAAAAAAAATATTTTGCAACAAATCCCACAGAGCGTTACTGAGAACCCAGGGAGTGCTCCAGTGTTTATGAAAATTTTTTCGCAAACTTTGCTGACGATTTTTTCACTATAAATCCTTTATGTAAGAGGTGTATAGTCATCACCTAAAAGTGAAGTGGGTCCCATGCGTCGTTTTCAAGATATGGCTAACTGAAATATCACGCACCGCCACTGGTTCTGACCATTATTAGAGAACATGGAATAATCAGAGAACGCTTTAAAAAAAGTTGGAAAAATTCCTCAAAATCTAATTCTATAAAATAGTATTTGCCAATAATGAACCTATTCACATAAGGTATTCCTGCTCCAAATCTAAACAAACAGATTGTACAACTGAAATTGTATGGAGACATCCAAAAAAAAACGTCATCAACTCTGGCTATGAACGAGAGAGATAGAAATAGCAGTCATGTCTAAGCTTTTCGGTTGTGTCAAACATCAAATGGCTGTCATATGATGTGACAGTTTTGACAAGTAAATAAGGTTATAAATTCGAATAAGAATAGAAATACGTCTTTTTTTTCTTGGCCAACTTTGATGACGTTTTTTTTGGATGTCTACATAAAACTGAGTGTGTCAGGAATTTTTTAAATTTCCGTTCCAGAAGACCCAGAAAAAGCAGGGTATATCATTTTCTGAGGTCGGAGGGAATCCTGTACAGTATTTGTATGTATCTTTATTCGAGTGTTCTAGAATTGCATTAACAGGCGATACCTCCGTTATTTGAAAATATACAAATGTGAACAAAATGGTCACCAACTCAGTTAAGGAATAGTAAAATAATGACTTCACGATCAAACAGTAAAAGGCTCTTCAATTATAACTAAAATAAAAAAAATAGTCCTTAAAGTATGCCGTGGAGTCGATCCCCCATCTTCTTAAGTTCTTATTATTAAAGAAAATTATATAGTCATTTACATTGCATAATAAAAACATCAGAATTTGACAGTTCTAAGAGTAATAATTTGAAAATACAGAATCACTTCTACGGTATACTTTGAGGGCGTCTTTTTTATTTATTATTTTACGATATCTACAGCTACGTACTTGTACTGGACTTTCAATTCTACTTTTTGATAATTTGTAGATGATTTCCATTTGTTGTTCGTTTAATGTACCAATTTTTATAAATCAATAATCTGTCAACAAGATAACAGATAAGATTTAACCATCTATAAAATATATATCAAATACAAATTATGTTTGAAACCATGCTTCTTCCTTCCTTTTAGCAAACTAAAATTAAACGTGAAATTACCCAGGATATTTGAAAATATCATATCAATCCGTTTTATATGATCTACTTAAATATGTCTAGATATTTATTATTGTAATGAAATCACTTGTTAACAAACCAATTTCATTTATTTAGCCTTGTTATGTAATTTTATAATTATTTTTATCAAATGTTCGTGGAATCGATTTCATTTATTGGTAGGTACTAAGATTATAAACGGTTTGAGTTTCGAATACGTTCAAATTAATGCAATAATAATTATCGATATGAATTAATCGTGTCATAGGCATACTCAGACAAAGCCGCTATCAATTTTCCAAACATTCTGTATCTACATACATATATTGCTATCATTGTGAATTATCTGTAAACAATAATTATTGGAAACACAAAAAAAATTGCAAATTGGTTTTGTCATTCCATTATGTTTGAAATGTTTAACTTGTGAGGCTTATTTGTATTAACACTCACAAAGTAAACAACATACCGCGTGTAATTTTTTAAGGTTTACGATAACTATTACTGTAGAAAATAAAGATACCATACAAACATACAAACAAAAGCATGAATAAAAATTGATCTTTGTGATGAAATGTTCATTATTACATTTTGATAAACTACACGAAAAAGTTTGTTTTTCAATCTCATGAATATTCTAATGCGAAAAGAATATTTCTTTATTTTTAAACTTATCATCTTAACAATAAAAGTATAATCTTGTAACACAAGAATATTTCATTCACACTTGAACTCGCCAACCACGTTGGCATCATCAGGATATGATTAAAAAACTATATATACTAACAACTAATATAATAATACTAGCAACTCTTAACGGCACTACATTTTTTGAAATTTTAAAAATGCTAATTTGTGATTGCCAGTATATAGTTGTGGAAAATAACGAAAATTACGAGTACAGCAGCACGTCTGCAGTCAAAAAGTTTCTAAATACCTGTATGACAAGTAAAACACGCTGTCCTTTATGCGTCTTATAACGCATCATATTGAAGGTGATATCTTTTATCATACATATAATCAATAAAGTTTCTTTCATTTAGTTGTCGCTGATCAGTGTCGAAAACGTGGATTTTTATAGTTAACTGAATTATTGTTCCTATACATTTGTCCTCAAATTATATTAGCAATCTTGAATTGTTATCATTTTAGGTCATATTCTTAATAAGCAAATCAAAGATGCCACATCTGCTCAGTTGAAAAATTCATGCAAAAAAACTTTTTTTCTGGGGGTTTGCAATTTCAATTTTTTCTTAAAATTGAAATATCTCGAGAATCGTTAATTTTAGAGGTAGGCAATTTTAACTTCAAATTACTGAGTAAAAGCAAATAAAAAATATAGCATCTCATCTAAAATAAGTTCAATAATATAATAAGTATTCAGTTCCAGAAAGTATTCATTATTTTAGATGTCTATTGAAAACTCTTGAATTTAAATTTTCATCTCCATATTATTTTTTACTGTTCTCCCAAAACATTTAATAGGCCACTGACCGTGAAGACCCTCTATAATTCGACATAAAATTTAATTTAATAGTCGGTACCGCCAATCGCAAAAAAATATGATGTCCCCTCAAATTCTATCGATAAATTGCCTCGAGACGGTCCTGCGTCCCTTCCTACTAGATTATCTAACCGATGTCCTTGCCCATCAACGGTTACCCTTTCATTTTATCCAAGAGCGAGACCGTATAAATATCATTTTAATTAATCTAATAGGAAATACGTCGATCTATTGACTAAATATGGCCGACGCCTGGTTCAATTAATTACAACCGAAATTATTCTTCTGTACCTGTACTAATCCATTTAGTAAACGCACACGGTGTCGTGTTAAGAAAAATAGATTAACTTTTGACGATTTTTTAATCTGGCTTTAATTGATAGTGAGCAGTGGCGTCCGGTGCTAAGGTTTGCCATTTTAATTCCTAAATTTCAACGTAATAATATATACATATGTATTAGAGTGTTTAAAAAAAACGACTATTTTTTTCTCAGAGAACATTGAAAAATCTTCAGAGTATCCCTAGAAAATGACCCTGTTAAAATATGAGCCCCTAATATTAATATTTAGAGGTGGCGATTCTCAATTTTCTATTTCCCATTTAAATAACATGGGATTTTTTTTCTGAACTTTGGAATTTTATTACTCAAGGAAGAATCGCTGGATAGTGATACTCAAGACAGTTTTTTATAGGAAATTGAACGCTCTATAAAAAAGGTCTGATTGAAGATTTGCGTGAGGCAAGCCGTTTCGGAGTTTTAAGCCTCAAAAAATGAACTGTTTAAAATAAAAATCTTATTTACTTATAAATGCAACAAAATCGATTCATATCTGTTAAAATCCGATCATTCTGTTAAAAATTTACAGATTTTTATTGCAAAGTTATAATAGTGGATATTTAAGTGAATATCCCTATCCAGCGATTCTTTCTTGAGTAATAAAATTCCAACGTTCAGAAAAAAAAAATTCCATGTTATTTAAATGGGAAATAGAAAATTGAGAATCGCCACCTCTAAATATTGATATTAAGGACTCATATTTTAACAAGGTCATATTCTAGGGATACTCTGAAGATTTTTCAATATTCTCCGAGAAAAAAAAATAGATGGTTTTTTTGAAACACTCTAATATGTATGTACATAGTTCATTTTTTACAACATTCTCTATATCGTTTATTCGAAAGACAAGAGTTACCTTTCAAAGAGACCAATTTTTACAAGACATTTATGAAAAATGCATGTATTTGCGGTCGTTATATAGAAAAATTCACAGATATTGCGTCTTACGCAAGTATCGTAGGGGTATTGAAAATACCAGACACAGCTGGTAGAAAATTCTAAAGTAAATTATAATGAAAATAAAACATAGTTTTGTTGTTACGATTTTTGGCGGTTTGATCCTGAAGGTCTTATCGTTTTAAACCGGTTATCTTGCATGTGATATTCAGTCATGTTTGTGATTTCTTTGCCTTCCTTTCTTTTCCTTCCGTCCGTCCGGCCGAAATTGGCCAATTCGAGGCCGGAGCTCCCTCCAGAGACTAAGTCCAAAATGAGGAGAATTGTATGAGGGCTGGAATGAGGAATTAAATGAGAGTTAAATGAGGGCCGAGATGAAGGTTTAAATGAGGGATAGGTCTCATCCAGGCCCAGCGGGGGGGGGGGGTCCGGCCGAAATTGGCCAACTCGAGGCCGGAGCTCCAGAGACTAAGTCCAAAAGAGGAGAATTGTATGAGGGGCTGGAATGAGGGAACGAATGAGGAATTAGGCTTTCCTTCCTTTCTTTTGTGCATATTCTAACAAAAATGTTTTCGATTAGTAAGTTGATCGTCATCATGCGCCTTTACAATGGCCTTGCTGTCGTGGACTACCTGCAATGTACCGAGAATGTAGATGCAGTTGCGATGAATTTGGCCCGTCGTATTCTTGAAAACCATTTGGGGCAGGGATATGCTCTAGAGACTATTACCAAAGTTCACAGAATAATATTCTGTAAACTTTTCTATTACTTAGTTTCACAAACAGGCAGAAATCCATACCGACGGATAGCAGAATATCGGCGTGTGGATAACATATACCGACAAGATTGTGAATATCTTGTTGATGTGAGATCGGCGATTAAGCAACATTGTCCACCAGGATGTGATAATTCACAAGTGTTGGTGTCTGACAGTCCTGATCGGCAGTTTATACAAATACAAATTTTGGTGAACTGTAGATGCCAAAAAGTCCCCATACAAAGAAGAGGACTGTTCGCAATAGACTCCTCACAGCATTGTCAATCCTCAACTTCGTTCAATGGGGCATTCGTAAGAGAAGCCGCCTCTACCAGCCAGTCTAACTCTTAAGAAGTCATATATTCAATGCCTTGTTGACCTGTGGACAATTTCTTGTCAATTGTTTAATATAGGGCTTACATAACGTAACGCATAAATTAATTTTCAGCCACGTTTTCATGCAAAATTCGAACACAAGTCAATGTTTAATTTAATTTGTTAGGAACTGCAGAATTGTGTATCTACCATGTTGTAAACAATAATAATCCAACTACTTTAACAAAACTTTAATAGACCTTGTCAAAATTCAAGTAAATATTAATAATAATAATAATAATAAATAATAATAATAATAATAATAATAATAATAATTAGGCTTGTATTCTAAGAATCCTGTTCATTTTCTAAAACATTGCATTTTCGTTTCTTTAATGGCAACATTATTTCCTCCATAATTTCTCAAATGCAGGTTGCGTCAGCCTAAAACTATTTTTGTTACGCACTTTACACATTTCATAGTCCATTATATTTATACAAAGTGTGATACCAAAACCTTTCATTTGATGTATCTAGAAAGTTATATAAATCTTACAGTTTAGAGATTACTTATTCTTAATGAATCACCCTGTATATATGTTAGTGTAAATTAATAAAATAACAAAAACTGCTCATCCTATATCAACGATCAGTAAATATCAAATGTTTATTTTACATTCAGCATCAGTTCATAAAATACGCAGGCAAATTTTCAGTAAATGGTGTACTGCTGGGAAGTTTTTATTCAACGTACTCGAATTATGTACAAGCGCCCTGCATCTCGGATGTCGTTTTGCCATTTCAGCAAATCACCAAATCTCGGACATCCGACGGTGGCCTTGGTCCCCTTGAACAATCATCAAATTGTGGATGACTACACATGTAACCCAAACATAAACATAGACAAACAGCTAGGTTGTTACGTGACCATGTCGAGGTCGCTGCATGTCGCTCGCGTTAATATTTCGCAAGACAGCTCCCATTACTACGCGCCCAGAAGTATTTTCAATACTAAAAAAATGCTCTTTTGTATGTCCTCTGCGGGGGTAAACAATAATGGACCAAAATGAGATGATATAAACTGACACACACACTTTGAAAAGTAAACATTGAGCTCAGCTAGATACTATGTATTGAAAAAACATTGAACTGCACAATGAAAAAGTGAGTCACTAGTCACTACATTTTACATATTATAATTGTTTGCGTTTTTTTTAAGCTTGCATTGAGACAACAGAACATGATGAATCCACGTCTTCCTCTAATTTTGGGTTTTTTTCGCGGACTGATTAACTTTAGTGCTGAGTTGGACGTTGCTCCAACATACCGTTTGGAAAAAGCAACTATTTTCAAGGGTACTTCAAAAATAAAGGGTACAAATTGAAATTTCACAAATAATGTTAGGTGTATGCTAAGAAGATTTTTTTAAAGAAATAAAAGAAGCCGACTATTTATTAATAATTGTAAATGAAACAAAGATCGTCGTGTTGAATTTGTCTTCCAATAAGATAATAATACGCTTACTACTATAACTTATGTATAACATAATAACAAGAAAATTTAAACAGTACATATGTATACAGATATTTTTAAAAGTCTTTCAGGAGTCTTAAGAGTCGTATAAATGTTAAAAGTTAAAAAATTTTACCACGTGCCGCTACTGGTAGCGAGCTAGGCCGAGATGAGCGAAATGCCATTATGTATTGTAACCTTAAAATGTTCCTCTGGCAGATAATTCGTGATCCTCTAATCAGATAAGTGTGCCATTGTTATAACGGTCCAAAAATTACTATTCATTTTTCCCGCATTTGTAAGCGGCAGAGCATGTAATATCGATTTCATTGTGCGAACAATTGATTATCGGTATTTTTTTTCGCTGAGGAATTAATATAGTTTACTTGTGTCGTCAATTACTAAATCCCAATTTATGTAAAGTCTCTTTGCAGATTATGATTCTATTTTATATCTACTTATAGATTTTTTTCCACATCCCTTCTCACCTCTTATTTTTCTGTCGTTTTCTTGAAACATATTTTCTTCTCATTCTTGATAAATTAGGAGAATTCACCATGCGGGATCCAGCGACACACTTAGTTTAAAAATTTTAAAAAATCTTGCAGTCAGAACCAATCTGTCAGAATTCATCTTCCACCATTCACATTATTTCCTTTTGTTGTAACGACTACTCTTCTCTTCAAAAGATCTATGCAATGGCAGACGTTTCCGTTTTACTCCCTTGCGCTTACATTCTCTTTTCAACATCCAACAATAGTCAGCCATCATAAGGAACTGAACAATCCAAGAAACATATAAATTGAGCTATTTCAATAAAAAAATCTATTCCCAGGCTATATTTACAAAAATACACATTTTAGCGTTTGTTTTTTTTTCACTGGGTTGCGTCTTTTTGCATTATTTTTTTCACACTCTTATAAAATACTGTGCGTACTATAGCTGAAAACGATGCTGAATTTGAATTTGGCAACCCAAAAAGCAAAAAATGAGCTATTGAATAAAAAAAATTCCGACTCTTGTTTTTCCCACAAAAAGCGACACTTTTGCGGTTATGACCACTTTTATGCATTATTTCGCACTTTCATGAAAAAAAAAATGCTTTCTATGGTCCACAATAACTCTTATTTCGGATTAGACGACCAAAAAGACATATGAAATTAATTTTGAATGATGCGATAATTCTGTTCGCTAATTTTGTCGTTTTTTTTTGCATTTTGCCAGAGATAACTAGCCAACCCACCAAAACTAACCCCGTATTCGGATTCAGCAAGCTAAAATACGTAGAAAAAGTCGTTTGGACCCTGGGTTTGAATTTTTTCATTTTATTATGTGTGCGTGTGTAATTAATAGTTCCTATACGCCATAGTTTCTTATTATTTCCTTTGCTAGGGCTTAACTAATACTCTATTAACTAATAGTAATGCAGTTGCACATTTTTTTTTGATTGACCTTTAATTTAGAGATCCACTAAGAGTACTAAAGTAGCTTTAAATTAATGAGTAAAAATCAAATATGGCATAACAAATATAGCATTTAAAACAACGAAGTAAAACAAACATTCCTGGAAACTCCTAGACAATTATCAGTCCTATATCATTTGGAGTTCTCCAAAGACGTGTAATAAGCTACTTATTATAAATCACCCTGTATATATTTTATTGACTGCCGTTATTTCAGAACGAGTAAATAAAGTTGAATAGAAAAATAACATCACCGAAATAAACAGAACAAGTGGATTTTTTTTAAATTTAATTCGAAATCTAATTATGACAACCGTACTTGAGTGAATTTCAAATAAAGTTATCGACTGTATAATCAAGGTCAAGTGTATTTTACGAAGATCAGTGTGCTTATACCTATTTTCATAAACAATTTTTACCTAACGATAAACAAAAATATAAGTAAATTATAAAATTAATATATAACTTTTCTTTAATACAAGATTCTTTAATACGTTTTCATTTAAGGAAATAACAGTTTACTCAAGTAAACCTGGATCCCACATCTACAAATATGTAAATACGCTAGTTCTATTAAATTACTGGGTTCCTTAACAATTCTTTTTTCGTGAGATTTAAAGAGAAAACATGTCTGGATTTATTTTAAAAGTATGTATTTTTAAACCGTTGTAAATATTATTTTTGGCAAATATGCACTTTTTATTGAACAAAGAGTATTCCTTTCGTGTTTAATAAATATTTAATTTGACAGCATTTGGCACGAAAGATTGGCACCATATTCAATAATGTCAGCATGTACTTTCTTAACACTATTTTGTAAAATACATATGAAATTACAGGCGAAATTATGAGCTTCAAATGTATGTCACAACGAGTACTATACAAATGTTGATATAATAAAAATAACATTTCAAAATATTATGCTAATAGATTTACTAAACTTCAACGGTTTTAAAAATAATTGTTATCTCGAAGTAATTTTGGTGGTGCATTGTTCCCATTGCAAGCGTTTTATCGAAAAATAAATAAATATTACGTACCAACAGGCCGTTATCGCTTTTATAAGCCTAGATAAGGCTTTGTTAAACAAGCTGTATTTGTTAAAATAACATTGTTCGGCTTTATTCGGTTTAATAACATTCTGCTCTTTACATACATACATACATACTTGTATAGTGTTATTGTATTAGTACATTAGAGAAAAATCGAGTGTTCGGCAAAAAAGCTTGTAAAAATAAAAATTCGCAACCGATCGGATAGTTTTTTGGCTCAAATTGTAGCCGATGGATGTCCCTAAAAAGCTGATGTGGTGGGTTGACAAAATACAACATGGAGGATCCAATGTGGCGGTCAAAAATACAATATGGCGGCCGAATTTTTGAAAATCAACCGATTTGGACCAAATTTGGCATACGGGGGTAGTGAGGATCACTGATCACGAATATAAAATTCAAGATGGTGAACTCAATATGGCAGAGACTCATTAATCCAATTCACCACGTTGCTTCCGCCAAACTTTGCCAAACTCAAGATGGCGGACGAAATTTTTTAAAATCAACCGATTTGCACCAAATTTGGAATTAGGGAGTTTTTGGGGTCGCTGATCACGAATATAAAATTCAAGATGGTGAACTCAATATGGCAGATACTCATTAATCCAATTCACCACGTTGCTTCCGCCATCTTGGATTTTGAAAATCGAACTTCGGATTCGTAATCGGTGACCCTAAAATCCCCCCTATAATAAATTTGGTACAAATCGGTTGTTTTTCGAAAATTTCGTCCGACATCTTGGATCCGCCGTCTTGAGTTTGGCAAATCTGGCCTCGGAATCGTGATCAGTGATCCCCAGTACCATCGTGTACCAAATTTGGTGCAAATCGGTTGATTTTCAAAAATTCGGCCACCATATTGGATTTTTAACCTCCATATTGGATCTGCCATGTTGTATTTTGTCAACCTACCACACCAGCTTTTTAGGGGCATCCACCAGCTACAATTTGAGTTAAAAACGACGCGATCGGTTGCGATTTTTTATTTTTACAAGTTTTTTTTGCAGGACACATATAGTTCATTTTTTGTTGGCGTTTGTAAAGTAGAAGAAGCTTTGGTGTAAATCAAACTCAAAATACAAACTTAAACATAAAACAATTAACTGTTGTCTTTGATGACCAAGTTGGCATACGGCAACGCAACACATAGGCAACTCACCTAGCATGTGATTGGGGTTGCCTCAATCCGATTTATTTCAGTAGTCCCGTGATAGCTGATGCTGTTGTACAATCTCCGCTATATGTAATATGTTGAATAGTGTGATATAATTTCATAATAAACGATGGCAAACAAGCGGAATTTATAGTAATAGTAATTTATAGTAATACACTTTCGTGTATTATACTTGTGATGACTTGTTTTTGCCAAGGTTAGCCATTAATAATATATACGATGCTGAAAATTGGAAAACTTTCTTGATAAATTAAAAAACGGGGGAGGGGAGGGTACCATACCCCTGTTTTCACCCTATATGCATGTGTACAGTATAGACCAAAGACTACATAGATAATGATTTAGATAATGGTTTGATGAAATAATCAAATATATTTAAAATGCGTGATCAAAATATCGAGGATTATTTATTTGTCTAGCGAATCAAGTGAAGATAAAGACAGAACTATTGGTATGCTTACCAACCGTATTATAGGGTCCAACAAAAATAGATTCAACCTAAATTACTTTAACTTAGACATCAACCTGGAGTGGGTACTGGAACCTTCGGTGTAGAAACAAAAAACACCGAACTACTATACTTTTCTCGACGCGCCGTTTCGGTTGGCATTTTCAGGAGAAGATTAAAACTCAGTTTTAATCCGTTTTTTTTACGTCCAATTTTTTTTTAGACACCAACCTAAATTGATATGATTGAACACAAAATGCAAAAGAATATTTGCTATCAATCACACAATATTAAAATAAAACTTTATTTTTTAAGATGGTATATTTAAGGTTATGTTCGCAGTACTGTTTACACTCAACATCCACATATCCGAACTCCAAATTTCCGAACTCACGATATTTCCGAACTTTTTCTCACGATATTTCCGAACTTGTACTTCCACATAACCGAACTTGTCGCTGATTGGTTGACGACAAAAAACCGCGAAATTTGAAATGAGAAAAAAATGTAAACACAATAGTGCGATTGTTATCAAACATTTCGATTGTCACAGAATTCAGCAAAGAGGAAATCGCCCTCCCTCAGCAGCACACCTGAGACAAGAGTTCTTCTTTGTACAAACCAGTGAAAAACACTTCTTTCAAATGGCGTATCATAAGTACCGGTGCACTTTATTGTGTCAATCCGTCCACTCAATTTTCGTCTTTTTTTTTCAGTTTTTTCAAAGTAAATTTCTTTTTTTCCAAGAATTTCTGCACGATTTACAAATATTGTACATCTTACATAGATCAACATTTAACACCATTTTTTGCGTGATTTATCAAATCCAGCTTTTGCTCCAAGGTTAGCCTCTTAGCAGGCTCTCTTCTCTGCAAATAAACAGTACAATAATGTTTGTTTTGTATCACGGTTTTCTTAAAAATACATATTTTCTCATAATTTTTCATTTCAGTTTGAAATTATTATAGGTTACGTCAACAAAATGTTCAATAAAACAAACCTTTACTTTGAATTACAAAATAATTACCTGCATCACTCTCTCCTTTGCACCTGACATTTTTTTTGTTTAGAAAAACGTTCTTTTATTAACATGTACACATGTATGTATGTATTACATTTGCATAAAAACCTCGCAAAACAAAGCAAAGTACTAGAATGAGCCACAAAAACCCTTTGCGCATGCGCCAGCAGTTCGGTAATCCCGAGGTGACGAGAGTTCGGAAATGTGGAAGTCTGCGGAACGTAAAAGTTCGGAAATGTGGATGTTGAGTGTACTTTGAAATTTTTGGAGGGAGGGAGAAATCCGCCGTTCCATCACAGAACAGAGATTAGTTCTGTACTAAGACTAAGTAATTTTTGCCGGATTTTTTTTTTGTGCGTGCAGGATGGTCTGGAAACGGGCGCGACGCCGCTGGCCGGCAGAATTTCCTCGACTAAGCTTTCTCGTTTTTTCGCTGATTGCACACGATTCGAAAATGCCTATCCGCGCGATGCCAGCGAGCCCGGCTATTCGAGCCGGACGCCGAACTAGCGAGAACCTCGGCGATTTCGGACCGCGAGCGACGCGGACTCTAAACGCAAAAAAAAACGCTACGGCGAACGTGACTCATGTTTCGTAACCGAATCGGATAGCCGATTGTTGTGTTTCCGTATTTTATTGTGACAAAAACCCGCGGCGGGAAACCATCGATGTTCGACCCTCCGCCGTTCGATTCCTGCCTCCTGTCGACCGCGCTCTACGGCCAGATGCGGAGCAAGAGGAAGTACTCTTTCGGTAATGATGGTTCACCTTTTTTTTTCGGTTATCTCCCGTCTTTGTTTATTTTATTATTATTTTTTTTTGGAAGAGGAATCGTACGCGGTCACGCTCTAGTTGCTTCGCCCGGTATAGTCGCGCTAATTGCTCCACGGTTGTACGCGTACAGTCCGCCGGTGTGATCCCTCTCTCTTATAACTGATGCTTTATGTAATTCGGTTGCAGTGGCGTCGAAGAAGAGGTTCTGGAACCCGAAGAAGTGGTTCAAGAGGAAGAACAAGGCCGCCGAGGATGCGGCCGCCCCGCCCGCGGAGGTCGCCGAGATCGGGAAGGACGCGCTGCGTAGCAGGTCTACCAGCGAGCTGTCCGTGGGGGACGACACCAGGAGAAGGTCAGTGCACAGGTTTCTGTAACATATTAGTAGTAAGCGTTCGTCAGAGATCAGCCCTGGGATTCTAACTTGCTATCGTATCGTTTGACTCGATACGATACCTACATTCTAACTTGGTATCGTATCGTATTTTTGACATTCATTCGATACCAAAATCTCGATACTAAGCTACCTATCGTTTTAGCAAAACGATATATATATTTCTTTCTAATCTAATTCGATAAAGAAGGTTAGATGATCATCTAACTGCAATAATTTAAGGCTGCTTCAAGCGTAGACATTTTAATTTTTAAAGGGAGTTTGTGTTTGTATATACTTTTCAATCCTCTGCATTTGTTGATGTTTGTAAAGTTTATTTGAAGATTAATATAAGGGCTTTGATTATTTGTAAATCATCTCGTAACATAATCATTCATGATTCATGCAACAATAGCTAATTATTTTCGTACCCTTAAAGTATTTTCAAATGATGGGAATTATTCAACAAAATCGCCGTATTCCCGGATTGACACTTGCTCCACAACAATTAAAGTGTGACTGTTTAATGTGCATTATAGACGTTTTGTAGAGTTAATATCGCTTAAGAGAGCAGAGGCAATTAATAGATATATTGTCGCCAAGTTAGAAATAATGACATTGTGGGGGCTATATCAAAGAAAACAAGCATTTCTAAAGGAAAAAAGGTTTATTGTTTGTCGATACGTTCTTGCTCTGTAGAAGTAGGGATGCCTAATTCAGGCTCACCTTTTCCTACAAAATTTTCTCCTAAAATATCGAGTAACTTCAATTCCAGCTCGGATAATCCTCCTTCAAGTGGCTTTCCACCAGTTGAGGCAAGAGGCAAAGCTTTGGATATGTACAGTCTTCTTTTTAAATTCTACATGTTTAAAATCAGTCCACGTCTGAAAATTGTTATATAAGAAAAAAGTTAAACAGTTAAATGTTGGTTTTATTTGCTTTTTACCATTTTTCAGTGGTCTTGGCTTCAAATTCAAGAGTATTGAGTTTTTATGTTGTTTCAGCCCACAATACACGCATATGTATTGTGGTTTCAGCCCACAATTTCCCATTTGTATCTCGCCCCTACGGGCCAACACATTTTCCAGTAACAATTACAGAATTTTGTTCCATCGCCTCTAAAAGAATTTGCTAATGGGCATCCACTTTGAAACTTTGAATGGCATCTCGAAACCTAAAAAATATGAATATGCAATATTAAAAAATAGGAAATTACATATTATTAAGTGCATATGAAGTGCTAACCACGAGCACCTCTATTATTCATCTACATACCTTATGGATGGGCACCAGAACTTACAATAAAGGTTCAATTATGTTCCAGAAAATTTACGAAAATTAACACAAACCCTTTACAATTCATTATTTTTGTGTATTATTTTTATAACACATTGTGGTTAGCGAGACGCTTATTACGTTTTAAGTTTCCCTCTACACATTCGGTATAGAAATAGTCACAGAAAGGAAAATTGTTGTTTATTAGTTATAAAATCCACATTCCCTTTCTTGAAATTTATCGTTCTATCGTAATTCTCCGACGATACCCGAGGGAAAATTCGATAGCAACTTAGAATTCCAAACTAGTATCGTATCGAGGGAAACTCCTATCGTATCGAGCTCGATACGATACCAACTTAGAATCCCGGGGCAGAGGGTTTTCCCCAGTTTCCCGAAAATTCAGTGCGCTTGGCAACGTCGCACTTTGTCCCAAACCCACTAAAAAGGGCCTTTTAGACGGTCATATCCGTTCTCAGTTCAGTTTTAGTTTCCGTTCCCGTTTCATTTCAGTTCGGAAGCGAGGTCCTTTTACACGATCCGTTCAGTTCTCACTATTTTCAGTCGTTTCAGTTCTCTGTAGAGTGTAATTACGAAAAGTTTAGTTGCACGCAAAAGTTCACTCTCCACTCCGTTCCTGCTCCACTTCTTTCACTGACTTACTTTTTTTAATTCTTTGTTATAATTATAATAATATTAATATTTTATTTTTCCTTTTTGATACATACACTGTATATAGGATATGTCATACAAAACAACATAGATAAAATAGTATACAATAGTATAAGAATATAAATTATATAGACATAAAAAAAAAACGTCATCAAAGTTGGCCAAGAAAAAAAAGACGTATTTCTATTCTTATTCGAATTTATAACCTTATTTACTTGTCAAAACTGTCACATCATATGATAGTTATTGTTTATTTTATAAATTGTGACAGTCACTTGTCAAAAGTTTGACATAACCGAAAAGCTTAGACATGACTGCTATTTCTATCTCTCTCGTTCATAGCCAGAGTTGATGACGTTTTTTTTTTGGATGTCTCCATATCAAGTACATAAAATATATCACAGATAATCTAGTCCACATTTGTTTTATTATCATAGCATAGATAAAATAGTAGACAATAGTAATATAATAATTTGAGCGTAGGCTATTAATTTTGGATTTGACCATCGTCTTTGTACCCTTTTTATCGTACTTCTGAAACTTCTGATAGCGTGTGTGTGATTCTGAAACTTGTGATTCCACAAACACAGTGAACTTTTATAAATGTCAATGAATTCGACAACAAAATCGTGATCCTTGGACATAGTGACAGACCTAATCGTGCGTACAAGATTTTCAAGAAATCTGACGTGAGCGAACGGATTGAGACATGATGCCCTTATTTACACATAGGAATTCTAAGAAATGAAATGACACAAATATGTCTATCCATCACGTCAGTTCTCAGTCTCCGTTTCCGTTCTCCTTTCAGTTTTTACTTTTTACACGTAGGAAAAACTGACAGTTCGACGGAAACTGAAACTGAAATGACGACTGATATGACCGTCTAAAAGGCCCTTATATAAAAGTGCATGTGAAGTACATATTGTTCAACGGCTCCTTTCAACATTTGCAGTCTGTATTGTAGTGTCAAATCTTAAAATTAATGTATCTGAAAATTAGTACAGATGCAAAACGGGACTGATTAGCTGAATTTTCATATGAGATTCACATGTGATTTTCATTGTAGTGTTCGAATTATTACTGAAAATTTGTTCGGTATCTCAGATGTTGTGT
The DNA here is from genome assembly GCA_029963805.1 of Aromia moschata. Lineage (NCBI taxonomy): Eukaryota > Metazoa > Arthropoda > Insecta > Coleoptera > Cerambycidae > Aromia > Aromia moschata. Next base: position 105,902 of record JAPWTK010000636.1, read on the forward strand.
AATTGTATCATATTTTTAGTAGATGTTCGTCAGAGACTAGAAATTTAATTTTCCCTAGTTTCCTGAAAATTTAGTTAATTTTAATAAAAGTTAATTTGGCAACGTCGCACTTTTCCATAAACCCACTAAAACTACATGTTAAGTACATATCGTTTAATGGCGGCAATAGTGGTGGCACATATCAAAATTTGCATAAATCGAACCAACTGTGGTACATTTAGTTATTATAGATTGTTCGAATAGACTGTTCGAATTATTAATGATTTTTTTACAAGATTTCGAATGTTGTGAAAATTGTAACATATTTTATAGCAGAAATTTGTCAGAAATCAGAGAATTTAATTTTCCCTAACTTTCCGAAAATATCTTCATTTGACAACGTCGCACTTTTCCCAAACCATTCATTATCACAAGTTAAATATGTACAAATCGGAACTGATCATTGATCAACTCAGTCTTCACTGAGCGGTTCTTCTTGTGAACATGAGGTTCACATGTAATTTTCATTAGTAATCTCCCCAGTGCTAGAATTAATATTTTTTCGGGGTTTGATTTCGAATGAAGTAAAAATTATTTTCGCACATTTGAAACAAAAAAAAATTGATCAATATTCGTGCTCGTCGGGAATTCGTTAAATAAATTTCACATCTAAATCTAATTAAGAAAAATTGACGTTTCTATTATAGAATACAATATGAAACTACGAGGTAGGTTGTGCAAGATATGAGAAAATGAGTTTTGTATTGCATGACATTTATTGCGTATTCAGACTGTGGTATTATTACATTATTGAATTTATGTATATATTCTTTCGTTTTGGTAAAGAAAGTAAACCACATACATATATATGAGAGAAGAACTTCAAAATAGATATAGTATATTTATAATTTAAGCCGGCATATAAATAAAGGTTAGTACTTGTTTAACAATAAAACGAGTCAATCATTTGACAGAAAAATTTCCATTGGAATATCATCTAGAGTACCTACCCAGTAGGATAAACTTTTTCGGGTACTTTTTATTGCCATGGTAAAATGTAGGTTAAAAATTATAGCATCCGAGCACTTTTCAAGTCTCTAAACTGAAATAAACTGAAATGAATGTCTTTTACCACTTATATTTAATTGCAGAAGCTCTAAAAAAGAGCATAGGTCTAGACTTGTTTCTTTTTTTACAATTCAGTTTGCAAATTCATATGAACCGTATCATATACGTATGGTATAACCATTTACGAGGTGTGTAAATTAAGTATGAGACTGATTTTTTTATTCGATTAGAATTACCATTCAGTATTGTCTCCTTCAAAATAACTTCCTTGGGAAGCCACACAGCGCTGGAGACGGTTTTTCCGTTCCTCATAGCAGTTCTGGAAGTCATATACTGGAATAGCCTTCAACTGGTCGGTTACATCCATTTGAATGTTTCCTATGGTCCCAAAATGACGTCCTTTGAGGTGATTTTTCAGTCTCTGGGCTGAGCAGCCACAGGAATGTTTTTTACTAGCTAAAAACTCGTTTACTGAAATGGCTGGGTGGCAAGGGACATTGTCATGATGCAACATCCAGTTGTTTTTGATGTTTGGTCTCACACGCATGACCCTTTTTCGAAGTTTTTCAAGAACGTCTCTGTAAAAGTGTTGATTAACTGTTTGGCCTGAAGGCACGAACTCTTTGTGGACAATTCCCTGGCTATCAAAAAATTCATCTTCTATCATTCTTGCTTTTTGGGTTTTAAGAGCTTGAAGTGTGCCATTCCATGATTTGGCGCTTCGTTTCCGGGTCGTACTCAAACACCCAACTCTCATCGCCAGTAATGACACATTCCATAAACTGGGGATCATTTTCAATCGATTCCAAAAAGTCAAGACACCTTTCTCTTCTGATGTCATTTTGTTCCTGCGGATATATTTTTTTTTTTTTTTGGAATTCGTTAATCAAAATCTGATGAACTGTCCCAAGATCCCGTATTCTATCGACATTTTCATCGGTTCTTGAAGATGAAGACCTTCCACTGCATGGTTCATCTTCAGTCGACTCTCTTCCTTCTGAAAATACCTTAAACCACCAAAAAACCTGGGCTCTTGAAAAAACACTGTCTCCGTAGGCGTGTTGAAGTTTTGCAAAAGTATCCGTTGCGCTGTGTCCAAGTCTGAAGCAAAACTTGATAGCACACCGTTGTTCAAAATTAATGTCACTCATTTTTAAAACCCACTAGAAAAAGCCGGTTTACGAAAACAGTCACAAAGGACAGACAAATGACTCTGACAAGTTCAAACTTGTCCTGAAGGTATATTACATGTTAACCTACCGCCCTTCCAAGTCCCGTCTCTTCAGTGTATCTACGTTGCTAGTCTCATTACGTAATTTACACGCCCCGTATATCATATAATACATAATATAAACTTACACATAAATACGTATGGTGTACGCATCATGTATAAATACACGAGAGTAACTAGTTTCTAAGGTTGCATAGTTTATTATGAAATTATATCACCTTAGTCAACATATTATATACAGCAGAGGTTGTACGACCGCATCAGCTAGCACGGGACTATTGCAATAAATACGAATTGAGGCGACGCCCATCACATACTACGCGAGTTGTTGCCTATGTGTTCCTTGCCAACTTTACTTTTCAACAATGGTGGTGTTATTTTAATACGATTACTGATGCAGTTACAAAATATTTGTTATATTTAGACCGCCTTTTATTAAATAAATAGAAATAAAGAACCAATTCTGAAGATACAAAAGCTCTTAGAAATTTTTTTGGGGAATTGTTAATAAAGCATTTATAAATTATAGACATGTTTAAGAAGTAACACTTTGATGTTGTTTGCCAAGATTTTACTTAACAATTATTTTCATTTTTTTAATTCAAGGCTTTGTAATTAATGCTCTAATCAATAGTTTTGTAAAAATTTCTTGGTAAAAATAGTATGGTTTTAAAATTGCCGTTATCAAACGTACATATAGCATAACTTCATTGAGTTTAGTAATAATTGTGTTTAGTGAGAATTATCGTCTATTTTGTGTTACTATATACAAGTCGAGGTACAACAATTATTTTCATTATTTCACGCGTACGAATTGTATTTCTCTTTCTACGGTTTGTTTTTAACTTGGCAAGGTAAACTCCGAGAATAAAAAACCCGTAATTAAATCCTGGTTAAAATTGCTGCGCTTACTTGAAACGTGTTTCGTAATTTTCCCACAAGTAGATCAGTAGTTAATAATTACGCTTTTCATAATTGATCGGCGTTTGGCCATGAGAATTTTAAGATTTATTGTCACTTTTCTGCGGTTTTGAACGTTGTTAAATACCAAATTTCTGGTTAAAACTGAGTGTTTGAATATTGCCAATCATTTTGTAGAGATATGTCTTTAAGAGGCACACTTTGCATCAGCGTGAAAAAAATTATACGAGAGTTTAAAAATGTTGTAACACTCTGCATATGCAGAGTGATAAAATTGGTAGACCCCACGTCAGAGATGATTGCGATGAACAGGACCATACAGGAAGATAACAAAGTGTATCCATATTTAAAAAGTCTGGTTATGTGGAATAAAATTCTAATTATCCACCATGGTTATCATTGATCTTTATAGCCCCTGGACGTGTAGGTTCGAGATAAGAAATACCTAAAACTAAGTACTCCTAGGGTTCATACGAGCAATATTTGTTAGCAGAGTAATAAGCCGTATTCAACAACCAGTTGCCATTTGGAATTGTTTGCAAACAATTTAATCCAATCCTTTGTTACCAAGTTGCTAACTAATGTTTGTACACTCAGTAGATTCAGCCAAATCCATCTTTTTGCAACATTCTCAGTTTTTCTCCTCGTAAACGCACTATCAATCTGCAGTTAATTGTAACGTCCGATTAATGGTTCATTATACAATTCGCGCTGGTAATAGAATTCTTTCACGTGCTCCCATTTTGATGGGTGCATTAGCATAATTTATGGCACGACTTTTACAAAAAGCGATTAACAAGGCGGAACACCATAAATCATGGGATGGATCAACGCATTTGGCAATAATATACCAGATGTATAAATTAAGTAATGAGACTAATTTTTTTTAATATTCTTATTCGAATAGAATTAAAATCGAGTATTATTTCCTTCTAAATAGCTTCCTTGGGAAGCCACACATCGCTGGAGACGGTTCTTCCGTTCTTTCTAGCAGTGCTGGAACTCATATAGTGAAACAGCCTTCAGCTGGTCGGTTACAGACGTTTGAATGTTTTCTATGGTCCCAAAATGTCTTGTCTTGAGATGATTTTTCAATCTCAGGAAGAAAAAAAATCACAAGAACTCAAGTCAGGCGAATAAGGAGGCTGAGGAGCCACAGCAATGTTTTTACTGGCTAAAAACTCGTTTACTGAAAGGTCTGGGTGACGAGGCGCATTGTCGTGATGCAACATCGAGTTGTTTTTGATGTTTGGTCTCATACGCATGACCCTTTTTCGAAGTTTTTCAAGAACCTCTCTGTAAAACTGTTGATTTACTTTTTGGCCTGGAGGCGCAAACTCTTTGTGGACAATTCTCTGACTATCAAAAAAAGCTAATCAGCGTGCATTTGATCTTCGACTTGCTCATTCTTGCTTTTTGGGGCCTTGGAGAGCTTGAAGTGTGCCATTCCATGCTTTGATGCTTCGTTTCCGGGTCGTACTCAAACACCCAACTCTCATCGCCAGTAATGAATGGCACCTTTCATAAAATGAGGTCACAAAGAACAAACAAAATGACTCTAACACGTTCAAACTTGTACTGAAGGTGCATTACATATTAATCTACCGCCCTTCCAAGTCCCGTCTCCGCAGTGTTGCTAGATCGGGCGCTACGTTGCCAGTCTCATTACTTAATTTACACACCTCGTATATTTAACGGTACGCCGATCAAAATTGCTCCGGCGAAAAAATGTTTAATCAAAGAGTTTCGAAAAATTGTGATATAAAACCTCCATAAATATCGTGGCTATTTTCGTTATATTTTAGAATTAATCCAACACGGTCAGTGAGCTAATGTGGACTAGTTTTATCAAAAAAATTTAATCAAAAAAAATAAATAACAAGCAGTGGGTAATACTCGTACATGAAAACAAAAAACTTTTTATATATCAAATAATGTTCTGTAAACAATATTAACACAAATTGATTTAATTAACCTTGTTTTAATTAAGTCGAGAATGCATATAGAAAAAAATCAGACGAGGTCAAATCAGGAAATCTAGGAAAGCAAATGGTCTGCTTGTTCAAACAATTTTCAAAAAATTTACCTAAATAATTGTCTCTCAAGTATTATGCGCATGAGCTCCGTCTTGCTGTAAGCAATCTTGCAACCCGTCATCATGAACATTTCTTCAAGGTTTTTTTTCCTGAAAGGTACCTCTGCATTTAATAGCTGCTTACGATTTGACACGAACTGAGGAAAAATTTAACTGAGGCGAGTTACCTAACTTCACCTCAGTTGCTGACTCTTGAGATGTCAAATAGAACGGCAAATATATAAATTGTCCTCAGTTATGTCAGTTTATAAGAGATTAAAATTAATATAAGTAAGTTGGTAATTATACAGTCTGTACAAGATATGTTATTTTACGTTTTATTTATATTTTTCTGTAATTAAGGAACTGTTGGAAAACGAAGGCTCTAGCCGCAGTGATAGTGAGTGCTCCGATAGCTTCACAATCATCCAGCACATCTTCAGACGGTTCAGAAGATATGTTTATTTATACCGAAAAGCGAGAGTTAATCCGAATTATAAATTTAATAGAAATATTGAGTAAATATGAAGATGCTCAATTTAAAGAACATTATATTTGAATTATATGGTATATTTTCATGTACGAAATAAATGACTTATTAGAAACAAGTTTATTTAAGTTTAACAAAACAGTGTTCATATGAAATCACAAAAATAAAAACTATAATATATAATCCAAAGTTTACTTTTCATAGGTACTTCAGGAAGTTGTAGTTACTGCAGTAAAAATAAATAAACAAACAAAATATGTATAGTTAACATATTAGAGAAGGTAATTGGTATTAAGCCTCTATATAGTTTATGCCCCTATCTCCTGAAGTATAACGTGGACAGTTAAATTAGACGCTGTCTTTATTGCAGTTTGCAGCAAGAATCTCTTACTAAAACTTGCCCAGTTTTATTTAAAATCCATGCAAATTTATTCCGCACAATTTGATAAGGCACACCTAATTAATTTTAAGAGTTTAGACATTCAATAAAGTAAATGGGTATTCGTCTGACAGATATTTAACCTCCAAATCTCAACTGAGAGAACAAGCCTCTGTGCCTCTGAGGAAGGTTTTGTAGTCCCTCAGTAGCGGTAAGGGGGGAGGTAATTTACTCAGTTATTTTCCTCACTTGTTGATCAAATAGAACGTACCACTAACTGAGAAAACGTTAACTGAGGTGAGGAACTGAGGATTTCGTGCAAATCGTAAGCAGCTAATATTCCGTCAAAAATATTGTGGCAACAAACCTTCTTACAGTATCCACAACTTTTTGTAGGTGTAGTGAAGTTCTAATAGAAAAGTGGGAAACTCCAAAGTCTCCTCGGTAAAAAAAAAAACATAGCAACTCCACAGCAGCAGCATTGTTATAGGGCCTGTTAAAAAACAACATTATCATTGAATATTGTTCATATGGAAAACCATCTCTGAAATCTTCAGTTTTTAAATTTTAAAAGTTTTAATCATTCATAAGATGAAGAAAAGGAAGACACATATTTAATATCTAATTTTTTGTTTTATTTATAATAATTGTGAATATGTAACACGAATTCAGATGTGAATTACACTATTAGAATATTAAAATAAAATACATTATTACTTTATACAGTCACGCATAAAATCCGTATAATTTTTAAATGTTTACTTATTTAATCGAACTAGTTTAAATTTTGACTTTACAATTAGTTTTTCCTTAAAATGATGCCAAATAACTTGTACTTAAACAATCACGTGATTTTTGGCAACTGTAGTTTTTTTTTTCAAAAATAATGAAATATCACATTACTCCTTGAAAATTTCGAAAAAAATGTCAGGAAAAGCTGCTTATTTTTTAATTTTTCACCCATGCACCAAGTTTGTTAGATATTGTAAATACACGACCTTTTTTACCGTGTTTTTAAGTAGTTTAATGTGTATGACGAATAAAAAAGTACATGAATTTAAAAAACCATTATTAATAACCTTTTGTTTCATTTTTTACATTATAAACCCTTGTTATACTAATGATTGGTCATAAAGTAAACTGTGAGTGCCACGAAGACAATGAAACGAAATCAATAATAATATTTCGTGTTACATATCTAACTATAATAAAAAATCGAAATAAATAAAGTTGAATACTTATCTGATAAAGTAAATCAAATGTGAATCAAGTCTGATGTTGTTTACGTGGTGTGTTTTTATATATTTTTTTATGTATTTGAATTAACTTTTACTAACAAATGCGACTTTGACTTAAGGGGGAATATACCTTTGTCACTTTTTTTGCCTCTTTTGTTTGTCTTAAAAGGTCCCTTAACTATCTAAAAATGATATCCCAAAGGTTTTATGAGGAAAAACATTTTTTTAAGTGGTCCAAAAGTTCGATTTTTCAATGAAGGTTTTAGCGCTGATTTTCGGTATTTTGAGAAAATTTGTTAAATGCTTGAATTTTTAATGTTGAAGTCATTAAGGCGGTAAGTAAATGTTATCGACTGTCAACGTCAATTAAATCTACAAAATTCAATCATTCCAGTCACGGTCCAGGCATCGCCGATTAAAGGTAGACACTAAATTTTCATGATTCTAAACGCGTTTTTCTCGAAACTACGTTTTTGAAACGGGCGTATTCATAGCGCCTTCAATTTTGAACATATCGACTTGAAATTTTAACGGTAGCTTCTTCATCTCATTTTCTAGTTATCGTCGTAGGATTTTTTCGATAAAATAAAAATTAACAATTTTATGATCAAAAATCGAACCATTTTTTCGGTAAAAAAACGCAATTTTTCCTTAATATTGACGCAATTTTTTTTAAAGTCAATATTTTAACAAAATCTAAGATGATAACTAGTTTTTTAGATATCTAGTTTCCAAATCTTTTTTATTTTTTGTCCTAGGTTCAAAATTGCGACCTGTACGAGTACGCCCGTGGAGGTCTTTGAAAAAAAGGAGTGTTTTTATATCGGCCACCCAGCCGCCATTTTGTATTGAAATTGAATAAAAAAAAATGTTTTCTTTTTCCTTAAGACATGTATTATTATGTGCAAAAAACCGAATTTGAAAATATCGATTTGCCTTTGTTCTATAAAGCGTCAAAAATGACCATTGATTTTGCCCTCACAAAGGTATATTCCCCCTTAAATGATTTAGGCAAATCTCGAATAACCCATAAAGCACTAGTTTAAAGAAATTGAAAAAAAAAATCAAAGTTTCACTGAAGTTTCACTGAGTTTAAAACTTAGTACCTACATGTGTAAAAACATGAAATAACAAGCAGCTTATATCAGAACAAAAATCTGACTTTAGAAGGTTTATTCGTAATGAAACCATTACGATGAAATAAATAAAATATACCTATTAAATTTATATACTCATAATACGTTAAACAATTTTATACGATTGCCACTCTATGTATGGAAACGTTCTGTCTGAACACTTATTATAATATTCACATATCACTTTTTAAAATAAATCCTCGATAACCGATGTTCCGTCTGTCAATTAGTAACAATTATTAATATAATTATTTCGATAACGACAATGTCATTACATTATATAGATAATCTCCCCGATTAGATATACTTACATACTTTAATACACGGACTGCATGTTAACGATCTCTCGTCTCTTTCCAGGAGTTCGTCCTCCATGCACCCCGGCCTCAGCGTTTCCCACGACAGCGTCTTCCACTCACCCAACTCGGGGTCGGACATGGAACTGGACGCGGCCCAGAGTTCCTCATCGCTCTCCATATCCCAACCACTTGTTGACCTAAGATTACAGGTAAGATAAGTCCTTAACCTCGAAGGAGAAGTAGACAGATAATGAATGTAGAGATCAACGGGCCACATACCCGGTGTCCCAAAGGAGAAGGATCGATAAAACTGATTTTTTGAGCCACCGCCGATTGGTCTCGAAGTACAGGGTTTGTCCGGAAAGTAATGTCAGTGAATTTTTTTTCCCGAGACTGTACGCGCCAGCCCGCGCTTTACGTGCTGGGATTGTGGTGGGGGGATCTGGCAACAAGATCCAACAAGCGTCAGTTGGCTACCGGTCGTTGTAGCGGTCGCATCACTCGTTCTTTGAGAGTCGTTACAGTGACCCGGTGCAAGAAAAAATGCAACGTTCGCTTGAGCAACGGATGGCGATCAAGTTTTGTGTGAAACTGGAGAAGAGTGCTGCGGAAACAATTTCAATGTTGAAGAAGGTTTTCGGCGTCGATTGTCTTTCGGACAGGCAAATTTTCCGGTGGCACAAGGCCTTCGCAGAAGGTGGGGAAGATGTCAACGACGAGAACCGCGCTAGACGGCCATCAACCTCCAGTTCCGACGACAATGTGAAACGTCTGTCTAACTGACCGTCGTCTAAGTGTCCGTTTCATTTCCGAAGCATTAGACATTACGAAAACCATTGTTCACGAAATTGTGAAATTGTGTCGAAGTCTTTAGGAATGAGGAAGGTGTGCGCGAAGCTCGTGCCAAAAGTGCTAACGGACGATCAAAAACCGAGGCGCGTCTAAACCTGCCAAGAAGTTTTGGACACCTGCGAAGACAACCCCGCTTTCCTTGATGACGTCATTACCGGGGACGAAAGTTGGGTCTTTGAATACGATCCGGAGACGAAGAGGGAAAGTGCGGAATCGCACACGTCGAACTCCCCTCGCCCCAAGAAGGCCAGGATGTCCAGGTCAAAGATCACGATAATGCTGATTGTCTTTTTTGATTGCCGGGGATTGGTCCATCATGAGTTCGTTCCGCAGGGGACAACCGTAACCGGAAAGTTTTACGTCGAGGTGCTGCAGCGTCTGAAACGCAGGGTGAATCGCGTCCGCCCAGACATCTCAAAATCCTGGAAGCTTCACCACGACAATGCGCCTTCGCACACCTGCTTCCTCGTGGCCGATTACCTCGTCAAGGCAGGCATCACCGTTGTTCCCCAGCCTCCCTACAGCCCCGATGTGGGCCCCCAGACTTTTTTCTGTTTCCGCGCCTCAAAACCCCAATGAAAGGGCAGCATTTTGGGTCGGTGAAAAACATTCATAAGGCTTGCACCGACGCTTTAAAGGCGATTCCGGAAAACGACTACCGTGCGGCTTTTGATGCGTGGAAGACCCGCTGGAACCGATGTGTGCACGCAGGAGGAATTTTGAAAGTTTCTAAAGATTTGTACACATAGAATCAATAAAAACCATTTTTCAAAGCTCACTGACATTACTTTCCGGACAAACCCTGTATGTCGATTTACTCTTCTAGCTAGACCATTTGATGCTACGAGGGTTGGAACTTTAATAGTGGCAACTATTTATTTACAACTGATACAAAAGAGATACATGTTACCAAGTTTTACCGTCCTTCAATGTAGTCACCAGCATTGCGTACGACCAGTTGCCAGCAATGTGGAAGTCGAAGGATTTCCTTTACCAGCGCCTTTAGCAGCGCCTGTTCTGTTGATAGTTCAAATGGAGCGGTCTACAGCCCGAAGAAGCTTTGGAACGCTTCTGATGCGAATGCCACGAAGGGGTTCCTTCATCTTAGGAATCAAGTCAAAATCGCAAGGGCTTAAGTCTGGGGAGTATGGTGGATGGTAAAGCATTTCCCAGTCCCACCGATCGAACAAATCAGCCACAGCTTGCACTGTATGCGGCCGAGCATTGTCCTGCAAAATGATGGGTGGGTTCTGCAGAAAATGTCGCCGCATCTTTGTCAAAGCAGGTCGGAAGTTATGTTCAGTTGTACTCCGCATTGACGGTCTGTGGGGGAACGGTATGCGTTAGAATAACACCACTTCGACGATGACCGCTGATCTTCGCTGACACTAGGATGATCTGACCGACGCGACGGATGTCTGCCACATTTTGGCGTCCTCTGTTGAAGAGTTTTACCCACCTTGTCACTGTTCCGTAAGGCAATGCAGATTTCCCGCAAGCCTCTTGAAGACCTTGATGCCACTGTCGTGCTGTACGATCTCTGGCACATTCAATCTTCATCCAACTCCGTTATTCCTGTTTCGAAAACATCGTGACTTCTGTTCTTTTCGTCATTACGTAGGGTCATTTGCTCTGAGCTAAGGTAGGTATGTAACTAACGTGTGATATACGCGACATTATTCGGTTCCATTGTATGACTTCTCTACAACTGTGTTGCCACTATTAAAGTTCCAACTCTCGTATAAAAATATTTCTCCTGAAAAATATTTGATTTGAAAGTATAAACGTTTTTATTCCCATTTTATATGGGGTTTCGTAGTTTCAGTCAGGTGATGTCGCAGGACTGGTTATTTTTATAATGGTTATTTATAACCCAAATATGTTAACCTCATAAGAAATAATTAAGTGGGGTTATATCAGGTGAGCTAGCCATCTGATGGGACCCCTGTTGCCAATCCAAATATCCCCAAATTTCTCGTTTAAGAAATTAAATATTAATTGGCTATTATGTGGTGGTACACCATCTTGTGTTGCCAACCAACCACATTTTAGCTCTTTCGCCAACAGGAATGTCCTCCAACAAATTCAAATTCCATTTGTATTTCAAGATATCCTTCACTTGTGAAAACACCTTCATAAAAGTATTTATTATTATTATTTTTTAGCCTATTACTCTACCATTGAATAATCCTTATTAAACACTGATCTTGTCTGAAATTATGTTTCTACTACCTACGTAGTTATTAGCTTCGATGTTTTTCTTCATCGATTTATAAAAGGTATTAAATCAAATATTACAGAGTTATAATACATTCTGGAATTCTGCTTGAACACAAGCATCAAACCTTTTGAACAGCATGTAACTCTCATGTACCTCAATATTTGGCTTGAAGCATAACGGCATAACTCAAATACTTAATATAACCTCATAACAAAAAATCAAGTGGGGTTATGTCAGGTGAGCGAGCTAGCCATACCCTTGCTGGCAATGCAATTATCCTCAAATTTCTTGTTTAAGAAATGAAATATTAATTGGCTATTGTGTGGTGGTGTAAATCAGACAGAAATCCCTTCAATGTTTCAAGATATCCTTCACTTGTGAAAATAACTTCATAAAACTAGGGCCTAGTACTTTACCATTGAATAAATCCGCATCAAACACTGATCTTGTCTGAAATCGTGTTTCTACTATCTATCTCTGCTTCGATGTTTTCCTTTTTTTAAGTAAGGAGTGTCCGGGTAAGATACGTATGTCCAGGCTCTATTTTGATTGATAGTGCACTTGTTAGAATGATGGAAGTTTGGATTAACGTGATAAGGTATTAATAGATATCATATGTTAAGTAGATTGTGTGGAGATATCTCTGGATATCCGTGAAAATATTATTTTGTTTGGATTATGTGGATCACGCTTTAATCCCAGGTTTTGTTTCGATTACTGCTAATCTGCAATTTCGTGGGAAGACACAGGTGATACAAAAATTGATATTTTTGTTTCAAAGGGGTCATTTGGCCATCATAAATTGGCCGTTCCAAATAGTTTTCCTCGAAACTAATCGAGTCTATTAACTAACTTAAACGCCTAACTTGAATAATTAACAACTAGCATAAAGTAGAGACCTCTATAACCTAGGCAGCGGTTCCCAAACTGGGTGTTGTAGCAACAATAAAAAAATGCGGAATTTGTAAAAGAAATCATATGTGAATCCTGAAAATCCTACATAATTGCAAGTTTTTCTAAAATATGTAGAATGCATTTTTAGCATACGAGAACGTATGCTAAAAATGCGTTCTTTTTGGGACTTTGTTTTGGCCAGACATATAAAATTCATTATACGGGTTACTCTATTTCCATTCTAAATTGAAAATAGGTAGAAAAAAGCAAGGTTGTCAGATATATTTTCTAAAATTGCTAAGCTCACTATACAAGTATACTTCATACTTCAGTAAACTGTTAGTTCGTGACGTCCTTAGAAAGCTAGTTTGGAAACAACTTTATGTATATTACTACACTTAAGAAAATTTTGAAGAGCCGGCAACGGCGGCTCAGGCGGCTGGCCGCACAGAGTAAAACCACTGGCGGTAACACCGGTCAACGAGATTATTAGACTACTTTGCATTTAATACATTGCTAATACTTCTTCGGTCCACTGTGCCATAAAATTTTTACGACGTCGTTAAAATGATTTACGACTTTAGGCACTCAACTTGTTTAAGACGCCTGTGACGTGTATTTCAGCTAGGTTTATTAACACAGACAATTTTTTGAGATTGTCTGGCTAAATGAGCATTATTTACAGCAAATTATATTACAAATATTAAGAGTTTTGTATGCCGGCTAATTTTAATCTCCTATATTGACTTGAATGAAAAAAATTATTTCACAATTTTTGAATTTATAAAAGATATATGCACGCCCATGGAATCATAAAGTTGCACCGCTTTTTTTGTTCCCCAGGCGTATTTATCATTTTCAATTAAAATTAGAACGACTATACATTTATTGGTCCTTCGACTATATTTTTAAATCTTTGAATTAACCATAAGGAAACTGCTTCGGACACGATAGGGAATTGAATTTAAATCGAAGTGAAAAAAATGTATCGGAAATTACTATTTTAATCCTAAAGAAAAATATGGTTTTGAGAAATTTGATAAAGAAAATCCATGCTTACTTATAATTTGAGTTTTAGTAATTTTAATTTCAATCTGCTATTCCAGCTGTATGCTTATATACAGAGTCGGCCCGTGTTGACTCAGGTATAGCAAATATTACAAGCTAAAAAAAATTATATGTACAAAAAAAGGCGATGTGGGATGAGTCACGTCTTGGCCGCCATTGCTGGCAATAAACACAACCCTGCTTCGGATCGTCGGGATCACTGATCTATATACTAATGGATAAACAGTAGAATAAAACCCGCTTTTTTCGGCAGATTTGAACGGCAGCCATTTTGTAAGTTAGTTAGCAACGCAGGTGGGGCTTAATGGTCGCATATGCGCAGAAACGCTTTGTTGTTTAAATGTGTACAAAGTCTTATTCTGTACATGATCCTAACATGTACATATGTACATTCTGTTGGTGAAGCAATAAGTGCCAAAATATGCTAATTAGGGACGTCAGATCGACAATGGGTAACGCGCCCGTTCACGAAGAACCGATTCTTCATAGTGCGCGCTGTGATGTTTGAATCGATATCATCTTTTTCAATGCGAGTATTACCTTCGAAACTTTTTCGTCATAATTCTAACACTTCAAGGAGTCATTTAAAACACGTTAATGTTTTGATTTATTGTTCCCAGATAAAGTATACGCTACTTTAAATACTTTTAAGCGTCAAATTTTGGAAAAAAAATAAAACGAACTAAATTAAAAAAAATGCGCTATTAGTTAACATGTTTCCAAAGCCCAAGGGTCCCAAGGCCTAAGTAAAAGTAAGGGAACCGTGAAATTTTTTTATGCCACAAAGGGCGCGGTGGCAAAAAGTTTCGGAACCGCTGATCTAGAGTACGTAACTGCTCTTCGCAACTACTACGTAGTTTATGACATATTTTCGAAAGACGTCATAAAAAAATGGAATTTTGTAATAAAGCCTTTGTTTTCTTTACTGAATTTATCAAATTATAAATTGCCACATGTATGTATGTGTTTAAGAGGGCACTCACTATATTTTCAATTACAGACCCCGCAACTTGTAATTCAGAGCTATGCGTTGTCAACTACTACTACAATTGTCAAAGGACTTAATTGTACTTTCAGGACTCCTCTCAAAAACGCAGCGTTTGCGCGACACAAATTTTTAATGAAAGGATACGAGAATTCAGTAGTGCCTTAAATTCACTGCATCTAAAAAAAGTAAAGCGAATACCTACGTAGTTCCTTTTATTCTTCGTAGAACAGTTGCATTGTAACAACGCGCATAGTTACGTACAGCGGAAAAATTATGATTTCAGGAAAGAACACGATTTTCTACGGTAAGTACAAAGAAGTGGAAGCTCCTTTGTAGGTATTATTAACGTACGTAGAGTGAGGAAGTGTTTTAATGATGTATATTTAGGTAAAACGTACTGCTAACGTCCCCTAAATGTTTTTCCTTATTTAATTCCTTAAATTCAAACACTCTCTTCTTCGCTGTCACAGAATTCGTATAAATCAATGTAAGGTAACATCATACTCGTTATCTCCTAAATTTGTTGTATATAATACACTCGGATATAAGGTTCTAATATCTGGGATAAACATATATATTGAATGGTAAAAGTAATAGGATAAAAAAATACAACCCAAACTTTGGCTTATTAAACGGTTGCTGATTTGGGTATACAGTGAGTTTAATTTTTCGATGAGTTTGATTTGGTAACCTCTAAACCATGAAGAGGTAGGAGGTCGATCAAATTATTAGCCAAAATATTTTAGGTATGTTAACACTGGATTTTTTCGTACGAATACAAACTTGTTGTGTTCTGGCGATATATACCGTATGTATTCTTAAATTAGTAGCCAGCCGAGAAAAAAGGAAAGGAAGTAAAACCGAAGCGGACTGCTTCTTGGAGAAGAAGTAATGTTCACACGAATTAATACAAATTAAAGACAACTTAAAACGATTACGTCTTTTACAAAGAAAAATGTCATTGGCGCGAACGAAACAACCTGGCAGGGCGTTGTTAATACGAGCTAGGCGAAAGGACGTGTTGACTACAGCTACGAACGAGGAATATTGATTTCTAAGCTAATGCGAAGTCACAGCGTTGGAAATTATCTAGACTATGATTGGTAGACCATAACGCGTGACCT
Organism: Aromia moschata; assembly: GCA_029963805.1. NCBI lineage: Eukaryota > Metazoa > Arthropoda > Insecta > Coleoptera > Cerambycidae > Aromia > Aromia moschata. The sequence goes on from JAPWTK010000636.1 coordinate 121,864, forward strand.
AATGCCTTTTAACCAATTGTTAAGTCAATCTAACGGGTGCAAAATACTGAGACGTATTTTTTTGCAAACGTGAGGTTTTGAAACCAATAAACGGCGTTTTTTTTAATAACCAGAGGCGCAACATTTTTTGTAATTATAGCTAAATAATTATGATCAAAAGTAAAAATATTAAAATAATTTCTCTCACATAAATAGTTCGACACTTCTAAATGTTGAAAGCAGTTTTCAACAGATATTTTGGTTAATAAACAGAAAGAGGTTAATTCATTGATCTTTTTGGCAACCATGCTTTTGACTACTGTTTTCTATTTGTTGGCTGTTTTCTCTTAACTGCTATAGCGAAAATATTTGCCGCATATATATGTCTCAGTGATTTTATTCCTACTGACTGACAGCATGGATGTAAATTTGTTTGTGGTCACTGTTGTGTACAGTCTTCTTTGACAACTTAAAATTTTACAAGATGTTCGCATAGTCTATGAAATTCCTGAGTTCGCATATGTCTATGAAAGTCCGGCCTTGAAAGAAGTATAAAAAATCCAAGCTCAATACAATCACTAATTTAATACAACCACAATAAATTAGCTTGTCAGTTATCAAAAATCATTAAAGATAATTTAGTCAAAAAATGCAAAAAAAACCTCTTCAACCGTATTTTACGATCGCTCTAAATGGATTTGTTGGGGTTGTTATAATTAGGGTCCGGAAATATGTGCCATAATGTAGGGTCGCCACTATAAACATATGATAATTAAAGTATAAACCATATTTTTAAGCGCCTTGTAAATTATACACGCGTGTATTTCTTGCCGCTGCATACGTACGCAACTGACCGATCCTGCCAAGGCGCCGGGACCCGCTTATGTGCGATAGTACGCCGCACAGTGGGCCAAGATCCCTAAAACCTGGTCAAAAGTCCCAGAAATGAAGTTTCAATTTTGGGACTTTTCTTGCTTGTATTTTGTGTAGTGGTCCCCCTAGCACCTTTTGTGCTCATTGGCAAGGGTCGGACACGCAGGTATTCTTCTCAGTGCCATTGTGAAAGTTGACTTGCAACGCGCTATATCGAATCGCGTTTAACAAATTGTAGTTTGCAGTGTTTGTTTAATAAAAATATGGATTCGTCTCCCGAGAGTAAATACTATAACTAAATGTTGAATAATATAATGATTGACAATTTAATCGAAATGCATTTAAAATTCTTATATAACTTAAGAGCTACAAAAAAAGTTATTCATAGTTGTGCTCTAATTTTTTTTTACTTGTACTTTTGATCTTTGTGCAGAACATATGCAAAAATTGAGCGCGCGTTTTTGCACGTTTTCTTTTTATTTACAATTTATAGTACGTAAGCTCATTTTGTTACAATGGGAGCGCATTATATGCGTAATGCGTATACATGATTTTCTATCTGTTTAAAAGCATATTTCAATTATTAGTAAGTATGTAAGGTTGAAAAAAGGTTTTCTTATAATTAACATAATAATAATTTGTTTATAAATTAAAATTAACCACAAAAAAGCTTTTTTTACAATTTAAATTAATTTATTTTAATATAATAATTGTATATTTTTGTAATAACTAATAAACGATGAAAAGCAATATACACAGCAAACGAGAAGGTATAGAATAGTTAAAAAGTGTACTGGAATCATTGTCAAAAAGTATATTTGTATAAAAGTATATAAAAAAAATAATTGTCGCCACATTAGGTGTTCCATTTTGTTTTTCAAAAAACGAAAACGGATTCTTAATCAGCGACCTCCAAAACCCCTTAACTCTGATTTACATGAAATTCGATTATATATTAAGAAAGTTGGTCGCCATATTGGATCCGCCATTTTGTTTTTTCAAAAAACTGATAACGGATTCTTAATCAGCGACCTCCGAAACCCCTTAATCCTGATTTTCATGAAATTCGATTTTATATTAAAAAAAGTTGGTCGCCATATTGGATCCGCCATTTTGTTTTTCAAAAAACTGATAACGGATTATTAATCAGCGGCCTTGATAACCCCCAAATACAAATTTTCATTAAAATCTAGTAACTCTATTATGGGTTATGACTTTTTGACCAGTTTATCCGGATCCTGACCCACTCTGCGCCGGACCCGTGGAGGAGCGCTGGATAGTTAAATGCAGTGTACCATGCGTGAGAGAAAACTTTCCCAACCCTAGTTATTCCCTACTGAACTGAAGACAATGGATCTCACCCCAAGGACAAGGCATGACCACATTTCTATTACACAGTGTAATCTGTGTGTCCCATTCGCTCCAAGGGCGTAATATCAATGTCCAATAAACGTGTTTTTATTTCCATCGAGATGATAAACTTCAAGCTTATCGATTCGACCTTTACCTACAGCAATAAATTGGTTCGTAATATATTTAAAATTAGCGCGCGTTAGTCATCTCTCCTGCATTACGTAATTTTTAATGATCAGAATTAGCTTTTGTCGAAAGTGGACGGAATGAAACCGTTCGAGTTTCGTAACGCCGAGTTATTAACACATTAGGAAGGTTAATCGACCTTATAACTCATAGTTTTTGGATGCGATAATTTAGTGTTCACGGACACGCTGAAGGAGCAGCTTAGCGTATATACAGAGTGTTTATCATCCTGGAAGTCAAGGATCTTCAGTAATGATAAAGGGTCCAAAAAAATATGAGGAATCCTATATACGAGGTGTGTAAATTAAGTAATGAGACTAGCAACGTAGCGCCCGATCTAGCAATACTCCGTAGACGGGACTTGGAAAGGCGGTAGGTTAAAATGTAATGCGCCTTCAATACAAGTTTGAACTTATTAGAGTCATTTTTTTGTTCTTTGTGACTGTTTTCGTAAACCTGTTTTTTTTTTTCTAGTGCGTTTTAAAAATGAGTGACATTAATTTTGACAGCGCAACGGATACTTTTGCAAAACTTCGACACACTTCTACGGAAACTGATTTTTCAAGAGCTCAGGTTTTTCGGTGGTTTAATGCATTCACAGAAGGAAGAGAGCCGATTGAAGATGAACCACGCAGCGGAAGGCCTTCATATTCAAGAACCGATGAATATATCGATAGAATACGGGATTTGGTGACAAGACTGATCGGTGAGACGGTTACGACAAGAATTATCGGGAAAGAGTTCAATTTGAATCACACCACTGTTCATCAGCGTTTGACGAATGAATTAGGGATGAAAAAAATCTGCGCAAAAATGGTTCCAAAAAACCTTTCGCAGGAACAAAAGGACATCAGAAGAGAAAGGTGTCTTGACTTTTTGGAATTGATTGAAAATGATCCCCATTTTATGAAACTGGTGATGAGACGTTGGTGTTACAGTACAACCCGGAAATCAAGCGCAAAGTATGGAATGGCACATTTCAAGCTCTCCAAGACCCAAAAGAGCAACAATGAGCAAGTTGAATATCAAATGCATGCTGATTTTTTTTTATAGCCAGGAAATTGTCCACAAAGAGTTTTTATCTCCAAGGCAAACAGTAAATCAACACTTTTTCAGAGAGGTTCTTGAAAAACTTCGTGAAAGGGTCATGCGTGTGAGACCTCAACAACAACCGAATCGAAGAACAACTGAATGTTGCATCACGACAATGCGCCTTCTCACACAGCCATTTCATTAAACGAATTTTTAGCCAGTAACAACATATTCCTTCTTTTTCGTCTGACTTGAATCCTTGTGACTTTTTTTCTCTTCCCGTGATTGAAAAATCACCTCAAGTCTAGAGAATGCAACATTTGCTTTGTAATAACTTTTTTTTTTCAAAATTGAATTAGTGTAAGTAGTAATTTAGAGAGACTCGAAAATTAATGGAATTCGAAGACGAAGAAATACAGTCTTATGGATCGTAAACAAAGACCAATTTAGGGGAAATAATTATTCATAATTAATGTAAAGTGAAAATTTTGAAATGGGTGTAAGTCATTATAAAATAGTGTTTTTTTTCAAATTTTAACTTTTATGTAATTTCAAATTCATAATATGATTTTGAAAATAAAAATATTATTTTTATTGGTAAAAACAGTTACTATCAATTTTCATCAGCTTCAATAAACTCGTCAGACCTTTTCCCAAAATATAAATTATAAATTTCAGCAGTTCAGCAGTAGGTATATTTAACTCTTATAATACATATATTTGTGTTTACCCTATACAACCTACGTCCTGCGGTGTTAAAAAAAAAACAGTAAAACAGTGAGTATGGTTGACGATAATCTTATTAGACAGTCGCTTCTGTGATATAATGTGACTTAATATTCGTTCCCGCCCACTCTAGAATTCCCATGACAATTGGTTCACTCGCTTTTAGATTTTGTTAAGATGAAGTGAAGCTCTCAGTATAAGCAAAGCGTTCAATTCATGCGACCTCGTACGCTATGTTGTTACCCGTAGCTTTGTATCATCCTGTGTAGCCGCACAATGCAACAACAAAAAACAATCTCTTTAAATCTCTCTCCCTCTCTTTTTGGCGGGCGGACCCTAACCTTAAATGCTTCATTTGTCTTTTTAAACGTGTAACCTTCAATTTTTATTGTGTGCCTCCTATTCAGAACAACATAAAGCGCGATCGTGGCCAGCCGTGACTCACAGTTAATTAACAAAAGTGTACACCGATTATTACCCAATTACATTTTTATCCTAACGACGCTTTCCGTTATCGGCTATCGATTCAATTCACCTGCACAACTAGAGGATTGTTTCGTAAAAAATATTTAGCTTAATAAAACTAATTTCTCATGTCCCACCTGAATTAAACGCCAATTAGTCGAACAATTAGACAAGGTTCGAGATTTACAAAGCAAACTTTCTCCTCGTGTTCGCTGTTATATCACCCCAACCTAAAAAATAGTAGAGCGTTAAAAAATAATATAAAAAGTATTCTTCCTGCATCGTTTCATGATTTATAGGTGGCAGAAATGGAACGCCATGAATACAAGTAGCAACAACGAACTGCTATATTATTATTTTTTAAACAGTTGTTGCACAGTAAGCGGAAAACTGAAACCGCACATTTTTTTTACATATCGTAACGTTTTGTTCACTACGGGTTCGTAAGGTGTGAAAAAATTCAAACTCGCACTTACAACTAACAGTATTTTGTCGCATGAGTTCCACAGGGTTCTAAATAAACTTTTGGGCAAAATTGAGATTTTTGCTGCAACTATGTAAAAATGAATTCTGCATGTTTGGGTGTTAAAAATATTGCTATTGGAGTAAATATGGCGCTGTAATCGATATTTCCATGTAATTCTAAGTACGTTCGTCTCTTTTTAAAGAAAATGATGTCGGATTATGATGAGTGGTCAGATTTTGCCAGCTCAGGATCAGAATATCTTCCTGAAAATGATGAAAACAGAACAAAATGTGTGTGCTTCGATCTACAAAATGTTATCAATTTGCCAAACTGTGAAATAGGTAAACTTTTTTATAAGAAAAAACTAAACGTATATAATCTGACTGCTCATGAATCGTTGGGGAAAAATAAGATATGTGTAATATGGCCTGAAACATTGTGTGGCAGAACCGGTAATGATATTACCAACGCCTTTATAGAAATTCTAAAAAAAGTATGTGCCCTACACCCTAACGTGAAAAATATAATTACGTGGACCGATAGTGATAGTGATGTTGATAGTGTTATCATGAAGTACTCTGTATCTGGACTTTCGTGTATACAAGAAGTCGATAATATTCACTCCAGAATTGGAAAGCAACTAAAGGTTTCAGACTTATGGTCTCCTTTAAGTTTAATGCGCCTTTTACTTAAGATAGACCGCAGAAAACCTTTTCAAGTTACACAGCTGAAAAAAAAATACTTTTCTTGACTATCATGCTGAGTTACGTTTTGAAAAGAATCAACCCTTTTCTGTACTTTACAAGAATGACTACAGTGATGATTTTACTTTACTAAATTAGGCTGTTATTTAAGCAAATGTGTTATTTTTTATTCTGATTACTTGCTAATATTTTTCAAACTTTGTTAATAACTTCACGTACATTTAATTAAATAGAATCTATAAAAAATGCAATTTCAGTTTTATTTAAAAAGCCTTACAGCGTTACATGGTTCTAAGTACATATGTAAAACTTAAAAAAAAAAACACATTATTTTTAATTGTTAAATATTTTGAAGTTTTCCAAATTATCCAAAATATACTTAGAACTCTATGGAACTCATGCGACGATTTATTTAAACAAATACAAATACGGCTTACATACTATATTACTAACACTAATTCATTTTTATACAATTTATATTCGACTTATACGAAGACCGCGACCGCGCGTGATTTATTTCAAAGAAAGACTAAAAGAACCCCGCTTCGATATGCCTCTTTATATACCCGGTTGACTGGCGCTAGTGATGTAAATAATCGGATTAATTTGATATTCGGATAATACGGATACGGATTAAAATAATATTCGTATTAATAATCCGAATTCGTAATAATCTTGCTAACTGTCTTGACCATAGACAATCTGCGCATAGCATCTGATCTGAAAGGATATGAATGCTTAATACGACAACCGCCGACGACTGACGACTGAGCGCCTAAATACGCATCAATTTCATATACGTATTAATTTCGAATACGAATTATTTCTTCAGTTCATGTCGAGTTAGTCCGAATCCGAATCAAGTGGTGGTTTCGAACTAAACGACAAACGGCAACAGGTGGACATACGAATACGAATTGAAATTAAAAATCGTATAACTGTATTTGTGTTACGTTTTCGACCTTCAAGCATCGACAGTCAACACTCAACAATGACATCTGACAGAATTAATCCGTATCCGTATTAAAACAAAATAATCGGATTAATACGTATTCATTTAATATTCGGATTCAACTGTTATTTTAATACGCATTCTCATCACTCATTTTTATACGCATCACTAGCTGGCGCTGGTATATTCCAGCATTCCGTCTCGAAAGAGGTCGAAGTTTGCGGAAGGTACTGGAGGCTTACGCAACGCGGTGAGAATGCTCCTCAAATATTGTTGCTGCAAGATTTTAATTTCTTGAAGATACTTCGTTCAAAGATTTGTTTCGATGACATCAAAGTTTCCGCGGAGGAGTTAATTTGTTTTCACATAAATTCCGAATTGCGTTAATGCTAATATTATTACCAATTTTTATAGTATAATAATTTTTATTTGGCCTGGAAGCCTGAAAATGTTATTACTCCTCGCAAACATATTCTCGTATGTACGAGGTGTGTAAATTAAGTAATGAGACTGGCAACGTAGCGCCCGATCAAGCAACACTGCTTAGACGGGACTTGGTTAACAAGTACTGCACCTTCAGTTCTAGTTTGAACCTGTTAGAGTCATTTTTTGTTCTTTGTGACTGTTTTCGTAAACAGGGTTTTTCTAGTGCGTTTCAAAAATTAGTGACATTGATTTTGAGCAACGGTGTGCTATCAGGTTTTGCTTCATACTTGGACACAGCGCAACGGATACTTTTGCAAAATTTCAACACGCCTACGGAGATGGTGTTTTTTCAAGAGCCCAGGTGTTGCGGTGGTTTAAGGCATTCGCAGAAGGAAGAGAGTCGATTGAGGATGAACCACGGAGCGGAAGGCCTTCGTCTTCAAGAACCGATGAAAATGTCGATAGAATATAGGATCTTGTGCGTTCAGATCGTTGGTTAAAGGCAAGAATGATCTGGGGAGAATTAAATTTGAATCACACCACTGTCCATCAGATTTTGACCAACGAATTGGGGATGAGAAAAATCTGCGCAAAAATCTGGTTCCAAAAAACCTTTCGCAGGAACAAAAGGACATCAGGAGAGAAAGGTGTCGTGACTTTTTGGTGTATATTGAAAATGATCCCCATTTTATGGAACCTATCATTACTGGTGATGAGACTTGGGTGTTGAGTAAGACCCGGAAACCAAGCGCCAAAGCATGGAATGACGCACTTTTAAACTGATGTGTCGTTTAATGAATTACATGTTACTGACATAAAATTATATTGATATTTTCTATTATTTCGGATTCACAAAAGATGTGAAATTTAACACGCACTTTTCAGACAGGACTAATTTCACACGCAAAACACAGTAACGAAGTAATGCTTTACGAATCAAAACAACTTAGGACAATTTATTACAATATTTATACGCATTTAAACTATCTATTGACACTCCGAGGTACACCGTAAACTAAATCTGTTTTCGTTACAATCTGAAATAAATGCTACACGTATAATTGAAAATTACAATCTAACGGCCAAGTAATGAACATGAAAATAATTTTCCTTTGGCAAAATTAAAATACAATCACTAACCATTTGTTAGCACGCAGTAAAGTTTCCTGAACATTTGGGAAAAAACGGAGAAGTTAATGGGCAAACAATATGCTATAAAAGCATGCGAAGAACATTAGTGATTTGTGTTGAGATGAAACATTAGTAAAGCGAATTAAACTAACCCTTGAAAACTATGAAATATAAAAGCTCTAAGAACATAAATAAAGACTTAAATTCTCGAGAAATATATAACAAACAAACCTTCGACAGCTACGTGTTGTCTTAAGAAACACCGAAACCTACTCAGCTTTAATGGAAACCTTGTTATACATAAATTAGGGTGAACCTTACTTTTACCATAAAATATTTTTGGGACCACAAAAAAAAGAAGAATTAATCATAAAAGTTTTTCCATTGACAAATATTAGGCCTGTAATTAATAATTAATATTATTTTTTATATTATTTATATTTTTTGAATATAATTGACAAAAGTAATTTCTGGCTATTACACATATCTTTATGTTTATAAATATGTACATATGTAAGTAGGAAGAAGGATTTATTACTGAGCACTCTGTATTCACCTGTTACATTTTTTACTCTAGATCGTAATCAAACCTTGCATTGCCGATTTCTCTTATTTCAGGTGGACTTATATTGTATTTGTTTTTCTCGCTGCACCCGATTTTACTCTCACCAATCTAAGAGCAAATAGGAATATACGAGGCGTGGCTATTAAATAACCGAACTCCTGTCATAACACGTTTTATCCGTTACCAATTACAGTAGCAACTTTTCTCCTTCAATGTACTCCTCTTGGTGATCTCTACACCGCTCCATACGACTTTTCCATTGTTGAAAGCAGTGCTGCAAGTCCGCTTCTGTCAGCTGGTTCAGAACCTCCGTCGCTTTTACTTTAACCGCTTCCACACTTTCGATTCTTGTCCCCTTCAGTGTCACTATGTCTAACAAGCCTGGATCAGTGTCAATGTTGTTTAGAATGTCAGCGCAAATGTTCGTTTTTGATTCTTTTTGCTCGGGAGTGAGGAATTTTGGCACAATTTTTGCGCATCTTGAACGATTCATGCAAAATTTGAAGAACAGATTCCTTGTCGATTCCTGTTATTGCAGCAAGTCCTCGAATGCTTAGATGACGATCTTGGCGGATTAATTTACCAGATTTTTCAATGTTTTCGTCCTTTTTTGACGTTGAGGGCCGTCCGGGGCGCGGATCGTCTTCGGTCATTTCACGTCCCTCTTTAAACCGTTTAAACCATTCAAAAACTTGTGTGCGAGATAAACATTCATTCCCGTACACCTCTTTTAACATTGTATAAGCTTCGGTAAAAGTTTTCCCCAGTTTAACAAGAAACTTGAGATTAAACCGTTGCTCCATCTGAACACTTAACATTTTTTCGACGCTTCACTGGTGCGTAGACTTATTCAAACGAGTGCTACAGTCAAACTGAGCGATCGACCCACTGTCTTGTCAAGCGATCTCAGGGTGTGGTAAGTATCACCAGACACAGTTCTTTTCAAACTTGTCACGATACGCTCGCAGCGCGCTGGTAGCAGCATCAGTTCGGTTATTTAATAGCCACACCTCGTACATGGCAGGTAGTTGCATGTCGTTTACCACATGTCACTATCGTACCTACATTAGAAATCGAAGGTCACATGTAGCGAATCGCGTATTAATAATAAATCGCAATTAGATACACTTCAATATTTTCTCATATTGGCGTCAGTCGATTCTGCTTTCCACAGAGAGGAAGAAAGTTGAATTGAAGCTGGCGCCAATTTACATTTTTTTTTTCAACTTAAGAGAGTATACCCCTTTCAGTTTCGAAAATGAATAATGCGGTAATAACAAGGTTAGTTAAATTTGTACAGAGTGGCTATGATATTAACATTCTACAATTCCTAAGTCAGCGATATCTTCGATTTAAGGTAGGAGAAAAATTGTATAGAGACATCCAAAAAAAACGTCATCAAAGTTGGCGGAGAAAAAAAAGACGTATTTCTATTCTTAATCGAATTTATAACCTTATTTACTTGTCAAGACTCTTACTTTATATGGCAGCCATTATTTATTTTACAAATTGTGACAGTCACTTGTCAAAAGTTTTACATAACCGAAAAGCTTAGACATGACCGCTATTTCCATCTCTCTCGTTCATAGCCAGAGTTGATGACGTTTTTTTTTTTTTTGGATGTATCTGTATTATGTAAACATAGGATTCCTAAGGGAATTACAATCCTCCATAAATGGAGCTTTATATAAAGAAAATATTTTATAGCATTACGCAGATAAACTATAAAACCATATTTTATAGCAGAAAATCATATAATTATGTATTACAATTTCCCATCAATGTGGAAGAAAGTGTGTTGTATTATCAAAACACTAAAATTAAAAATGTGAAACAGTAGCGGCAGGTGGAATTTGAAAGTCTTTTTTTTGATGATTTTTTGGAGGTTGCGCAACCGGGAAACCTCACCACTAACCGCCATAGTAAAACATATTTTTACCCCTACTTAGGATACCCCCAATTTAGGATGCCTACAATATTTTGTGTTTGTAAACTTTTATAAAGACAAAATATGTGTTAATTTTAACATATATGTATGTTATAATGTAAATTCTAAACATTTGTTGATACACCTTTACTCGTTTTGGACCACTTTATGAAAAACTGTTATTTTTGCTCCACTTTTTGAGTACTATAGTGCTCTTAAAATTTCAGCTCGTAATTGTTAAGAATTCCCTTTCCTATATTTGGACAAAGAGTTGCTAGATCGAATTAGTCCCCATTAATTTTTGGACGCCCTCTACAAAAACACACGGTTGCCTGCCTATACAAAATCCACACAGTAACTAATAAACGCAAGGTGTGTAAAAAAATATATATATTTTTTTATTGTCTGGTATTAATTGCTCTAATTTAGAATTTAATTACCTTTATACTACTTATATAATGTCAAGTTCATATGTAGTGTGTAACGATTGTTTTTTCATGAAATAAGAAAAAAACAAATAGAATATGTGTTATGAAATTCGAAATGTACATGCTTGCTTCACTAGTGGGTCTTTATTTAACAATTATGATTATTTTCAGATCTAAACTTTTAGAACACTACCTAGTATTTACACAATATTTATGGATGTGACGAATTCGATCAAAACGCCATCGTTTGTGAAACGGCGATACCCTCTTAAACATCACCGTTCAGCTGATTAATTGACACGACATACCAAATAAAAAAAATAAGGCGACTGAAAAAGGCGATGCCCCAAATAAATCTGGTTTTCGCTAATAATGCAGTTAGTTTTAAGTTTTACCATATGCGGGATCGCCTTGAGATCAGTGCTCGCTTTGATTTTTCACAGTTGAATAGATCCGTTCGTATTTCATCTGTACGGCCGGTTATAAAGCCGGTCAATTGGGTTACAAGGTATTCGGTGGATTTTGAGTGCACGCCGAACTTTTTCCGTCAAAATACCGTACAGTCCAATCAACAAATAATTAAATGAGGATTTGATAATGATTTGGAGTCACGTGCTTATCGCGCATAGATATTTCCACAGTAATTGATATAGTCGGTGGCTGCGTGAGAATCTGTTTTAATCGATGGGTCATTCCATGTCAAATCGACCAATATTCCATGTTGGAATCGACCCCTTTTGATTATGCAGTATTCAAAATTTCACCATTTTTCTCATTTTTCAAATTTGTTTTTCGAATATCTCGAAAACTATTATAGTTACAAAAATGGTTCAAACTTTGTTTTAAAGGGGATACTTGGGGCTACAGAAAAAAAATATTTCGAAAACATTTTTCCCCCACCACGCGTCCACTTCCCCTTCACTCGCCTACCCGAGCGCTCGAAGCAACGCGACGCTTGATTTTCAAACGCGTTTTTCAGCCGACTGTCGAATTTAATGACGAGTAATTTAAGCCCAGGAAAAATGCTCTACGGCCATTTTTCGGCTTCTTCAAGCCGTTTTTCGAAAAGACCTTTTTTTTTAGTTTTTTTCGATTTATGTAAAAAGTTCTTATTATTTTTGCGTGAAATTTTTACTGCGGATAGACACGACCAAAAGCTACAATTTTAGCCGAAGCAGACCTGCGACCATTAGAACCCTTATAATTCGATATCAAAAAATGGGCATTTTTCATCGGTTTTTATTTTTTTTGTGCAAAAACTTCTGAACCGATTTTGATCACCAAAAACTCATTCTTTTCGTTTTTTTCAAAACGCTACAACGTGCTATTTTTTATTTTACGAAAAAAAGTTATTTTTCGTCCCTTAATCCGCAAAAAAAAACGGTTTTCGGCACATTTATCGATTTTTTTACTAAGGTTCCTACATACCGATTTTATCCAAAACATACACAATCCATTTATACTATTTTTTACTTAATTATCGCGCCGAGAAACCCTATTCAGAACTCTTTTCACAAAATAAACTATCTAGTCTGGACTAGTATGATGTCACGCAGAGCCGGCACTACACAACTATGATAATTAAAGTACAAACCGTATTTTTTAAGTGCATATTTCTTGTCCCTGTATACCCACGTGCCATATGTCTTGCCCCTGTATACCCACGTATTTCTTGCCACTGTCCGTGCGTAGAATGTAATACACTTTCTCCGTAAGACAGCGAGCTATTCCGATAGCGACCTGCCGGGTCGACCGCCGCATTGAGAACAATTTTTTGTCGCGAGTTAGTCACTCGTGAATTTGTGTACTTTATTTACATATTGTGGATGTCTGCAATAATGGCACAGTCGTTATCATTTGTGAATAAACTTCAAAATATGATTGAATAGACGGATCACAAATTTCATGTATTCCTTGCAATCATCGATATATATTTCGTAAACGTCGAGAGTATGAAAGACATTTAGATTCGAATATCCATCAAAGGAATATACCTGGTACGATTAGAAAAGAGGAATTTTGGTTCAATTTGTACATAATGTTTTGCGAATGTAGCCTTGCGTAGAACGTGGTCGACAATATTAAATTTACTTTAGACGTTTTTTTTGCCAAATATGTATCCGATTTTCCAGTGCCTAGAAGCCATACATTGGGTGAAACATATTTACGAAAGACATATCAACGTGTCATGGGAAATATCAAAGAAGACATACATTATAGATTTCTGTGGCTGACAGTGGACGAAACAACAGATTTTGCGGTAATAAGGTCGATATTTTTTTTCTAGCGGATATTTTTCTATTACATATATGTATGTATCACATAACATCAAGAATTTACACAACCCAGGTAGGCTAAAACAAGCTGAAGAAAAGAAAATAATAAAAGTTGTTGGACAATTGTATTTAATTATAATTTTGAGAAGGATAGAAAGGTACCTGTTTATATTTTTCTCTCTGAGATATTGTATACATACCTTCAATAGCTTTTAACGAATATGTTTACATTTGCCCCTGAATAAAAAGGGTAATTGTGAACTTGATTTTATTTACAAAAAAAAAATGTTTCCTCTATGTTAGATACGTGTATATCTTTAAAAATATATACTTCTCTGAATGAATTTTACGCATGTATAAATACTTGATTTTTTTTTGTTCGTTTGAAACCTAAAACTGTTTAAATCATTTACAATTAATCTACCTGACTGTCCTGACTATATAATATTTTTCAATTAAATGATCTTATTCCACTAAAATTGGTTGAGGAACAAAAATATACAAAAATCTGAAGAAACTCTTGATTTACCACAATATCTTATCCACTCAATAATTTCCAACCAATCAAAACATCCAACAATCTTGAATTCAGGGGTCTCCGCGGACAAATCACCTCGTCCACGGACGCCTTTATTCTTTCTCCATGCGGCATCTAAACAACCACTTCTGGCGATACGATTTTTACACTAGCGAATGTACCGAACGCGCGCCAACTCTCTACAATTAAATCTGCATATTAGATTCGTCGTTCAGTGCAGGTGTTTCGTTTCTCTTAACGAACCTGTCATTTCAGCGTCGAAGTAGGTATTATCTCTATTTCCGAAGAGGACGAGAGAATGTTGAACTCGTACATCAGTAAGACGGACACGACGGTGGTTATGTAAATACAGGAAACACGTTGGAAATTTCTCTATTTTGTCGGAACAGTCATGTCAGCTTGAAGTGTTTAGTCGTTTTTTTTGGAAGGTATCTGGACTGTTAGTATGCATCCGTATTGATCTGAAAATAACACACTGCCACTGAATGTACAGGGTCTTAAAAGTCTTACTACACGCAAAGAAATAATTCTTTGGAGTAGTCGAATAATAGTGTGCCAAAATGGTTACAACTGAGTATAAATCTACACTAAATTATATATAATATAAACTATTTTTTTCTACAACATAATTTCAAACTACCAAAGTTATAGGAGGGGAATTTTAACGCCTTTTCTTAACCAGCTTAACGATATAGAACTATAACAAGGGTATTTTCAACAAGAGTTCTTATTACACGCAAATAAATAATTCTTTGGAATAACGGAATAATAGTATGCCAAAATGGTTACAACTGGATATAAATTATAAATCTATACTAAAATATATATAAAATAAACTATTTTTTTTCTACAACATAATTTAAACTACAAAGTTATAGGAGGGAAATCGTAATACCTTTTCTTAACCAACTTAATGATATAGAACTACTACAAGGATATTTTCAACAAGATAGCGCTAGAGCTAACACTGCTGCAGAAACTGTGAACTTTTTTCTGAAGATAGATTAATTAGTTTAAATGTCGATCATAGATTTCCACCAAGATCATGCGATATTACTCCATGAAACTTATTTTTATGGCCTCATCTTAAAAACACCGATAAAATTCCTAATTTACTGCATCTCCAGGTTAGAATTACAGAACAAATTAATGAAATAAATGATCGTCCTCGTTTCTTACACAATGTTTTCAATTCAAAAGTGATGCCAGATGTGTTTGGACTGAGGTGGTGAACATATTCAGCAAATGCTTTAAATTGTTTTTGTAAAAAAAATAATGTAACCTTGCCTGTTTTCTCAATTTGTAGAAATATTAACAAAGACTTTCTAGTACTTGAACCCTTACAACATTGAGTTTGAAAGGTAATTATGTATAGTTTATAAATTATTTAATAGTTAACAATATGGAATAATGAAATTTTTCTTTCCGTCTTTGACTTGTTTTTTTTTTAACGCACCGATATATTTAATGAGTTTTCTGTATTTAAGAATAGGAAAACGTAAGAAGAATAATGAAGAAAATATCATGTTTGAGTACACCTGTTTGCTTTACCTTATGCCTAAATCCGACCCTGTCTTATTTTTACTGAGATGTATACATTTATCACGATATGTATGTTTTCACAATAATTCTGATATCTAAATAACAATTTTTACTTAACAATAAGTAAGTACTTTTACAGTACTTTTTACAACCGTCTAGTGCTTGGCGGTATGCCATATTTGAGCATAGCCTATACTTATTCTGCAGAAACTTAAATGACTTTTAATGAAGCGGTTCCGTAATCCAATACGACGATTTACTTCCTCTTTTCTTATCTCTCCAAACAGGATGATTGTTCTAAATGATGTGTTTGACGTTATAAACAAACAAATAACTAGTCTACTGTTTACATGCATATTTGTCGGATGCACAATTTTATTAGGTTGCAGTTAACACTAACAAACGAAATGGCAGATTCCCAATAGTCCTATAGTAGTTTTTTTACAGTAAATAAGTAAAATATTATGGAGAACAAAGAAAAGTTGCTTGCATTAATGTTTAGTTGGACCCAAATTAGTAGTAAAAAAACACATTTTATTTTCTTGATTAATGACAAATTTTTCCTGAATAATTTAGTTGGTTATTAATCCTGAATAATTTTATATGTCTTTCCACGGCAATTTTTCGTCATAAGTTTGGGTTAGAAAACATACTCTAATAAATTTTGTCGTAAATAATGACAGACCACATATAAACATGATACAACAATGTCTTCCACTACATTACACACGAGTGCGACAATTTATACAGGGTGAGTCAGAAAGAACAAGAAGGGACAAGACTAAACTCGAGATACTAGACACCAAAATATTATGATTGAGCTCAACTTGATTCTTGACTCAGCTTGATTGGTATTATACCAATGTCGCTGGTTTAAGAGATACAGCGTGTTCAAAGTTAAAATTTTATTCTGAAACTCAATAACCGAAAATTTTGATAGTATACATCTGAAAATTGGTAGTTTTATGTTTTTTGGTGTGAGAATTTATTTTGACGTTGCTCGTATAGGGCGCTAGTTTCACCGTATTATTTTGGTAAATTAAAACATTTTTACCTGTTGAGCTATGCGTAAATCAAGTCGAGAATCTAAAAGAACGCGAAGAGAAAAGGTAATCTTATTTAGGTCGTCTAAATCTATCGGTTTTTAGGTTATTTGCATTTAAAAGGTTCAATGTATTGTTGTTGATTTAAACTTTGAACACGATGTATCTCTTCAACTAGCGGCAGTGGTGTAAGGCATGTTGAGCTCAATGATCATATTTTGGTGTCTAGTATCTTCAGTTTAGTATTGTCCCATTATTTCTGACTCACCCTCTATATGGCGTATTTCAAGGCAAATACAATAGCCTGTTAGATCCCCCGATCTTACTTCCATCGACTTATTATTGTAGGGTCACTTAAAAATGGAGAAACTGAATTATTAACAAGGATAGTTATACAGAATTTTAGGAAAACTGGATTTTAGGAGGATTTTAGGAACACAGCATGTTCGATTTAAAAAAAAAATGCAAAAAGCATAAAATAACAACGTCGATATCGTTATAAGGTGCGCCATTGTCCCTTTTTACAAAATTATGTTAGCAGCATTTAAGATATTTGGATTACTCTATATTTTCTATTCACTCCGTATATATTTTAACGTTCATCAACGTAAGGCTGTATAATTTTGCTATATACATATAAAAGAGAGAATTAAATTATCAAAAGCGCTTTAATGATCTTTCTTCTATTATACGGGTACCCGGCATCGTGCAGTGAGGTAGTCTCGTACAAATAATCCGTTATTCGTTCTTAATGCAAAGTTATCGGACGGGTTCTCGATTTGAAACGTCCCAGAGCGGCAAACGGGCGACTCTACTGCGAAACGGCCTGTTGCTGCCTCATTTCCACCGTGTTTAATTAAAGATATATGTTAATCAACCGAGGTAGCAGTGGCGGTGGGCTATAAGGTGCGCTGGTGCGCGCGCACTACCGACAATTTAGCATTAATAATTTTATTTAGTAATTAATGGATGCATTCTTAATTTATCGCCTTGCCGCATCCCTAGCGTTAATACCATCTCAATATTATTTGGCCGCAGCGTTACGAATCCACTAGACGCTAGGTCTCTATTTCCAACGCCACTGGTTTCCGATCGCGGCACGGGAATCGACAATACGATCGTGGATCGTGCTTCGGTGCAATACGAAAAAGCGAACGCGTATTGTTACTGCTTGCCCCTCCACAATTAGCAAAAGTAGTGGGCGAATCCTATAGATATGATGTGCGGAGTTTAAGAGCGCACGAGAGTTATCGATTAGTTTGTGAATTGTTTTCGTACTACACAGCTGTTTTATCGCTCACGTTTTATAAATATAAACTCGGGTTTTAGGTTAGAATGTAGTTTGAAATAATGAATTCTATTCAAAACTTATTAAAAACTCCATTCTCTAGCTTGAGTTTGGAGGAAAAAGTGCAAATTAAAACTCTAGGTAGGCCCACTCCACAAATTAATTTAAAATTAGCCGTGAAAGGAAAAAATAAACAATTTGTAAGAACATTTAATAATGACTTATTTAAAAAACATTTGTGGTTAAGTGGATGCGATGTATTGAACGCAGTGTTTTGTTTTCCGTGTGTTTTGTTTGGCGGAGAAACACCTTGGACCAAAACTAGAGTAACGGATTTAAATCACATGAACGAGAAAATAAAAAAACATGCAAATTCTGCTGGACACATGAATAATGTTTTGAATTTAGCCATGCTAGGCACTGCAAATATTGCGACAATGCTCGATTCTGCTCATCGACGAGCAGTGGCAGCACACAATGAAGCTGTTTCAAAAAACAGGTATGTTTTAAACATTATTATTAACTGTATTCGTTTTTGTGGAAATTTTGAACTGGCCCTAAGAGGACACGATGAATCGGAAACATCATCCAATACAGGCATTTTTCGTGGGTTGATTGATTTCAGTGTCGAATTAGACGAGGCTATGAAGTATAATTTACAAAACGCGGCGGCTTTTAAATGAACTTCTAATACTATACAAAACGAGCTACTTCAGTGCATGCTTGAAGTTTGTCACGATGAAATAACCATTGAAATTAAAAAATCCACTTTGCTATAATAGCAGACGAAACTACAGACGTTTCTACAATTTTTCAGTTGGCTTTAATATATCGTTACATGGTGGGTGGAAAGCCTGTAGAAAGATTCTGGAGTTTTTTAAAACCAGTAGGACATGATGCAGAGTCATTGGCGGAGTGTTTAAAATGTGAACTAGACTAGATTATCGTTATTTTTATGTATGGTGCACCCCCAATCTTAGGATCACGCACCGCCACTGCTAGGTAGTAAACACTTGTTTGCTTCTGAGAGCATTTGAGTTATATTTCGCTACAGCAATGTAACTTTGTCAGGATAATATATTCATTTTCAGAGAACTACGCCGTTTTTTATGAAACTTGGGCCATCGGAGTGCAGATATGAAACATGTCTAGGATTATAGGGCATCAGTAGAAGATCAAAAAGTTCTACGGGCACAACTCTGTTAAATCAGTCCTATAGGTGCTGGAGCGCTCCAAAGTTTGCCCCTGTTTTCATAGATTTGTCTTGAGTTCTTTAAGTTCAGGGCACCTCCCCGTGGTGACGACGGTAATGGATGGTACTAAATACATTGTTTTGCAATTCACTATTCCGGCTACGCTCGACATCTTAAATATGAAATCCGTGCACCATCGGGGGCAGCCACAGACATATTTATAATGCTGCAAAGCTCCGATGAGGAGGAAAAACCAGAAGCGTTTTAGTGCCCTCATTCATACTGAACGTCCAGGAGCGCATCAAAATCCCTATTAAAGGCGTGTCAAAAATGATTAAAACTAAACTAAAGCTTGGTCTCTCCCCAGTAATAGCTTTCTGCAGTGAACTGTAAAACATGCGATAAAGGTGAATATTTGGGGTTGCTTCTTCAGACATGGATTTGGCACTCTCCATTTGTTTCTATAACATTCTTTACAATAAATATACAACAATTCATCATATGGGGTCGAATGGATCAAGATCAGTATCTTTATGTAACAGTAAGTGGGACTATATACTTTTGATAATAAAATACTACATTAACTAGGTGGTAGCAGCAAGATAATGACCCCAAACATAAAATTCATCAGGTCAGGGAGTAGTTTCGTGTCATTTATAGAATGTTATATAACCCAAATATGTTTGATTATATAAACCCAATTGACCTCAAACATGACCAAAACCTCTTGACATGAAGTGCAAAATCAAACTAGACAAGAAATTGTTGTTTAGATGAGCTTTATGAAAGAGAGTGTAAAGTCTGGGAAATCACCTGTCCAATATTGTCAGAAGCTTACAATATTCAGGCCAGCAAGATTGAAAGCTGTAAGGGATGCTAATAGATATCCTACAAAAAACGACAAAACCTTTTAGTGAAAATATATGTTTGAATGTATTAAATTTTTAGAATTATGTTTACGGCGTTCCTAATTAGTTTGCATAAGGTGTTTTTCGTTGTTATTTAAAATATGAAGTAAACTATTTTTATTTCGTAAATAATTTACTGCTAACTTATATTGTAGCATCAGAAGACGATTATTTTTTTAATAGCCACGCTTGTATTAACAGTATACGGTAAATTATATTTGGCATATTAATGTCCTTAATTAGATGCTCGCCACTGTATACGAGGGCGAGGTGTAAAGTTTCCGGCCTGACCTGGAGATGGTGCCAGCATATCTAATTTTTTACTCTGTTAGTATACATTTGAGAGCCTATTGAACAAGATGCCTCGGTTGCTAACGTGAAAATGGAAAAATCAGAGAAGCGTGGGGTCATCAAATACTTCTATTTGCCTAAAATGCCTAACATTTCAAATCATAGAAGAAATGGATTCAACACTAAAAGACTATTTTCCATCATATTCAACAGTTAAACAGTGGGTTTTTGGATTTAAGACTGACGAACCATGTTCAGGACGCCCCGTTGAGGTGGCAAGTGCCGATATTATTGAAAAAGTGAGATAGCTGAGACTACCAGTATGTCAACTGAACGTGTTCGTAATATTTTACATCAATATTTGGGAATGGAGAAGCTCTGTGCCGTGTTTGCTAACGGTCGATCAAAAATTGAACCGGAAAACTGTTTCAACAGGGAATTTGGCACTGTACAATCGAAATCTCAGCGAATTCTTGCGTCGATTGACTGTGGATGAAACTTGGGTTCACCATTTCACTGAAAGTTAAATTTTGGAGCAACGAGGAAGTCATCGATGCTACAAATGAGTGTTTTGAGCAGCTTGACGAATCGGACTTAAAAATGATATCACTGCATTAGAGCACCGTTATGAAAAAGAGATTAGTCTTGATGGAGATTATGTTGAAAAAAAAAACAAAAATAATTGTTTCTTTATCAGGCCATGTTCAAACTGTTCACCCCACTCTCGTATATGATAGTTTTGAAGTTATGCCGGTCACGTTCTTGTATTACAAACTGTATTTAGTTTGGGCAAGATTTTACCGTTTTGCCGCATCTTAAGTTGGTCACATGTTGTTTATCTCTACTTAAGATCAATTTTTTGTTTGTCCATGTCCAATTTGTGCACAATTTTTACCAATTATTTCGAAAATTCCCAACGTTGTCTATTTTGTCTTTGTTTTATTAAAACAATTATGTATTTCGTATTATAAATTCTTCATAATATATTACCAGTGGCGGCTCGTGGGTGCGTTACATGGGTGGGCACAGGGTTGGTCAGTAAGATTTCTTATTAGCTACCAATGGCGCCGCAGACGAAAATTTTTAAAATTTTCAAGGTCATGCGTTTTACTGACACTTCAGAATTTCAATGAAAAATTCTTTTATACAAAAATATAGACTTTCACAAGAATAATTTTTGGGATTTGGTAGCTTTTTGAAATAATATTTAGTCACGAATATTGAGGGCTTAAATATATTAAAATAATGGGAGGCAACATGTGAAAAATATTTGATATAGGTATCTTACCGTTATTTGTAGAGGAAATCAGCTCGCCTGTCATTATTGTTCACAAAAATGTTAATCGCCTTTTCATTAAAGTCCCGGATTTGTTTCACAAAATTTAATAGAATTAATTATTTGGTTTAAAATATGTCTGTTTTTATCCACATTTTCATTGTGACGTCTTATATTTTCCTGACAAACTATCAAGCTGTTGCCTTATGTCTACCTTTCCCAACACTAAAATCTAAGATGTTATGTAAATGTTTTTCATTGTAGCTAGCATGTTTTTAGCTCGTTCATTTAAATGTTTTAAATCACTCACCCCTTCTTGAGTCCATGCACTTCGGTTGCCACCCATCACTAAACAAATAAAACTTAACAGTTTGTTTTTTTAGGACACCCACATAACCACTTAAATCTGTCGTAGACACTACTATTAAAATTTCGTGAATAATTTCGCGATTTTCCTACGTCTGTTTTGGAAATAATCAAAATGGGGTATCGGCCTTCCTAACCGTTTAATTTCCGTTCGGATCTCGTATGTAATATCTTTATTATTCAATAAAAAGTCCACCGAATTCATTTTGAAACGTTTCACAATCAAAAACAGTAAAAACACACTTCTCAGCGAAGAAAATAAACAATAAAACTAAAAACGGTCACTCAACAAGTGTGACCCGTTCAGCTGATTTTCGACCGATTTAACGACGTTTTGTATGCAATGGTCGCCAAACTTTACCAGTCACCGAACAAGCCCGATTAAAAACGAGGGCTGGGAAACTGTGTGCCCTCGCCCACGCGCGCGAAATGCGAGGAATTCAGAGTACGGTGGCTCGGTGCTCGATCGATAGTCTGTCATATATGTGTGATAAAAATCATTATTTGTGGTATAAAAGGAATTATAATTAGAATATGAATAGTTTGTCGTATACAATTAATTTATATTGTAACAGTAATTTATAGTAAATTAACACAAAAGAAATATTTTCTATTGAAATTTAGGCTGGGCACGTGCCCCTGCGCCCTTTATCACCAGCCGCCACTGTATATTACGCAAAAACGATACAATAAACACATAGAACATCTGAAATATTACACTATTGCTAAAATTCCTGTTGCACTGAACCTTTCAATCCATGCTAATGAAGTAACACTTTCTATAACAATGTTGTAAATTGATTCTCGATCGAATTTGGTGTTCAAGGTGAGTAGCCAGACAAACGGGCAGACAACAGGGATTGCGTGTGCTTCTAATACGGCCGTCCGTACAGTTTTTGCCTGCTGAAAACAAAGAAGAAATGAAAAATTCATAGCTAGCCTGGTGCCCATGGCTCGAAAGTCGTTTTGTAACCCGTCTAAGAGTCTCAATCACGTCCGTCTAAACAAGACAGCGTTTTGCCATGCAGCAAGACATTTGTCTGCAGTTAGAATGTAGTGTTCTATAGTCCAGTAAATAAGCCGGAAATTATTGTAAAATCTGGAAAGTTGATAAGCAGCTCCGATTTCAAAATTTTTTGTTTGTACGTGTTCTTTAAACCCTCAGGAACATTCATCACCACTAACATCTGCCTTGCTATGAAAAATGAAAAAATTATGGTAGTTTTGCCACCCCCAAAGCTTCCCCAATAGTAAAAGTGATAAAACATTTTAAAAATTCAAAACTTCACCTAGGAAATCGTCTCCCGGAGGTTTTCGGGGTCGCTGATTACGAATCCGCGGTCAAAAATCTAGTGAGAGTTGTTGCACCCCATTAAAACCACCCCTAGAAATGGCAGAGATAAAAAAACATCCGAGAACATTTGAAAATAATTTTCTATCAAGTGCACTCTTGGATATGATTATTAGTAGATTCAGATCACAATAGAACCGCAAAATTAAACCTAACTGATTGGGGTTGGAAAGTTATGGACGGCGTCCTGCATCCCATAAGAATGACAGAACCACCCGCGCCAAAAAGTATTATGGATGCAATAACATGTGGATGTCAAACTGGTTGTGGTGCAGCTCGTGGTTGCAAGAAAAATGGTGTATACTGTTCACAAACGTGTAAATTTTGTTACACTAACCTGGTAACTACTGCACTAATTGCCACCTGCAACTACTGACATTACAGAGGATGAAGTGGTTTGCTGAAATGATATTAGAACAAGATATAAGTGAAGATGAAGAGGAACCCACCAATACTGCATCAGCAGTGCTCGAAAACGATTCTGATTACGAATGATGTCAACCAGTGGCGGTTGGTGATATTTCAGTTGGCCATATCTTGAAAACGACGCATGGGACCCACTTCACTTTTTAGGTGATGACTATACACCTCTTACAGAAAGGATTTATTTTATATATATATTATAGTTTAAAAAACCGTCAACAAAATTTGCGAAAAAAATTTCAAAAAACCTGGAGCACTCCCTGGTATCTCAGTAACGCTCTGTGGAATATTTGCAGTAATTTTTTTTTCATAATCTAGAAACAAATATAAGGAGATTTTTCGATTTGTTACAATTTTTTTCTTTTTCAAAATGTTATGGCCATTTTAATTTTATAGGAACATTTTGATTCCCAAAATTATAATGACCATAACTTTTTGAAAAAAAAAATATTTTTTAACAAATCGAGAAACCTCTCCTTATATTTGTTTCTAGATTATGAAAAAAAAAATTACTGCAAATATTCCACAGAGCGTTACTGAGATCCCAGGGAGTGCTCCAGTTTTTTTGAAAATTTTTTCGCAAACTTTGTTGACGGTTTTTTCACTATAAATCCTTTCTGTAAGAGGTGTATAGTCATCACCTAAAAAAGTGAAGTGGATCCCATGCGTCGTTTTCAAGATATGGCTAACTGAAATATCACCAACCGCCACTGATGTCAACTATATTTGTAGATTGTAAGCTCATTTTGAGTACCCATTTTTTTTTGAAATTAAAGAAAACTTGAAAAACGATTTTATTACACTCGTAATTTATTTTTTTCAATAATTTACCTACATTAAAACAAAAATTTGCGCGCATATCATATTGAGAGTTTGAATTGTTGTAATTAGACCTCGGATTCGTAATCAGCGACCCAGAAAACCCCCGAGAAAAGATTTCCGAGGTGAAATGTTGAATTTAAAAATCTGGGGTGGTTTTAATGGGGTGCAACCACCCTCACTCGATTTTTCATCTCGGATTCGTAATCAGCGACCCCGAAAACCCCCGAGAGACGATTTCCGAGTCGAAATTTCGAATTTAAAAATTTGGGGTGGTTTTAATAGTGTGCAACCACCCTCACTCGATTTTTGACCGCGGATTCGTAATCAGCGACCCCGAAAACCTCCAAGAGACGATTTCCGAGGTGAAATTTTGAATTTTTAAAATGTTTTATCACTTTTACTATTGGGGAAGCTTTGGGGATGGGAAAACTACCATAATTTTTTCATTTTTCATAGCAAGGCAGATGTTAGTGGTGACGAATGTTCCTGAAGGTCTAAAGAACACGTACAAACAAAAATTTTTGAAATCGGAGCTGCTTATCAACTTTTCTACATTTTCCGGCTTATTAATTGGACTACTAATCAAATCGCGTGTTTGCGTGTTGGTAGACAAGAATTGTGTCTACATTATCGAAGCATGTACGCAGCAACATCCATATAGAGCGATGGGTGACCGTCACTATCGGACTTTTAAGATTTTTGAGACCTGTCTTTAAAAAAATTACTGATAGAAATTTTCTCCTTGTTTAATGTATATTTCTGAAAATCTAATTCTGTTAATAGTATTCGAGTGGTCCAAAATATTGGCTAATATTGGCGATGAATGTTTAATAGTAAAGTAGTCTTGTATTCTGCTCCTACAGATCTTCATTTCTCACTTGAAAATTCACTGGTGTTGGTTCTTAGAATGTTGAAACGTTGAAAAAGTACAGTAATAGAAACGCTTTTTTTGGTGGTATTTTCTGGCAAAGTTTTGTAAAGTGATTAGTAATTATGGAAATTATTCGGTTTCTTCAGATTGTAAAATATGAAACTCCCTTAAGCAGAAATAAATTCAATTATCAATTTAGCGTTCCCAAAAGAATACGTGTGATGTATATTCGACTATCAGTTGTAACGACTATATTCGTTCTTTCAAGACAGGGGGCATAGGGACAGTTCCAGATATACAAAGGGGTGAAAGGGACGATTTCCAGTCAGGATCAATGGCGTAGCCACGGGGGGATATTGGGGATAATATCCTTCATGACTTACGTAATCAGTTTTTTTACAAATACTAATTGATATACCTGGAAGGTATTGGTAAAAAAAATTGTAGGTATTAGTATATCCCCCCTTCATAGATCAGTTCTGGTTACGCCACTGGTCATAATATATTGCGTGAAGAATGCGCGACTGAAGTTTATGTAATATTGAGGGTTATTTTCATCTAGTATTCAATTACCAAGGTAATATAATTATCTTACCGTCCTAAAATTGACGAATTTTCTTGAAAAAGTATTGGTAAAATGATTATACGTATATAATAATAATTTATATTTATAAAAATACTAAAAAAAAAAACAGACACCTTAAATAAAAAAAAATTCATTTTTAGGAAATAAATAGTCAACTTGGAATCTGTAACGAATGGCAAGGATTTTAAGCGCCAATTAATAATAAGCGCATTTATTAAAATTATGCAAATACGCCTTAACGCACAAAACATTAACGTCCACCGCCGACTATAGCGGCAGTGACAGCTGGTGTCAGACGAACGTCGGCTCAATTCCACTTATTCCCGAGCGATTCGGAGTTTTCGCACGTAATTTGGTGTGTTAAGTGCAGAAAGGGATTGTGTCGGAAGTAAAGGTTTAGTTTATTATCGATTTTTGTGAAAATCAGCCAGTTTTTCGGTCAACATCGGGAGTTTAAATATGCAATAATCGCACACTTTTTTCGCATTTTTTTTGCATTTTCGCCAGCAAAAACCTTGCTCTCCCGGCTTGAAATCGCTTTTTATAACAAAAGCAACGATTTTAGCAAAAAAATCCGATTTAATTTTGGCCATTTTCACAAAAGTCACTAAACTGAACTTTTACCCCCTGAAGCCCTCATATGCAGCTCTCTATATATGTATATAAAACAAACTTCAAGAGAAACGCGCCTGTGTTCTTCATTAAAAATGAATTCCATTGTTTATGTTTGTGACAGCCACTTCTACAACTAATTTTGGGAAACGTTCCTATAAAATTAAAATTAAAATGGCCATAACTTTTTGAAAAAAAAAATATTTTGCAACAAATCGAAAAACGTCTTATATTTGTTTCTAGATTATGAAAACAAAATATACTGCAAATATCCCACAGAGCGTTACTGAGAACCCAGGGAGTGCTCCAGTGTTTTTGAAAATTTTTTCGCAAACTTTGCTGACGATTTTTTCACTATGAATCCTTTCTGTAAGAGGTGTATAGTCATCACCTAAAAAGTGAAGTGTGTCCCATGCGTCGTTTTCAAGATATGGCTAACTGAAATATTACGCACCGCCACTGATCTGGACAGAATTTTTCCCGGTAGGTGGATTGGGAGGCGAGGTAATATTGAGTGGCCAGCAAGATCTCCAGATCTTACACCACTGGATTTCTTTTTGTGGGGATATCTTAAAAGTAGGGTTTACATTCAGAAACCCAACAACATAGCAGATCTGCAGGAAAGGATAAGAGAGGAAATCGGAAAAATAACACCGCAAATGTTGCATAATGTAAGGGACGAAACCTACCACAGACTGGGATGCTCCCAACAAGTGAATGGTGCACATTTTGAACAATTGTTACGTTGAAAATAAATTTAATTTTTAAATTGTTTTAATTGTATGCAACCCTACAAACATACTAAAAATTAAAATTTGATCAGTTCGTTGGATTCCTCTTTCCACCAGCTTTACAATGAGGGGTCACAAGCCATAGGGTTTCATTTGAAAAAATCATGTCGAGGGTGGTTTCAGCCACCCCTGAAGGGCTATATTTTTCATATTACTTGCAAAATGTAGGTAAATACATTTAAAAGTTGACGTGTCTCGGGAATTTTTTGAAAAATCATTCACCACCCCGCTAGCGAATATATTCCAGTTAAAGTCTCCACCGTGTATTTTAAATGCAAACGACAAGATTGGGACTTTTGCTCAAATATTCACAGAAAAGTAAAATTAACTAAACGTAGTTTTAGTATTTTGGGAGACTGCACGCCCTTGTCAAGTAAAGGCGGAGCCTTAGGGTTCCACGGAACACATTTTGAGAAATAATGGTCTGGCGGATCTAGGGTTTCCATACGTCCGGATTTACCCGGACATTTTTAAAGTATCCGGGGAAGTCCGGCCGGAATTTGAAAAAATGTCCGGGAGACCTGGACTCCGTAAAAACAAATTTGTTAAATATTTTAATCGCTGGATATATCTAGTATAATGCCTGTTCTGAGTTTTATGACTAACTAGCGACCCGCCCCGGCTTCGCACGGTTTACGACATCACATTAGAAACCTCTAAAATTATCATTGTTTCTCTACTATATTATGCATGTATTATACATATGTATAAACCTTCCTCTTGAATCACTCTATCTATTAAAAAAAAAACGCAGGCCTTCGACGCACTATTTATAGGCACGCGCCGCCGGCCGGTACCGCCGCAACCGCTATGTCCCTGTATTTTAAATCTGTAATATCTTCGAAAATGTTAATTTAAATTACATGCTGTAAAGGGCCATAGTGATCTATATTAAATGCACAATGTATTTAAGGTACCTAATTGGATAAGGATTAATGCTGTATTGCTTAAAATCGCTTCGTAAATAAGCCAATATTTCTCGTAAAAAGTAAAGGATAAAAAATGATCATTGTGGGTTATCCCCAAGAGATAGACCATCGCGGACTTTTTTGTAGACCTTTTTAAGGTGTACAATACTGTAGTACATTATTTTGATCTATCTCGTCGGGTTCAGCCAGCGTTTGCAATGTAAGCGCAAAAAATGTGTTTATTTACGACATCACATTAGAAACCTCTAAAATTATCAGTGTTTCTCTACTATATTATGCATGTATTATACATATGAACCTTCCTCTTGAATCACTCTATCTATTAAAAAAAACGCATCAAAATCCCGTTGCGTAGTTTTAAAGATCTAAGCATACATAGGGACAGACAGCGGAAAGCGACTTTGTTTTATACTATGTTATGATTATGATGTCACCGGAAAATGTTTCCATCCTGAACGAAGTTCAGAAATCAGAGAAATATCACGTAGATTAGTTATTTTTATACGCCAACTTGCCAACTGCGTTTTCTTTACCAAAGAATATAGGTTTTATTTTTTTTACCAGAGAAGAGAGATTTGTGTTTTATGATATTGATATACCATTTACCTTAATAATAAGCATATTTTTATGTATTTTTTTGCGTTAAAACGTATTTTCTAATAAAACAAATAAATTCTTAACTGTTTATAATTTTATTTGCCCTTTAAAGTACCTAAGTAAATTTATGGCATTATTATGGTATTTTTTCGGCAAAGTCCGGCTTTTTTTCCGGATTTCAGGGCTCACTTGTCCTGAAATTCAAAAACCCTTTATGGAAACCCTAGGCGGATCCAGCCGAAGAATCCTCAGTTGCGCCAATGACACGGCATCGTCATCTATTCGCGGTCAGACCGGATTATTCAAAGCCGATATAAGTCGTGTGTTACGTATGTGTGTGTGAGTGAGTGTTAGCCGGTTAACAAATGCGTTTACATAACTGGAAAATGTCAGTAGTGGGCAGACCTCGTCGAGTGACCGTCGCGGCCTTTCTCTCCGTCGTCGTCGTCGTCGTCGTCTTCGTCGCGCTGACGAATCCGTCTTCCACGAACGCCTCGTTTATCTGTGCGCCAGAAACGAAAAAACCGACTCGCTTCCGATGAAGTCAACGAAACCCTCGAAACTTCCTGTGGTTCTCGCCTCGATAACGCGTCGGAACGTGCGCAACGGCTCACCGGGCGTCCCGCGGCCGGCGACGGGACGGGACGTAGTGGTGCGCGAGTGCCATGAAAGTGCTGACTAGTTTGAGAGGTCGGTGTTGGGACAGGACGACACGTGAACGACGGGCCGCCGCTATGAACGTCCTCCGCAGAATTTGGGTGAGTCGGGAGCGCGCTAGTACAGGGTGGGGCGCGAAAACGGCGCGTCCCCCTTAATAGGGACCGTACACGATCAATAATACTGTCAATATTTAAAAATAATGACTGTTTTACTGAACGTGTAATGCAAATTACTGATGGAATGATTGTTGGATTGATGCAGATCCGGATATTTTGATATTCAAGCATCAGTATTAATGAAGAGAGGGGATACTGTCAATATTACTGATCGTAGGTTTGTTCTCACAGCAAATATCCAACAGGTTTATGACTGTTTCCAAACCGGTGTTAATGCGCAGGTATAAACTTTTCCAATTTCTTTTCGATTTCAAACCGTCTGTACGAACAGTACATTTAGTATATATGTTCTGCATACCATAAAAATATATATGTATACTGTAATGCGGTTAATTTTCCATAGGGGCCCGCTTGTTGTTTATAGTATTCACTAACTGCAAATCTTTGAGAAATATCGTTTTCTACTTCACGACTGACTAAAATGTTCTATAAATACTTCTCTATTGAACTGAACCACAGTTTCATCTAGTACAGGGTGAGTCAAACTTAACGCGACAAACGAAAGGTACGGATAGGGCATGTTATTCTAAGCAAAAAAGTTCTAATAAACATGTGTCCGGAAATGCTTCCTAAGAGCGCTACGGACGTTCAAAGATGGCAGGCCCAAATTGATTTTCTTGCCTTTTATTTCAAAAACTGCTCGAAATGTCCACCGTCATTTTCAATGCAAAGTTGACATCTGCGAATGACTGATTGCGCGGCTGCACGACACTCCGCTAGTGGTATTTCTTGGGCAGCTTGCAAGATCCTCGCTCGGAGACTAGCTTCGTCGTTGACGGGCTCAGCATAAACTTTGCTCTTCATTCTGCCCCAAACATAAAAATCCATAGTGGTTAAGTCCGGGGAACGCGGAGGCCAAGGACGGGGACAGTCTCGACCGCGACCAATCCATCTTCCTGAAAAATGGTTGTGAAGCCATTGCCGCACTAGTAGAGTGTAATGGGCTGGGCAACCGTCTAACTGGAACCACCTGTTTGCTCTATCAATTAGAGGCATGTCATCTAATATTGCTTCAAATTCATTTTCCAGGAAATGAAGAGGAAGGAAGGCCGGACCATTTAGTCTTGGAGGCAAGAAATATGGACCAATGAGTGTATCGTCGCATAACCCCATCCAAACGTTGCACGAAAATTCATGTTGAAAATGTTGTTCTTTTACAGCATGCGGGTTTTCATGGGCCCAAATATGCGCATTATGTTGGTTAAAGATACCACTACGGGTAAAAGTTGCCTCGTCCGTCCAAATCACCTTCCGATAGTAAGAAGCATCGTTTGTTATTTGTTCCAAGAACCACACTGAAAATTCTCTTCTTCGAGGTAGGTCTTCAGGAAGCAAATTCTGAACTTTCTGCAAATGATAGGGGTGGCGACCATCTGCTTTCAGAGTTCGGTTCACAATGCTCTGGGAATAGCCTAATTGCAAAGAACATCTCCTCGTGCTACTTGAAGGTATTTGATCGAAGTGTTCTAGGATATTTTCTGTTCTTCGATTATTATGAAGGGGTGCAAAAATACCGTCTGCTCGCGATTTCGAAGAAGTTGTCCCAGTTTCTCTTAATCGTTGAAATGTTCTAGTAAATACCGCTTTGTCGGGCACTCTTCTCATTGGAAATCTTCGGGCGTACTCATTCACAGCAGCGCGCGCATTACCATCACAGTACCCGTAAACAAACACAATATCCGCATATTCACTTGTAGTGTAGGTATTTGACATGTTTCCGCAATTTACTCATAAACTAGCTTAAAATTAGTGACAAATTGAATTCAATCGACACGTCAAACAAGGCTGTCAAACAAACACTTTCAATTGTTATCAAGGCCTGCTTCTCTTTTTAATTAATAAGGCAGCGGAGTGAATTAATCAGTCATTCGCAGATGTCAACTTTGCATTGAAAATGATGGTGGACATTTCGAGCAGTTTTTGTAAAATTTTAGTTTGTTTTGTTACGTTAAACCAATTATTTTATGCAGTTTTTGAAATAAAAGGCAAGAAAACCAATTTGGGCCGGCCATCTTTAAACGTCCGTAGCGTTCTTAGGAAGCATTTCCGGACACATGTTTATTAGAACTTTTTTGCTTAGAATAACATGCCCTATCCGTACCTTTCGTTTGTCGCGTTAAGTTTGACTCACCCTGTATATAGTTTTCATTTTTGGGTCTGATCCGTTTCTCAATTAAATTTTCTAAATCTGTATCGGTAATCGAATCAGAAAATTCACACACTTCAGATTCTTCCGACGATTCGAAATCACTCATCTTATTATTTAACACACCTACATCAACAACTTGGAACACTTATTATGGTTTGTAGGTTATAATCCAATTTCTAATCATGTCGATTCGCAGTACGCATGCGCCGGACAGTTTACTGGGAAAAGATCCGAAAACAGGTCTGACTATCAGATGACACTCAGAAATTTTAGTGAGAACAGCGTACTTTTGGTTTGAAATCAATCAGAAATCTCTGTGCGAACGCGATTTACCCAATTGCGCATGACTCTTTGTCTGAAACTTGTTTCTTACAGCTGTGAGAACAAACCTCGTGTAGTATGTCGTGTAGGGCGTGCACTAGTGATGGGAATCGAAAGCAAAAATATCGATACTCGGTATTGCAAGTATTTTGAATTTTTCGTACCCGGGATCGATACATCTATCAAAATTAATCAATATATTGGTAATCATATGAATAATTTTCCAAAATTTGAACATCATAACATAGTATTAAACAAAGTCGCTTCCCGCTGTCTGTCCCTATCTTTCTACTACCTATGTATGCTTAGATCTTTAAAACTACGCAACGGATTTTGATGCGGTCTTTTTTTAATAGATAGAGTGATTCAAGAGGAAGGTTTATATGTATAATACACGCATAATGTAGTAGAGAAACACTGATAATTTTAGAGGTTTCTATTGTGATGTCGTAAATAAACACATTTTTTCCGCTTACATTGCAAACGCTGGCTGAACCCGACGAGATAGATCAAAATAATGTACTACAGTATTGTACACCTTAAAAAGGTCTACAAAAAAGTCCGCGATGGTATATGTCTATCTCTTAGGGATAACCCACAATAACCATTTTTTATATTTCCGTGCGAAGCCGGTGCGGGTCGCTAGTTTAGAATAATTGAATGTGAATATAAAGTTAAAAAATTATTTGATGAGCAGGAAAATAATCCAAAATTTAACGAACGATTTTTTTTTTTATTTTTATTTATTAAAAAGGATAAAATAATTGCTCTGGAATAAACTTTCTGAAATAAATTAAAACTTCAAATTCTTTGGTTTTGATCAATAACATAAATTTAAAAAAACATTTCGAATAATCATACATATAAAAAAAAGTAAACACTATAGAAAGAATGGTAAACTGACTCTCGAAAAAGATTGTTTTCATTCAATTTTTACTGTTATAATGGTAAAAATTAAATGAAAACTCCCTCCATCGTCATTTTACTATTACTATTTATTAATGCTTACATATCTTTTTTCTGTGCATCACAAATATTGTCCCTAATAATAAGCGTTTTCTCATTTTGCTAAAAATGGAACAATTTTTCAACAACAGACAACTTCGCTCTTCGGAGGTGCCATTTTTATTTCTGTTTCCTTTTAAAGAATGCAACGGTAAATTATAAAATATACATTTGCATATTGAAATTCGTCCATTTGAAATATCAAAAAGTTGAACATTAGCAGAAAAGTGTACAGAGAGTTAGGTTAAGAGATAGCCCGTGCTGTAAACACAGACTCTTGCCAATATTAAAGCAAAGACAGAGTTAGGTTAGGTTAAATACTTACTTGATGTTCATCGAAGTTTTTGCAAAAAATCCCGCAACAAACAACAGAAATTCACTCTCGTACGATTGTTTTGGCAACTAACAACACAGGGCCAACATGCGTTTTTTTTACCGGGTAAAAATTTTCCGATACTTATTTGGTATCGAAACCAAAATATCGATATTTTAGAATATCGCTCGAGGGAATTATCGATGCCAAAAACTCGATGTATTACAAACGAAGTATCGATACTTCGATATATCGGATTGGTATCGCCCATCCCTAGCGTGCACGTCAGTACATGTTTAGCATTTGCACGCGTCTGAACAGGTTTCTAGTGAAAATGAGCGACGCCGACGGTGGAAACTCCTAGACGGTGAAGATGAGGAGGAAACTATAAATGAAATCGAAGTTACAGGGGACGAAGGCACAAAAAATGAGTACCTTCGTAACTTTAAAGCGCTTAACTTTTTGAAACGCTTCCAGAATTATGGAATAATCAAAGCCCGCACTATATGAATAAAACTAAAAGAAATGTGGCACTTGATAAATTATTATTTATTTATCGTAAATTAAAACCCGAAGCCACATGTGCAGATGTCCGCAAAAAAATTAATACACTCAGGTCGAACAATAGAAAAGAATTAAAAAAAGTTATTTCGTCTAAAAGGTTCGGATGTGCTCTGTACATACTTACCTAAGTAGCTGTGTAAGATTTCTATAAATATAACACAATGTTCTCATAATAGTCATCGGGCACATACACCTTTCAAATATTTGTTTTTATAATGATTAAAAAATAGGAAAGGGTAAACCATCTGCAATAATGTATTAAAGATTTCTTCATTCATACGGAAATAGTTTTTCGTATGACTGAAGTCTTTCGTAAGTCATCTTCTTCCGAGGTACTAACGATTTCTTTCAACAACATAATATGTGAATACTTTTCACGTTTTTTAAGCCACTCTTTCATCCACACACGACGCTTGATACGACGTTTCATTGTCATTACTAAAATTATAGTTAAGCAGGCTTTCTTTCTCGCGTCCATTTTTAGATATACAGTTTGTGTAAAGCCGACATCGGCCAGTTGTGAAAAAGGACAAAGGTTACACTTCTCGTTCTAACAACAAGCATAGGTGGTGAGGCCGGTCTTCCTATATGTTTTGTGCCGGTCTTATTCCCTCACTACCTTCGATGCATGTGCGGTTGCTTTTTATCTGTCGTCTCATTTCTGTTTGTCTTTTTTCATGACTGGCCGATGTCGGCTTTACACACACGGTATATGTATAAAGCACTATAGACTCAGTTGCCTGTTAGATTCTTACTGAGGTAAAATATTGACAGCAATACTGTTCATGTAAGGTTTAAAATAAGTGACTTGAATATTGATGAGATACTGACATTATTTATTGAAGTGCAATACTGACAGTATTACTGATCGTGTACGACCCCTTTAAGGGGGCATCACAAAACATACTCCCGAACCCCTCTTAAGTCACATTCGCTTAATTCACTTCCTCTCTTATTTCACCACGTTTCCCCCTATTATGTCACGAAACCGTCCCCTCTTAAGTCGCCGCCTGTAAAAGTTTTAGAACTACGTTTGGAAATTGGATTCTCGCATGAATATGTACAATTTTTATTGAAAAAAAAAATGATTATTGAAGTAATGCATTAAATATAGACACCTAACCGTTAAAATAGGTAGACACCTAGTCTTTTAAAATATTTAACCTTCAAAATATTCACTGGAGCGGAATGAAAACAATTTTTTGGTTTCTTGTTTTACTATTTGCATATACGTATTATAGGTGTATATCCACTCTCAAAAGCAATAAAACTATTATTATTAATTTACAAAATATTTATTTTCAATTGCACCATCTTCTCCATCAAACTGTCAAGACTACGATTTTCTTCGACTGTGACTATTTTGTTTCCACGACTCCAACGGCGAATCTGCAAAATCGATGGCAATACTTCATCTAGCGATGGAGGAGGAAAGTTCGGTGACCGTCTGAATCCTTATTGTTATTGGAATTCAGTAATTCTTCTTCGGAGTCACTTTCTTCTATCCCCCCTTTGGCAATTTCAATCAATTGCGAATCATTAAAAACTTTATACGGCGGTTCATATTGGTCTTTATCTATCCAATTCTCGACTACCTTGAGAGACATTTCACCGCAGCCGGGAATACGTCGTATGACTTCAAGTAATCCTGAGACGGTTTGCGTTTGTACAGGACCAGCAAGATGAAGATGTAGTAGATTTTTCCACGAATTCTTGAGAGTATCTATTGTAACACTCCCAGGCATTTTGTAACAAATGGAAACAGTCTCGGAGATTCCATTTTTTCCATCTCCATTTTTTGATGAATTCGTCTACACTTCCTTTCTTTTCAAATTCCTTGGCTAAGATTTCATTTAAAAACATGGTCTTGTAGCGTCGTTTTAAAGCCGAAATTACGCCCTGATCCATCGGCTGAATAAGTGACGTCACATTAGGTGGCAAGTATACGACGAAAAATTGGGGATCGATTTCGTTCAACTCTGTAGACGAAGGATGTGCTGATGCATTGTCTAAGATTAAGATGATTCTAAAAAAAGAGCAAACATGTCAAAATTTTTCAACTTTCTTTGTTTCTAACGTATTTAATAGTACATTACATTAACATATTATATATACACTGACATATTTCACTCGTGTGGCATCATCCTTCGCCTTCGGCTTGGGCTGATAACGCCACACCCGTAGAAAATTGTTTTTTCTCCCTTGTAACGTACAATATTTTTCATTATATGTATATGGGAAGGCGTTTTCGAAAAACGTCTTTTCCATGCACATATGATGAAAGTAACGTTGTGTACTTTCAGTTGTGTTTCGGGGTCAGGATTTCTTTTCTTTACGCTGGGTATGAACACATTCTTGTACCAATCAATGAAAACGTTGCGATCCATCCAACTTTTTTCTTGTACCCTGTAGACAATTGACGTGGACACATTTTTCAAACATCGAGTGTTCTGACTTCCCAATGACGGTCAATGGAATTTTATGTGTGCCCGATGCATTCGAACAAACTTGTATGGTAACACGATCTTTGGAAGCTTTTCGACCTGGTGTTTCAGTTTCGTTTCGACATACAAAAGTTTTGGAAAATGTTTCCAAAATAACGAGGTCTCGTCGCCGTTGTATATGTTATCGAGCTTATATCCATGGTTTTCAAGGAACGCCTTTAACCCCTCTCGAAACGCACTGGCGTCGTCTTCATTTACTGAAAGTTTTTCTCCTTTGATATTTAAACGTCTTATCCCGTGACGTTTCTTAAATCTGGCAAGCCAGCCATTACTCGCCGAAAAATTGGAGTCCACGTTGAGACGTGCATGAAATTGCTTGGCTTTTGCTTATAGAACAGGCCCAGTCACAGGTTCGCCGAGTGCTCTCTTCTGACAGAACCACAAAAATGTACATTTCTCAAAAAGACCATCGTGAACTGATGAATATCTGAGTACATTTTTATTTGCGCCGTATTTTTCCATAATTTCCTTGTGTTGTAGTATTTTGTCTTTGTTGTGAATGATTTTTGAGATGGCCGAGTGGTGCACTTTGTACTTTTCTGACAGATCCTTGTTTTTCATCCCATTTTTAAAATATTCGATGACCTGTAATTTCTCTGCAAATGACAATCTTTTAAAAAACCTTCTTTCCTGAAAATTTAATTGTCTCACTACGCAACAGACTCCAGGAAAAAAGATTGAATCAACAAAAAAACAATCAAATTGAACTTTGTCACGCACGACTGGGTATACTTACGTTGATTTCTTCGTTCAATTGGCTCATTTTTCGTTATAACAAGTGCTGTGGGATATCTCTAAATATTTCTTTATGCAGCTAAAACACGAAAAAGTTGAGGTTATGATGGCGACTTAAGCGAAACTAAATTTCGCGACTTAAGCGGGACGATGATGCACGGATTTGGTGAATTAAGAGGGGTTTGAGAGTAAAGGGAAAGAAGCGCTACCTACTGCTTAATTGATGGCAACACGACTGACAGTTCTGGGAGGCACAGCGCGGGCTTTTTAAAAATACTTCTTTATATTTTTACTTTTAAAACATGATACTTTAAGAGAAGCATCCTCCTTCTAATTAGAGAGGAATAAAAAAAATAAATGGATAAAACTAGTCTAAGAAATCAGTAGCTACAAAATGATCGTAACAAATACGGAAAGAATTACAATGTTCTTGATTTTTTTACGTATATTTTTCCTGTTATTATTACAATATTACATGTCTACGTCGCTAGGGGATTTATAACATTTTGCGTTTTTATACCCTTTTTCGATATTAACAAAATATGAATATTTACAAGACGGGTATTTACAGTCTACCGATAGTAGAAGAAGCTGTACTTAGTTAAATTAAATTAAAGTAACTGACATTTTAAATAGCTACTGCCCTACACCTAACTTAATAAATCGCAACATTAATCTATATTTTTTCAGAATGATTAAGTATACTAACTTTATTTATCAGTTTTATTACAGCAATATATAAATATTTAAAAGAAAAGCAGGCTTAGTACAAATGTAAAATATTTTTAAATATATGCAAAAAAAACTTCCCTGCTGTTTACATGTAGAAAGTGTTTTGATAATGTTAAAGTACTTCGTCACTACAAAAGTAGATTTAATTACGAGACATCCAAAAAAACATCATCAAAGTTGGCCGAGAAAAAAAAAGACGTATTTCTATTCTTAATCGAATTTATAACCTTATTTTCGTGTCAAGACTGTCACATCATATGACAGCCATTGTTTATTTTACAAATTGTGACAGGCACTTGTCAAGAGTTTGACATAACTGAAAAGCTTAGACATGACCGCTATTTCCATCTCTCTCGTTCATAGCCAGAGTTGATGACGTTTTTGTTTTGGATGTCTCTTTATTTACATCGGCTATCATTACAATTTTGAATGAACAAAAAGTGTTACTTATGCAATAAAAACAACCTTAAACATTACTCTTAAGAAACTAAATGGATTATCCCATAGGATATTTAACATGGGAATATCCTATAGGATCCTTATTTTACTTACTTACCATTCTCCCTCACATAACAGAAATGATGAAAATTAATAAACACAGACCCAACCTGCCATACATAAAACACAAAATTAACTAACTTTAAAATTGTTCACGATTGTCATCTCTCTTGCATCTATCAGAATTGTAATTCATTATGCTACTTTACGGTTATTTATTTTAGCATTAGGGCCAAAGTTGTATACACCAAACGTTACTAAACCAAAAGACAAGGTGAGGTGGCGTGATGTTATGATATTTGCTATCCAACTTTCAGCCCCTTGGGGGCACGTTCAGCAGGTCCGACTTGGAGGGGTACTATCGGGAATACTAAAAAAAGATCTAACAAAAGTTGGTGACCGTGAATTAAAATACCTGCTTATGTAAACTGCGCCAGATGAATAATCGTATCGAGCATTAAAATAAATTTGACCTCAAGTAAGCTGGTGAAAAAAAACAGTATGTTTTAGCCAATTTTTTTCTAATATGGCTGTCATGTGTACAAATTTTTGACATATTCAGCTATATATAGGCTATTTGATGGTTAAGGTTGTGCCTTTGAACGTAATAACCAAAAAATGGATCAAAGCCCAGCAACTTCACCTTTTTTTTCTTTTATTCCCGCCTGTGGCAATTGGCATTTGTCAAATGATTTAGTTGTATGTCATATGTCTTTTCTATGTGTAATCTTCGTCTGGCACAATCGCAATGATTCCTAGAGGGAGAATGTACATTTTTGTAATGTGATTTTATTCAATACGATTTAACGATGTCTTCTCTCGGCAATCGTCGCCAAACTGTACCAGTCACCGAAAGGGCCCGATTAAAAACGAGGGCTGGGAAACCCACGCGCGTGAAATGCGAGGAATTCAGAGTACGGTGGCTCGGTGCTCGATAGATAGTCTGTCATATATATGTGATAAAAATCATTATTTGTGGCATAAAAGGAATAATAATTAGAATATGTATAGTTTGTCGTATACAATTAATTGGTATTATTGTAACAGTAATTTATAGTAAATTAACACAAAAAAAAATATTTTCTATGAAATTTGGTCTGGGCACGTGCCCCTGTGCCCTTTATCACCAGCCGCGACTGCCATTAACTCATGATTATGTGGATAAAGGTTAAGATGATAAGATAAGATCAGCAGTATGAAAAAATCGCATGTTCATTTCCTTAGGAAGGCAATACACAACACCAAAATAATTTATATTTCATTTAATATCTTTCACCAAAATCATACACACATATTTTTTCAGTTTTGGCAGAATATGACGAGAAGCTGTAATTTTTTTTCTTTGTTTACACAAAAATACTCTTTTTTAAGTATAGTAATAAAACATAGGCTTTTAAAATTCATGTCATCAGCTGAAAATGCGGTCTGAACTTTTTTCTAATGTCATTTAATCCTTTATTAAACTTTAACATCCTTATTATTAACTTTAATATCTAATCACACGCTGCGTATTGTATACGTTTTTGTAATTGTTCGTTATTTCTTATAGAGAAAATCGTGAGGATTGACAATTGTAGTCGTAATTTTTACTAGTCCTATTACTAGTTGCAACAAATGCTAGGAAAACAAAAAAGGTCGAAATATAAAAAAAAATCTCCATCTAAATTGTTTTATTTTTGTTTTATTTATGCAAAGGTCATTGATAGTTGCGTACGCTTAACCACCCTGTATATTTTGCCAGTCTTGATTTATTCATCACGGAGCGAGAGCGGTAACGACGGCGGCTTGTTTTCTGAATGCATACGGAAGTGATGAGTTGGGGAATAGGATAGGGCCTTATTTTGAACATTTAAACGAGAAATTGTAATAATTTGTTGGTAGATTTAAAAACTTTGTTCTTATGTGTACAGTATGGCATATGTGAATAGACAAATGTGTAATAATTAAATCAATACACACTGCATTCAAAACAACAAAGCACATTGCTTGGATATGAGGTAGTAATGATGATCTCTTTAACGTGCAGAAAAATGGAACTGTATGTTCTACCATATGGGAT
The DNA here is from genome assembly GCA_029963805.1 of Aromia moschata. NCBI lineage: Eukaryota > Metazoa > Arthropoda > Insecta > Coleoptera > Cerambycidae > Aromia > Aromia moschata. Next base: position 162,496 of record JAPWTK010000636.1, read on the forward strand.
AAGATTTTCTACACATTTAAACGACAAAGCATTTCTGCGCATATACTACATCCCTTAAGCCCCACATGTATTGCTAACTAACTTACAAAATGGCTGCTCTATAATCTATACACGGTATCTCACCGCAATGAGCTTCTACTGATATCTCGAGAATTATGTATTCGAGTATTCAAATTCTAAAAATTTGGCGACAAAGTAAACTCGATACGTTCTATTTAGCTAAAATTTTGAAAGTTAGCTAAACTTTTGCTTACGCAGAAGTAGATGTCAATTTGCTTATTTTCAAAAGACCACCATATACGTATATTATTACTTTTTTTTACTCTACCTGGATTTCTAAAGGCATTTTATGTATACGTCGATATTTTCGATATTTATCGATTTTACTTTATCGCCAAATTTTCAAAATTTTAATATTCGTCATCTTTGATATATCAACATTTTTTTACTTTTTGACACTCAGTCATTTGCTAGCAACTGCATTTCTTGAAATAAACCCGACGATGAGTCAGACTTAATAAGCCCAAATTTGAATAGTCACCGGGCAAATTTTAATATTCATTATATTAAAATACTTCATCTCATAACTCAAAGATAGTTTAGTTAAGCGAAGTTTACTCGGCACTAGGTGAGGTAAAGAATTTGCATAAACTTTTCATTTGAACTATGCGCAAACGTATTAAAATACGTTAGGTAGAAGGAGCCAGATTAATTTGCATTTTATTTAATATTTATACATATCCTTTTCTGTTTCATAGAAGATACAATGTCGTATCATATTTTGCGGTTGGCTGATAATAAATACTTGATTTCTTCCTAGTATATGAGGTTTTTAACTTTAGTCGTAATATTATTATTATTACCTCTCTTAATTAATGCTTTGGTACGTAAGTCATGTATTCCTAGAAACAAAATTATAATAAAGTTACAGTTACTTTCTTTAAACGTCGTCCTTGTTGGTATCTTAGTAAATAATCTAGAAATTAGTTATTGGGAAAGCAAATGAAAGAGAAATAAAAATAATCTTTTTTTACACATATCCATTCTATGGGTAGATGGTTTTGTCACAAAGACGCTATGATGTTTCATTATAGAGTTAATATTTCCACAATAATCTTCTTCAATAAAATTCTGTAGACACTTTTGTGAACATATAGAAGATATACATATGTGTTGTAATTTTTCTTTTTTACAACTTGACAACATACCTATTTCACAAATCTTGATTTATGGTCAAGTCATAGTACATATTTTTGAAGTGCTTAAATTAACTTTGTTTAATTTATGACATTTAAAGAAATATATTTGCATTTGGCAACAGTGGGTACGAACATTGAATGATTATTATGAACATTGTGTAGCGGTTTCATTAATCAAGTAACAGTTTTTTTTTTTAATCAGAACTTTAAATGAAATCATTCTTGCATGTTTTCTCCAGCCTATTGATTTATGAGAAATAATAAAAATAGATTTTATGTTAACTTTGATGGTCAGCCACCACAAAAGCAGGACTTGTTTATTAACAAGTACCAAAAATATCACTAGAAATGCTGTCAGATCCATAAGCCGTTAGTTAGTTTTATATGTGTGACAGAATTGTCTAAAAAATATTGTTCTAATTAGTAACATAATTTTGACTCTCTCTGTATTTGTGACTATAAGTTGCAATTCTAATATGCAGAAAGAATCAATTTCCATTTAGTGAAACAGTTCATTATACAGGGTGTTTCAAAATTCACTACAAACATTTTACCGGCGTATTTTTAAGGTCAAAATAAGACTTGTTTTTCATATGATGTGCTCTCATTCATTTTTTTGTCTCAAGAATGACGTGAACCTGATTTTGGTGATGGATGAAATTTTAAGATGAAAAACATGAAAAGATAAAAATTTTACGCAAATAATAGAGCGCCTAAATGAACAAGGGTTTACAAATTTTTAGATTATTGTAGTCACAGTTCAAATTAATCAATTTTTTTCGTGCAAATTAGGAACGATGGCTGTAGCTTGAAGTTCGTTTATGGGAACAAAAGTCTTCTTTTGACATCAAAAAAAAACTCTTAAAATACTTGTAGTGAATTTTAAAACGCGTCTCTTAATACAGAGTGTATTATGCGACAAAATTTACTTTTATTTTGATGCAGATTTGCCTTATTCTCTTCAAACACAAGAATGCGTACGACCGTTTCGTATTTTTTCGAACTGTGCCCTCTCGCTTGCATTATGCATTCGCAGTTTGTATGAATAAATCATTGCACAATAATTACATGCATTTATGATTAGAGAGTGTTTTTGATTAGTAGAGGTTAAATTAATTATCTGCGGAATAATTGGAGCGGTGTCGATATTGCAATACGAAGTACTGATAGTGCATACTGCGGAAGACAGAACTGGTGCAATTATCTTAATTATAAGAAGTGGTTTAAGCAAAGCAAAGCGCAAAAACTTCGGGAAATCTGTCAGTGAAAGAACTTTTTATTGTTCCTAAATTCAAGGCAAAAGGGGCAAGCAAGTATACAGATAATAATAGGGATATGTTTGTCAAACCTAAACTTTTTGTAATCAAAATTTTCAAATATTTCTTTATCTCAGCAGGTAATACGCGGTGTGTAACTTAAGTAATGAGACTGGCAACGTAGCGCCCGATCTTGGCGTCTATTTTCGTAAACCATTCCTTTCTAGCGCATTTTAAAAATGAATGACATTAATTAGGAGCAACGGTGTGCTATCAGGTTTTGCTTCAGACTTGGACACAGCGCAACGGATACTTTGGAAAACTTCAACACGCCTATGGAGACAGTGTTTTTTCAAGAGCCCAGGTTTTTCGGTGGTTTGATGCATTTTCAGAAAGAAGATAGTTGATTGAAGATGAACCACGCAGCGGAAGACCTTCATCTTCAACAACCGATGAAAATGTTGACAATAATACGGGATCTTGTGCGTTCAAATCGTCGGTTGACGACAAGAATGATCAGGGAAGAGTTAAATTTGATTTACACCACTGTTCATCAGATTTTGACTAAGAAATTGGGGATGATTAATGAAATTTTCGTAGGAAACTTGCAGTGAGCACAATCACTCTGAAAAGGTTCGTCTGAAATCAAAAAACCAAAAAGATTCTAGTTCTGTACTAGATTATGTTAATTTATGTTAAGTTTCTGTAAAAGACAAAATTCAGTCCTTGAAAGAAAGGATTGGCAAAATTTTGGTTAAAAAAAAACTAGCACTTTTACCACAAAGTGCGTTTTTTCAACTGTAACGTTGTTGTTTTTTTTTCTGATAAAAAAAGTTTTATTCAAGGACTATTATGATCCAAATGACTAATGACCAAGGTTGGCTTACTGCGACGAGACACATAGGCAACTCGTGTAGCATGTGATGGGGGTTTTACCTCAATTTAATTTGATTGCAGTACTCCTGTGCCAGCTGGGCTGTTGTATTGCTGCGCTGTATGCCATACGTTGAATATTGTGATATATTTTCATAGTAAATTATGGCCAACGTGTGAAAGGCTATTAGTTACATATATACTTTTGTGCATTACACTTGATGGCATGCGTACGCCTCTGTGGCGCGACTCATTTCTGACAACTTTAGTAATGACAAATACATATGTGTGCAAAATCTAAAAACAATTGATTAGGTAGTTTTTTGAGAAATCATGCTCAACGTATCGGTATGTTTTGAAAAATGGGTTTTCGAGATAAACACGTTTAAAATTTTCAGTAGGTATACTAGGGCAGGACAATTGACTTCTTCGGACTTAAATAGCTTTGTATTGGAAGCAGCTTGAGGTCTGGGGGCACCGGAAGGGATATAATAGCCTCGAGCAGACACTAGCAGCGTGCAATAACATAGTGAACACTCGAGAAGACATAATACTTTAAACTCGCATAACATTCTCAATAATGCTCCGATTCTTAAGAAATAAGAAGATATATGTAGGTAATTGGGGTGTTTTTTTTTATATTAATTTGTTTTTTTTTTTAAGGAATTGTATGAACATGAGACTGTAACTTAATATTCTAGGTTTCCAAATGTTTTTAACCAAATATATTTATTTCGGAAACATTTTAGGCAAATATGACGAGCATTTTCCTTTTCGAAATTGCAGTTTTTTCCATAAATACTGTATAAAACTTTCAACAATGCACCCTTTTAGTCTTACAGCTAAAAGTTCTTATTTTCATTTAGCCGGCAGTGCCGTAAAATTAAATTTCCAATACCTCCCTAACGAACAGCCGAAACTTTTAACTCGCACTTTATTAATTCACAAACCGTGGCATCGACTCTCTAGAAACTGCAAAAGGTCCCGTTTAGCAGTTCATTATTTCGTTTCGCAGTTGAACGCTTAAAGATGTCGGAGAAATTAAAATCAGTTCTTCAGAAGTTTGGAAAGGAGGAGGGAATTGCAAATAAATATATAGCCAAGAAATTATATCCACAATATTCACATTTGTTTATTTTCTTATGGGTAGTTGATATGAGTACTAAATCTTTTTGGTGTGTCACTGAATTGTTTTAGTTCGCCAGAAAATGTTAAAGAGGGAGGAATAAGTAATAAAGACAATACCAGGATTTCGATTATTTCTTTGATTACTGAATTCACTCCAAATCTTAGTTATTGGCCTAGAAGTGGGAAGAAAAGGTAAAAATAAGAATTTTTGTTGAGCTAGTAACATACAGCTCCAGTTTCAAGTTGATTTCATTCATAAGCAGTTTTTGTATCAACTGCGTGCAAATTAACACGTCCCATTGGTAACTGCAGCAGCCGGCGAGTTCCTGATGAATCACTAGTTACGATGGTACTCCACAGAGATCGCTCTGTTTGCGAGTTGATTTCCCCTAAAGTATCCCATGTACTGTTATGAAGATCCAAGAATTCCACCAGGCGTCATTGTAGTGTACAAAATATTAACATTATTTGATCGATTTTTGACAAATGCAATTTGCAAATTTATTTGCACAAACTTTCATAAACACTACAATAGCTGACACCATTCTCCTCTTATCTAATTTTGCTGTTCTCATCAACCGATGTCATTAACCGATACGTCACTTCTAGGGTTAGAACCAAATGGTGCAATGTGCTACCAATGTGTGCAACCAGATAATTCCTCTAGAGTATTCCTCTAGGATTGGGCATATGTGGCGATTTTCCCGTGACGTGATCAAAGACTTGTGACCTTTAGCAATACTAATTGTACTGTATCGACTTTTCAGCACGTATTTAGCTCCACAAAACGTCGTTTGGTTCGAACCCTAGTCACTTCTGTTATTTACCGCGAAATTCGGATTAAAAATATACGCAGTGACACTGTAAACAAATACAATTTTTTAATTGTTATTTAATCGGTGCGTTGATGAAATTGACTAATCCGATCAGGTTCTTACGAACCTTTCAGAATGTATCCCCGCTGTATATGTAACACAACCAAATATCTGTGGTTACACAGAACCATACAGAACCACCCTTAAAATCTTCATTGAGACACAAGCTGCATTTCTCCTACCAATGTGTAGGTTTACTTTTACGTATAACCAGTGGCGGTGCGTGATCCTAAGATTGGGGGTGCACCATACATAAAAATAACGATAATCATAAGAATAATAAGAATATCCCTAATATGAGATAAATATTTATCTCATATTAAGGTTATTCTTATTAACTCTATTAATTTGAAAACTTACCTAATTTTCTTTGTAAATGAGCTCAATTCTGCGATTTTTACATTGTGCAAATTTTTCAATTACTTTGTTGTTAAAATTTTCGATATTTGTAATAAAGTCTTTTTCAATGGAGAGCATAGCCAAAGCCGACAGTCTTTCCTGGCACATGGTGTTGCGCAAAAATGTCTTTATTCGTTTTAAATAGAAATTTTCCACAAAAACGAATACAGTTAATAATAATGTTTAAAACATACCTGTTTTTTGAAACCGCTTCATTGTGGGCTGCCACTGCTCGTCGATGAGCAGAATCGAGCATTGTCACAATATTTGCAGTGCCTAGCATGGCTAAATTCAAAACATTATTCATGTGTCCAGCAGAATTTGCATGTTTTTTTTCATTTTCTCGTTTATGTGATTTAAATCCGTTACTCCAGTTTTGGTCCAAGGTGTTTCTCCGCCAAACAAAACACTGCGTTCAATACATCGCATCCACTTAACCACAAATGTTTTTTAAATAAGTCATTATTAAATGTTCTTACAAATCATTTACTTTTTCCTTTCACGGCTAATTTTAAATTAATTTGTGGAGTGGGCCTACCTAGAGTTTTAATTTGCACTTTTTCCTCCAAACTCAAGCTAGAGAATGGAGTTTTTAATAAGTTTTGAATATAATTCATTATTCCAAACTAGATTGTAACCGAGTTTATATTTATAAAACGTGAGCGATAAAACAGCAATCGCAATGTACGAAAACAATTCACAAACCAACCGATCGATAACTCTCGTGCGCTCTTAAACTCCGTACCTCATATCTATAGGATTCGCCCACTACGCGTAATAATTGTGGAGGGGCAAGCAGTAACAATACGCGTTCGCTTTTTCGTATTGCACGGAAGCATGATCGTCGTGCCGCTTTTTTCGTATTGCGCGTGTCGACTCCCGCGCCGCGATCGGAAACCAGTGGCGTTGAATATTGGTGGCGATAAATTAAGAATGCATCCATTAATTACTAAATAAAATTATTAATGCTAAATTGTTGGTAGTGCGCGCGCACCAGCGCACCTTATAGCCCACCGCCACTGCGTATAACGATCTCATAAAAAAAATGGAACATCTCTGTTTTCTAACAAATTAAGGCGTCTTTCTATCCGTATGCCTTTCCAGGAGGACCGTGATATGCCTTGATTTGCGTGACATTTAAATTACAATTACTGCTAGTAATATTTCAGGCCCGTGTAAGACACGAGACAGACTCTCATTGAAAAACCAGTGATGGTTGGTGAATATATCGTGAATAAAATATCCGAAATTAAATTAGAACTTATGCTATGCTTTTTTAATGAATTTAAATTACGATATTTTATAAAGTTGTTATAATGAGATTTAACCCATTTTCTAGTCGTGGACTAAAACGACTTGGAAATGGACAAAACATTTTTATTAACGCAACAAATGATAATTAATTGAGTTATAATGTTTCATGTATTATGAAAGACACCCTCGTAACGTGTCCATTGACTTAAGAAAGTAAACAGACAAGGGTTCCAACGTAAATAAATGCGCCCTTACTAGCTTTGGAAATGCTTGTTTAGTTAGTTTTAGCTGTTTGCAAGATCTTGTTTGCAAGAACTTTTGGCAACATAGGACAGCAAAGCTTAATATAACAATCAAATACCAAAGTTTTGGCTGCTCATCAATCAACAAAGAGTCAACCGTTGCAATTCTAGTTTGTGATTATCTATGCAGTCATGTTCTCTGATGTAATCACTAGGCTTCCGAATGTTTGCGTGCCCGCGTGTAAAACTCCATAAGAGTATCCCGCGTTCCCACGTCGACGGGAATGGGGATGGCGTACTACTGCGCATACGCGGGCTCTGGAGCGTTTTAGGGAAGGGGTCAGTGCCGTATGTAGCATGGGAAAGAAATATACGCGTATATAATGTACAAGGCACTTCACATTTCCGGACCCTAGTAATCACTAGAGCATTTATTCCAGTAACGGCAACAGGGACGGAATAACAGTCGATGCGCTGCGGATGTCCGTTTCTGTAGTAACCGTATTGCCACCGCATGTTACACAAAAGACGGGTTATCGGTTTATTATCATCTCATCACTGTTTTCACTGTTTGACCGAACTTTAAATTTTTTTTCGACTAAAAAAAGTAATGTAACAAGACATGTGAAAATCCGTGCTTCATCTAGCGGTCACGATAACGATGACGCTATATTCTTCTATGGCCTTACAGTATCCTTCGTGGCTAGTGATACTCCGTCACATAAACTGAAGAACACTGCGCCAATTTCTAGAAAAATATATGGACCGTTGGCCCATGTTGACTTAAACAAATATTACCAACAAAAAAAAGTGATGTGTAGAAGGGAAGGCGGTGTGGAATTTGTCACGCAGATGGTCCGCTGTTAACCAACCACAAAACAATTGTAGAGTTGGTGACTGAGTACTTTTACTGCCTATGACCAGATGAAGACAATTCTAAGAAAATATTAGTAATATTAAGGGACTACATATGTATATGCGAAAAGCAAAAAATGTGTTCACTGAAACTTTGCCAGATATGATACACTTTACATGTGCATCTCGTGCACTTAACCGGATAGCAGAAACAATAAAAGACAGTTTTCGTTTTATTGAATGAGGTAATAGCGAATGTAAAAAAAATAATCGTCTACTGGAAGAGACACGTTTAGAGAAGCTCTGCCAGACGTACTTTTATTTCTCATTTAGTATGTTTCATCGAGTATTCACTATTGCATTGTGATACTTATAGTTCAGTACCATTTTGTTTAATTTTTTATTATAAACTATTTCCAAAACAAGTTTTAATTAATTTTCTTTTTACACTTATATAAAAACTTTACAAGGATGCCACTATTTTGGTAAAAATTAAGATTTTTACTGGTATCTAGTTGATGAATCATGGGTACATGCAAGGTTGCATTCTTTCTGATCTCTCTTACAAATCGTTTTTTTTTTTCAGACCGAGCTGAGCGAGAGGTTGAGACTGAGACGAGGTCGGGGCGACACGAGCGAAGACGACGAAGGACTTCCGCACAGCCCCTGCAATTCGCCGACTACCTCAGATGGACTTCTTCTCGATAAGACTGCAATTAAAGTAAGCGTTTATAACAAACCAGAGATAAACATCTAAGAAACTTCGCAAAAATGAAATTATTTTATCGTTCCCAGAATTTAACACCGGGTTCACACTAATTCTAACTCATCAACTTTTACGTTTAAGGAAAACGAGTATTCTATATGTTTCAGACTAGTTTTGAGTACCGTGATTTAAAAAAATTTAATAAAAATATGTGAAAGTCCAGCAGTAGCCTACTTTTTTTTGCATTAGAATAACTGTAAGGCTTTTGAATTATATTTACATAAATATTTCCATAAATACTTTCACAACAACAAAACATCCCTGATGATGGTCATATGATTGACGATTTTATGAAGTAGTCCAATGTGAATCCAATTCATCTGTTTATTGACAAGACATATCATAGAATGTTTATCTAAGACATATCGAATCATAAGGCCTCATAATTTACAAAAAAAAAAAAAACGCAAATCTTTTATATAGCTAAGTGCGTTCTTCATTCTTCCTATAAAAAAAAAGGAAACAATGATATGAATGCAAATATCTCTTTTTACTTTCAAAAACTTACAGCTAACTTTTTCTATTTGGTTTAAACTGTTTTTTATTTATTTTTGGGCGCAACAATAAAAATTCTCCAAAGGAATAGTGATGATTATCACTCCATTAATGGTTGTAATCGCTGCTGAGACACAGACAAGAGTAAAGAAATTTGTGATCATTAGTGGACATGTATTAATGAACTGTTATTGTTGGTTGCCTACTGTCAGTGCTGGCTCTCTACTTAATAAAATCTTCATAGTTCAATAACTTGGTTTTTAACGGATTATTTGAGTACACGAGCAAAATGTTTTGTAATTTCATGGCCTATTAGTTGCACAATCCAATTAAATACTATAATGTCAGTTTGGTTAATACGTTTTGATTTTAAACTTACGACAAGATCGATTCATTTTTTAAAGTGCCGATTTAGTTAATTATTTTATTAATTGTTATGTTGCTTATAAGCTCAATTATATCGTATTACTTTCTATTTGTATTTGTGTCATTTTACTAATAAAATGCCTAATTCGCAAATTAGTTGCGTAAACGTGCAAAGTTAATATACCCGATCCTATTTTTTTTGCAGTAGAGTTTTTAAATTATACAGTCTGTAAACAGTGTGAATATTTGATATGTCGATAAAAAAAATGGTTCTAATCTTGAAATGACATGTTTTTTTTTTTTTAAATAGCAACCCTACACTTTTCTGGCAGAATCTTGTACAGCATCATTTTACTTGTATACCAATATTAGTATATTTCTATACAAGAAAAATTATGCTGAGAAAGGTGTAAATGTTGTCATTTACACCTTTCTCTGAAAAATAACACCTAGGAACACCAAATATTGTCATTTAGTACAACAGTAATTAATATTCAAAACTCAATAAAATCAATAAAAATAATATAATATAAAAATGTGAACATAATACTTGAACTGAATCAATTAAATGTTCAAAATTTCGTCAATTCAAGTTAAGATAAAAAAAATTAGATATTCCCATAGAAAAGAGTATAATGGAGTGAGATCTGGTAAGCGAGGAGGCCATTCAATTAAATTTTGCGACCAATCCAATGCGTAAAAAGCAAACATCGTTTAATAATCCCACACATTTTGGCAAAATGCAAATTTTCACGACAAGATGTTAAAATATCCAAGCTTTTGTCGTTATTTCGAATCCTCGAGACAGACATCCAGTTTTAATCAAATCTTCAGCTGGATTCTACTACCACAACTTATCATAATTAGTATATCAGTTATTTGTCTTGTAGTCGACAAATTATTTTCACTAATCAATTTAATTTACGAATACTGGGTAACACATTTTTAATGAAAATGATTCCTTGTTCATCATCATTCACCGTTAGATGTCACGGATCCGAATTTTGATATCGTTAAATCTCACTAGTGTGACATATTTGACGACGAAGAACAAGCATGTTGGTTATGTCATGTCCTAGCCAGAAACGCATACTGTGGTGTTACTTTGGACGTATCGGTCTCTAATGTGTTTAAATATTGTTAGACGTGTTTTGATAGGTCCTACAGAATCTGTAGTTTCTAATGGCGAATGACTATGAACTGGAAATCATACTCGCTTCATGAGCTTAACTGACTCACCGGTAGAGTGTGCTTCGGGAAGGAATCCTTAATACAGTCTGATAGGCCGATGTTTTACCTTTAATTTTAGTAATTATAAAAGTCACAAACATATCCGAAATATTCTTGAGAAAATATTTAGTTCAATGACTTTGGCGAAACAAAACACCACTTTAAAGACATGTGAGACTCTGACATTTCTGACCATTCCGCTTACCGCTTCTCTAATTAAGGATTTCCTCAACCCACTCGAGGCTGCAAACAAATCTGGTAGAATTAATCCAATTGGACCCTATCTCCGCCCGTCCAATTCTCTAAATTGTCAAGACATCGTCCTGTAAGAACTAGAGGAATCCTTACACGATAACTTCCCCTATAAGAAACGCGCTTATGGGTAGATTGATGAGCTCGAAAAACCTGAACTGACACCTGAAACGTGACCTTTCCGGTGTGCGACCGCCACTATTAAATTACGGGGGTGTTGCGTTTACTCGACATCTGTCCATAGGGCGGGCCGCGTTTTTAATACCCCTAATGAGATTCTAAAAACGGCGTGTGCGACTAGTAATGTAATGAATCGCTACAACAGGTTAGGTCTATTTATATATTCTATCATGAAAAGACTAGATACGACTTTGCTCTATTTCTTTTAGAACCTGGAATTGCAAAAAATTGTGTTTCTAACTAGCTGTTCTCCAAAGAACCCCAAGCTGACGTACTTTCCTAAACAGCATTTAGACAAGTTCAAGTTGGCTGTGGAAAAAATCATGTCACCAGCTACAGATGATTTTAACCAATCAAATGTTAGTCTATCTGTGGTCTGAGATTTAAATTTGATTGGTTAAAATCATCTGCGGCGAAAAGTTGTTGGTTTGTGAACCCAAATTTGTGCTAATATATTGCTTATAAGCAGTATTGTGCTTGGTCTATAGGCAGGATTTGGTGTAATGGTTAAGTTTTTGCCTTTGAATAGCTTGTATATCCCAGACTAACTGCTGCCGTTGGTGATCCGTATAATTGATCATCAGAGAACTTGAAACGCTTCTATGTGTGATGGTCCTGTATCTTTTTCTGTCTTGTTCTCCTTCTAGAATTTGAATTTCATGTTCACTTCCCTCTTCACCCGTCTGCAATAAATTTCCAATAATTTTATCATAATTTGAAAACCTTAATCATTTACTATCACTATGACGCCACATTAATATTTTCAGCATCACAGTTCTTGCAGTTTCAGGATCATTAAATGCATTTTTCAAAAATTCTTTCATCTTATTCTTTTGAGCAATGAGATGAAAATGATTCGGATAACCGGTTATCCGTATAATCGACGATGGAATGAATAATCGACATTCCACTAATATTTTTTTTAGGTTGAAACAGATATTTTAATTAACAAAACATCTCAAACATTTACTCAAACTTTATTACACAAATTGTTGAAAATGGCTCTCACGTCGCATTGTTCTAAACATTTCTGACACCTTTTTCGAATGGAAATGAAAACATTTTGTAGGAGATGAAAAGCAGTGTTAACCCCATTTACTTTTCCTAAAATGCTTTCTTGAAATGGATCAAGGTTGTTAAGAAAATAGAACTTGTAGAATTGTGTTCTTGAAGTATTGCCCCCCCCAAAAAAAAAATCACAGGTATGTCACAAGATCTTGAAGAAGGAATTCATGTTTGAATCCATGTTACGAAACCCAGCGTCTGGACGGCGCGGGTTTGCGGACCTTCAGGGGGGGGTTCGAGGAAATAAAAACCAACTTCCCGGACAACATGGTTTTTTAATCAGCCAGCGAAGTATATCCCACACTAAAATTACATAAATATATGACAAAATAACGGTGAGGCTAAATACAGATATTACAGATTCCAGATTTAGATTAAATAAAGATATACAGAACATAAATAAACATTACATTGCTAATGGAAACGGGTAAAAATAGGTAAAAACAAACTACAGAAAGATCAAATTCGTATTTTAGGGAAGAAACCAAAACTTACCTAAAATACAGGTAATACGCGGAAAAATAAACCTACCAACACCATTCACCCAAAACAACCCCAGAGACTATACACCTCTACAGAAAGGATTATAGGAAAAAATCGGCAGCAAAGTTTGCGAAAAAATTTTCAAAAAATGGAGATCCCTCTAATTTATTTTAGTATTTTTTTTCATAATCTAGACACAAATATAAAGTTTTCTTTTTGCAAAAGTTTTTTTTTTCAAAAAGTTATGGCATTTTAATTTTAATTTTTTAGGAAATTTTGTTTCCCAAAATTAAAATGGCCATAACTTTTTGAAAAAAAATATTTTGTCAACAAATAAAAAGTCTCCTTATATTTGTTTCTAGATTATGAAAAAAAAATATACTAAACCACAAGTTACTGAGAGACCAAGTGCTCCAGTGTTTTTGAAAATTTTTTCCGCAAACTTTGTGACGATTTTTTCACTATAAATCCTTTTCTGTAAGAGGTGTATAGTCATCACATAAAAAGAGAAGTGGGTCCCATGCGTCGTTTTCAAGATATGGCTAAGAAATATCACGCACCGCCACTCCTACCAAGGACACTTTTCCAGCGGCAAGCACCACAAAAAAATATTTCTTATGGGGAACACTCCGTGGTTAACTATTCTGAGGTGAGAACGAAAAATAAATCTGGCCACATTTACCACAGTTCACCGATTCCCTCACGGCTCCCTGTGATAGTTTTTTTCCCGCAGGAGCAAAAACTTAAATATTTCGACAAAGTAGGTGTCGACATCTAGGTGTATCAAGGCGGACTACGCCAACAGGAAAAGTAGACCTCCATCAAATCCATAAAGGCACATTTTGGTTACTATTTCCCAAAGCAAGATACACTTCGTTACAACCATCATCTTTGGAACCATCAAACAATGATCTATGACAGCAAAAACAAAAGACTATCTGGCCTTTTTTTCAAAATTTTCGTTTTTAATAAACAAAATCGACTTGCCCAAGCTTTTGTTAAAAAACTTTCCAAAAAAAATATATGTACAAGTATATCTATATTCCATACAGATTAATAGTGTATAATATTCAATATATAATTAACAATGCTATAACATTCTCAGTTGACTGTTGAGAAAATAAAACCTATATGTATAGAACTACCTACTCCAGTTTTGGGTCAGGAATCGATTTTTCTGAACAAGGTAAAATAAAATTTATTTTCTAGCAGAGCACGAGTTCTGTTCGCACTTGACCGATTTTTTATAATTAATCGGGGAAAAAACAAAACAGGAAATTGCCGATATTCCTTTGCAAGCAATGGGTATTGCATCAGACAGACATGTATAAGTAAATAAATACAGTCAAAAGCCACGCATAAAAAAGTAGGTAATACCTACCTCAAATTTAATTTTGTCTATTTATATAATCCCTATATGTATATTAAAGTGCAGCGCAAAAAGCGAGATATACATAACCGATTATTGTTACTTTCACATTGTTACAAAACAAAGATGTATTATTTTACCACCGTGCGTTTTGAAATTTATTAGAAATCCGTTCCGCCGCAAAATAAAACTAACAATCAACCTATGTATTCGACTGCGCCCTAGTTGACAAAAGGTCCCGCAACGGGTTGGGTATCAGTCGTAGTAAACAAAACTATTTCGTCGTCAAATCGAAATCGAAATTTTGAAATCCAGCCGATATTCAAATTTAAAAAAACGGTATCAAAATACACCACTTCACCTATTTCCAATTGGTTTTATTATTTATTAATCTAATGTAAATTTGTAAAGGTGGCAAATGCAGCTCCATTCGGGGAAAGTTCCAACAGCTCGGCATATGTCAGTATGTATACTCCATGCACTAAGATGTGTGGAATTTGCGTTGAATAACGCCTAATATTTTTATCGAAATTATAAGCAGCTAACCTCGTCACGTGTTGAAAATGGAGCTGCATCGTTCTTGCAGCAGGGTCCTCAATTGCCATGGCAATGGGGCAGCTCTGCTTACCGTATGTGAGATGGTGTTGCGACTCTGCTTCGCCTGCATTCTAAACTAAGGCGGCGCACAGTGGGGCCGATTCCCGAAAAGCTGTCCAAAAGTCGAAAAATTAAGATATTTACTTGAAACTCGGGATAAGGGTTTTTTTTGGCTCGCTGATAACGAATTTCAAGTTTAAAAAAAAATAAAATGGCGGCTATAAAATACTAAAAAGCATATCTATAAACCGTTATTTTTATTTAATTTATGTGAAACGTGGAATTTACAGGTTTTCGGGGTCGCAAATAACGAATCTGGAAACAAAATGAATGGCAGATGTAAAATGACGAATACAAAATTTCTATAATCCACAATTTTTATTTATTTTATGAAAAAACTTACAACACAAAGCCGAATGTAAGCAGCTAGTAGCAGCTAGTGGCAGCTAATTTTTACAAATTTTGTTACAAATAATATAAACTTTAATTTAAAATTTGATTTCACTGCGGGAATCCGTGGCTTTTAACTTTTCTCTATTTTTCTGAAATGATTTTTTTCACACAAATTTTCATTATTTTACACTTCAAACATTGCGTTACTGTTAATTTATATTTGTTTGTTGTTATAATTTTTGACAAATACTATAATAAACTACATTTTTCCATTTAAAACATCCATTTTGTAGAATTAAAAAAGATCAACTTTACGATTCTCTACGAATTTTTGAATATGACGCTTGAACATGAGCTCGGGCGCTCAAGCTGTTACTCGTGCGAAGGTCCTTTTTGTACTGGCTTATACCTGCCATGTATACTTAAAGGGACCGCCTACATTAAAGGGTAAAAAAAATCGATTTGTTTTTTTTTTTGCTTAAATTGAAAGTATATCATCTATGTATATCATATAGTAGAATATGCTCCCAAAGTTTCAAGTCCGAATTCGAACTGTAAATAGTCGAAATATAATATATATTGCGCGTGCTCCGAAGCGTCGGTAGAACGAAGCCGAATCAAGACGAATCAAACCGAAACAATTGCAAAGGAATTAACTGTTTAAAGAAGAGGAGGGACTTTCTTATGGAGCAGGGATAGCAGATTGGCCAAAAAGTTAAGGTAAATAAACGAAAAAAATTTTTTTATCGAGACTATTTTTCATGAACGAAAACTTTAAACGCGTTTTTCTCGAAACGATGTTTTTCAAATTGGCGTATACGATTACTCAAAAACTACTGGACGGATCGACTTTGTTTTTTTTTTTTAATTAAAGCTTATTTTATTACCTTCTATTTGGAGTAAAAAAAATCAGTAAAAATTATTGTCAAAACAAAGTTATTAACAAAAACACGAAAATTTTCCACAAAAAATCAATTTATTTTTAAACAACAATTTTTTTTTATTTATTTTAATAAATTCATGATTTTTTTAGTTCAAATAGAAGCAATACTCATTGGCTTTACAGATTGTTTTTATTTTTATGATTCAGATGATTCTATGGGACGCTATCCTGCACGCCGTGGAGAAGGAATTTTCAAAGGCATCGGCATTCGATTATTAATCTTTTATTTAAACATATGAAATGTAATAAAAAAAAAATTGTAAACCTTTTGATATACATAATAAACAGTAAAAATTTCAAAACAATCCATTGTGTCGTGTCTTTGTAAAAAATTCACGAAAAAGTGCTTGATTTTGACCTAATGTAGGCGGTCCCCTTAATTAGTCCTTATAAAGGGCCGTTACATATTCTTCGAACATTAATCTATACATCTACGTATGTACCTCAAATCCCATAAATTAAAACTTCATTTTTCGACTTTTGGCCAGCTTTTCGGGAATCGGCCCCACTGTGCGGCGATTAGAATAGTTCTTCGTGAACCCTATTTCAGAATGAAAATAATTGGAAGATGACGAGATTGTAAAACTTATTTAGTACTTAATGTACAAGGTGTTTCTGAAAGAGGTGATCAAAATCAGAATACATGTAGAGCCAGTGATTGATTGAATGAGGAATGTTGTCACAAGCAACCTGTAGAAGTGGCAATCTTGTTTAAGTATTGTGTGACCTTTGATTTGGGCTCCAGTGTATTTATAGAGAACAGGAAAGCATTTCGACATAAGTACCCCGTTCATCATCCATATTTAGCGGCTCTATTTCATTCGGCCGTGTTGTCGAGTGCGGTTTTAATTAAAAGATTATTAAATACGATTTCGCGCGACGGCGGCAGCAGCGGCGGTCAGCGCGAAACTCATTAGGAAATGAAAACGTGTTCCGGCGACTTTGAAAGCGACGCCTTGCACAATACCTCCCGCGTCTCATGTACAATGCAAACGCAACGCGGGTTTGAATTAACAGTAGCGTATATACCGCGAAACTCTTGAGGGTTAAGCGGGACGAAATAAATCCAATAAAATGTTTCAGGTCACTAAACACTGGCACGAGTACGTACATAAGGCATTTTACTATGAGATTATAAATACGAATATGAAACTCTTTCATTTCTATCCTAAGTTATTCTTTACAACTTATTTCATATAGTCCCATCTTCTTGTTGATATTTGTTTTATCTTTTCAGTACTTAAAAGTTTTTGTAATTTATTTTTAAATGTGTTTACTAAAGTCGTTCGTAAATTCATATTTTTTCTTTTTTCAAAAATCATTATTCAATAATAAATTGGGTGTCTTCGTCAGTTTATACGATCATATTACTAGAAGTGGGAGGAAGTAGGTAGGAACAATATGTCACATATTTGAGGCATAACTCTTACAGGCAGGTTATCTGAGAAGTACCTCAAGGATCCAACAACGCTGATGTTTGAACTTTGCGATTCTATAAGGGATGGATAGTGTATGGGGATTATAGTTGACATTTGGAATCCAATATACAGGGTGTTTATATATATGGACAAGTCCATATAATCGTCGTTTTTCATGATAATCGATAATACTTTTTTTGTTTTAAGGGACATCTTCTGATCCTACCGTTGCTTTTTAGATACAACCCTATGACCTGCTACGATTTTTTTTGTACCTCCAATATTCGAAATGATAAACATGCTGCATAATCCAATAAATAACGTCTGTGAGGATCAAGGACCTGCTAAATGTTGAAGCAACACCAACATGAAAACCTTGGTGCCAGTTAAACACTTAGCAAGTCCTTGAGCTTCATATAAGTTATTTACATATAGAACTCCTGCATTCACCATGGTAATAAAATTAAACCTTCATAGCTCCTACGCAGTCAATTTTAAAAAGTCGTGGTAAAAGAACTCATCGCCACGCTGACGAGTTCCATCAGAATGAAACAACTATGTGTAGTTGGTTGAAAGGTAACATTCTAGTTGTGAAACGTGTTTCATAATGAGCTAAGATTATTCTGCATTGTCGCTGTGTTTATTATGTTTTGCAGTTCTTGTGCTATTTGTTTTTTGAGATTAATTCTAGAAAAATGTAAAAAAAAGTGATATGTATAACAAGTCATTCCTTTGGGAGTGCTTGTTTGCTCATTTCCTTGTTAATAACTACTAAAATTCTGTAGCCCCTCCTCTTCAAAACAAAATTTCTCTGGCCCCCAAAAGTAGACCCGCCACTGTAGATAATACAAACGCAACGCGGGATTATTATTACAAACGGTCGGCGGCGTTAGCGCGTTATTTACCGTGCCCATAGAAAGTGTAACTATCCTAGCGTTTTGTTTAGTCGGTTCCTAGTCCGTCGTGACACCGGCCGACAGTTTGTCTTTTGATTTTAGCCGGGTAGGCCTCGAATCTAATCGCCAGTGCGGCGGTGATGAAGCCGCTCGAAGATGTATTGCTACGACAGCGGATGCGTCCTGAATCGGGCGCGTTGGATCAGCAAGATTAAAATCTTCCTGCCGTACGACACGTTACAGGTATTTCGCGTCGATTTCTGCATATCTAGTCCGGTTACAGTTAGTCGACTCCGGAGACGCGGCGAAATAAGATAAGTGTCACGCGAGAATGTGTATGCAAGCTGAAGATCTGTTCCGTTTCGAGGATTCAATGCAAAGTGTCTTTCGGATGAGTATACTGGAGCTCTAGCGTAATATATGTAACACACAAAGATCTCCTGGAAATATAAGTAAGGGACGGACCACAATAGATTTAAAGAGATCGCGATTGAAGACTTTAATACCATAGGAGTTCAATTTTGCTTAAGCATTTGTACCGTGCCTTCAGATAAACTCGAGTTCCAAACCACCAATTCCAACAAAAACCAATTCGAGTAGAGTCTATTAATGATTGGTAAACTTACCACCGACAATTGTCAAATTAATTAATATTATAAAAATCAAGTTGTGGAGCAATTATTTATAATTTCAGTTACATATATATCTATAATAAGATGGAATTACCACGCGAGACGACAAACCGTAACAGCTGAAAGATTTTGCGATGATTTAAGTACTAGAACCCTTTATCGATAAGTTACATAACGATGAACAAACGAAAGCGTATTTTCAGCAATACATAAATTGCAGACAGAAAATGCTATACTATACCTAATTGAGACTCTATTTGAAGACGGTATATCTTTTGGTGCATCGTCGTTTTACATGACACGCTTAAATCTACTAGTCAAATTAGATTTAATTCGTTATGGTTGTTGTTATGGCCTCAAACTCTCAGAAATCAATTAATCTATAACTTCTTCCTTCTTAGCCCCCAACTCTGCTATATTGTTCAACAATAAGAACAACGTTAATTGACTATTTTTGAATTCTTATATTTCATTAATTCTTTCAATGTTGTCAATACATAGCTACAAAGTGTTACATTGCTCGTGAGCTCCAGTGTATATGAAGCGGTAAAGCATGTCTTTGGAAAATTAGTTGTGGGTACTTCAGCCGTAGTTTGGAGGCTACCAAATTGATTTTGCCGACTTTCACGGTTTTATTTGTTACGCACAATGACTGTCAAGAGCACTCCACTGTCATATCATTAAATAAATATAAAAATTTTCACCAGTACAGTAAAAATATTCCGTAGAGAATAAACTGACGGTGACCGCAATAGTAAAAAATGTAGTTATTACATCTATTACATACTCGTAACAGTTTGCAATTGCATTTACAGTTCTTCAAATATTTTGTTACTTAGCTCTAGCCAACATAACGGGACACTTGGAAATAATGTTCTCTCACATACAGGGATCCCCAATTGCTGATACTCAGATACGAGAGTGTTTTGTTTGCACGTTTTTTATTCATATGAATATTGTTTCTAATCATATGTTTATTGGATTATCTAAAAAAAGCTTGTATAATAACATACAGGATCTACTTATTGAATTAAATTTAAATCATTGTTCTGTTCAGGTGTGAATGTAAAAAGTCTCAAAACAGGTACTTTGCGGTTTTATTGGTGCAGTTGATTAAAGTTGGTTTTAATGATTTATTGAAATGAACATTTTCCAAGGCGATCGATTTTTTTTATCAATTTAGAGGACGCGGTAACCCGTCATTAAATTAAATTATCTTTGCGTCAAGTCACAAATTTTAATCCTACAGAGGGTATTATCAGATTTATTTTAAAAAGTTAGTGTATGTTTCCTTCACAAACCCTTTTGTTTCAGGCTGTAAATATAATTAAGATATTAAATGTATATTCTTGTTTTAGGATCTCCCTACAAAATCACATAGCACATGTAGTGATGGATCCCTACTTAGTATGGGTAGTTATGAAATGGATGAGGTAAATATGAGTCACATAAATGTACTACCCTCTTATTCACCCAATTACATCCCCCAACGAAAAAATATTTTAAAATATTATTAATGAAAATTTGTACGCACGACTGGGTATCTAATTGTTTGTATAATTTAGAGAAAGGGCATATTATGTTTATCGATGCACATTTAAATCATATCAGAACAGCTAGAAATATGAAAAAACATCTAACGACATCTAACGACAGTCAAAGCATGCAAATCACAAATCTCTTTGATTTGATCTGATTTACATTTAACCTGTTCGGGCCTATTTGACCCGAAATCGTTTATCTTTTCTTGTTACACTTACACAGAGTAACCGAGTATTGTGAGATTTGATGACTTTGTAACTTGGAGACGTTATCTTAACTCACAAAAATTTTCGTTTTTCTAAACTTTTTAATAATTAGGTATGTATGTAATGTGCGGGATATTTGTCTTCTTGTTCAGCTTTATAATACTGTAATAAAGCTTTAAAATATAATGTATGTCATTGTTGTTTTATAATATTTATTGAAAATGTCAAGAATAACAAGTCGGGTCATATTGACCCGAACAGTACAACTTATAATAAATTTGAGCCGAACAGCAGGGTTAATTAGAAGTTGTATCTACAATCGTATTAACCCGTTTCACCCGAAAACGCCACTCCCGGTACATCGCTCTTCAGCGCCTCATAACTAATACTATTTGCGACAGAAAAATTTGACAGGGACATATTTTTGAAGTTTAAGACGTGCTTTCTCCGATGGTGTTTCCATGAAATTCCTCCAAAAAATTATTGAATATAAAAAAAAAGCAGTTTAAAAAAAAAACTTTTTGCACATTTTTTTTTAATCAAATTTTCAAGGGGCTTTCGATCTGCAATGAACCTGGAACCTCACTAACCGGTGGGATAAATGTTTGAACTTTAAGTATACGTGGTTTAAAGATCGATTTTTTGCCTTCTGCGTTCAAAATGGCGCCTGAACTGCAAAATATTTGCGTAAAAATTCAAGAATTTTTCAAAGAATTGTCGAACAAAAAGTTCTAAAAATCACTCGAATGAGAATCAAAATTTAGAATTTTTTTCTCTAAAACAATGCATTGTTACAATAAATTGTCAAGAATAAAAAGTTCTTAAAATTAGTCAAAGAATGCACTGGAATTTTTCAGAATTTTAAGCAGTTTTTTAAATTTTGCAAAAATGACTGCAAAATCCAAAAAATTGCTCAAACATTTTTGAAATTCCAGTGCATATTATATGAGTGATTTTAAGAACTTTTTATTCTTGACAATTGTTTGTAAAAGTGCATCATTTTCCAATAAAAAATTCTTGAATTTTTACGCAAAAAATTTTGCAGTTCAGGCGCAATTTTGAATGCATAAGGGAAAAAATCGATCGTTAAACCACGTTTACTTAAAGATCAAACATTTATTCCACCGGTTAGTGTGGTTCCAGGTCCATTGCAGATCGGAAACCCCTTGAAAATTTGATTGAAAAAAAAATGTGCAAAAAAAGATCGTATTTTTTTTTAAATAACTGCTTTTTTTCATAATTAATAATTTTTTGGAGGAATTTCATGGACACCATCGGAAAGGGCACGTCTTAAACTTTATAAATATGTCCCTGTCAAAATTTTCTGTCGCAAATAGTATTAGTTTGGCGTTTTCGGCCGAAACGGGTTAAAAGGCAATATGTGACAGTGTATTTTTTTTTGTTTCTAGGATTCCTTTGGGCCACATTCAAGACATTCCTCTAAATTATCGTTACATGAAAAAAAGTCTAATCCAGGTAATTTTTCTTTATATATATACCTATAATTGCAAAGGTTAGTTACAAGTACTATAAAACAATATGTTAAATTGAATTGCTTACATACTTTTTGTAATAAAATAAGTTTGGTTTATGGTAATCCTATTGCCCTAATATTATTTATATTTGGTGTTGCTCATAATATCTAATTTACATAAAGTGTGTTAATTCAATTTTTTTATTCCATTCTCGGTTTATTAATATTTACACTGCGAATCAGAAATTATGTAAACATTTTACCAAGTAGGTAGTTATGTTATATGAGTTTATAAATAACTGAATAAATTTGGAAATGATTAAAAGTGAATTGTTAACGTAAGTTGAAGTGATTGCATTAAGATAGATTCTGGATGCAGAAATTTGTAATAGTTGGAGGCCACACGATTTTGTGGAATAACGATAACTATCCGATCGATTTTATAATTTCTGTTTAGATTCAGACCTTGAATTTGGACCCAGTTTCATCGTAGAACCCTTAAACCATAGCGCGGCACACCATAAAGTTGCTGTAAGGCCGAAGAGGACACATGGGGCACCCCGAAGAAAACGAGGCCAACAGGTGACTATTAGACAATTACAGAACGAAAATAATTCACACTTAAACGCTTTTAAGCACTTTAACAGCGCATTTCATCAGGAGATGGTTAAAACTGATTGATGAACTGAGTTTGAATCATCTCCTGATGATGCCACCATGGTTGGTGAAACGCGCGTTGAGTGCGAAAAAGTGTTTCGGGTGTTAAGTGGATAAAAGTGTTCAACTGTGAATTTATTCGAAGATTCAAATTCTACTGTATGTGTAGTAAAAATTATAATTTAATTCGTCACATTTACTTCTTGCTTCTGTTTGTAGCATTAAAAATGTCTTAAAAACTTGGTTTGCTTCATTTGTCTAATAAAGTTGACAAAATCGATTTTTATGATTAATTTCTTACAGCTTTCTGCACTACCCGTCACACCCGAGGTGAACGAGGAGTCTTCGATCAGAAGCATGTCACCAGAAATTAACAGAAAAGGTAAGTTTCTAAATACTCTTTTTGGCATGCCATGCGTTATTATTTACTTTATCATCCTGTTTTCTTGTGCTCTAATATTGTAACATAACAATTTAGAAGTCAACAATCTCCTTTTCTAACAAATTATTAACAAAAAAAATACTTGTGTATATTTCCTTAAAAAAAAAAAAGATGAGGAAACTGTAAATTTTCGTTTTACTGTGAAGAATGGCCGTTTGTTTGTTGATTAATATTTTTCCATATTCTTCAGTTTTAATAGACCATCCAATGCATGGTGTTGCATATTTCGCATGTAGCTTTTTTTTAATTGTACCATAAACAGTACCTATACTTATATAATACTTTTCCCCTTCAAAAAATATTTCAGCAGGAAGCAGGAAATTTAAAAATCTTCATATCTTGATAACAGAAAACATATGTTAGGTGACTCCTGTGAGATGTAAAAATACTATGAGATCTAAAATACAACTCCAGAAAAATTAGAAAATAAAATTTAACCTGTATATGTTTAATACATCTATTGTCTTATTTGTTTTAAAAACAACGTATATACAATTTTCACAGTTGTCTAAATTGTGAAATTAAAAGAAAACTTTAACATTAAGAAGGTTTTTATATTAGTTTTTAAAAAGGGTCTCTACTTAAACAATTGTATTTAAGAAAAGTTGAATTTTAATTAACAGCAGCAGAAAAAATATTTCTGCACAGAGAATGTTTAAAAATCTATCACCAGCAAAATGAGTTTTTATTTTTAAATATAATAACGTTACATATTACTTATAATGACTATATATAGTAACAGAATTTTTTTTCCACATAATTAACTCACTTCAATCAATTCAGTTATCATTCTTATCAATTTCCCAATATTGTTTTTGGAATATCACATCTCTGTGACAGCCCATATAAACAAATTGTTTTGTTTTTACAAACTCATTTATGACCCAACATTCCGTAATTACAAAACCAGAATTCTTAAAAAATTACACTTTACCATACTTATTGCATAAATACTAAACTGTTTTATTATAAAAATGTTATTAGAGGTTACACGCCTTTAAAAAGATGTTGTAAGCTTAATTATTTCCTTAACCACCAATAATAATGTAAAGTTTTAATTCCTTCTAGTAGTTCATTTATATCTCATTTCTAACTTCTTGTGCCCAGCATATATCAAGTTTTATTAATGGAGTGATATTTAAACCTTCAGTTTAAAGACAAACAAACTTATACACTTTTTTTCTCAACATCTAAACACTACTTTTACACTCAACGCACACATTTCACCAATCATGTTGGTATCATCAGGAGACTAGGAATTAAAACCGTTTTAGTCATATTCTTATATAAACTAGGAGTGTGCGAATGTTGGAATAATTCAATTCAAAATTCATATCATTAGACCTATTCGAATAATTGGAGTAGTTCGAATAGTTTGAATATTTATCGAATAATGAATAATTATTAATTTACAATAAGTTTGTCACTTTTTAATACTATTTTTAATTAAAACATTTTAGAAAACCTCAAATAAACACAGAAAGTAAGGTACAATTATTGTATCTAGATTTTTATGCAAAAAAAAAATAATTAGGAAACTGTTTAGGGCGACAAAGACGTTCTTCTTTCAGTAACTAAATTATGCCCCCAGGTGACGAAAATAGTTATAATTTTTCATATATTTGATTCAAAATTCGAATCCAAGAATCACTATTCGATTCGATTCAAACAATATTCACACTCCCCTAACATTATTTTTTCCATATGCTAGTACCAACATCTATAATACTTGGTCATAATACTAACGACACTAATTTTTACCTTTCTTTTGTTTTGTTTGCTCTTCTCCGCCCCGCCTCTTCCGCTTCGCCTAATGCTTCAATTTATTTGCCATTGCAGAGACCATAACCGAGCTTTCCAGCATGAACGCCACCAGACCCCTAACAGACACCCAACTAAAGTGTTCCTCTTTGCCCCCCGGCCTAACAGCGCCCGGCTCCGAGGCCAGCAAGCTGAACAGGAGCAAGTCGAACGCCGGCAGCAGGAGCCAGGACCACTTCTCCCCCTGCACGAGGACGCCGAGAAGGAGGAGAAACCCTCGCTGTTGGAGAGGATATTCCCAAGGAAGAGCAACAGGAAGAAAAAGTCCAAAGAAGAGAAGGAGAATATGTCCAAGCACGAAATAAAGATAGCCAGAGAGGAGAGCGTGTCCAAGCGCGGGGAGAAGAGTAAACAGGAGGAGGTTAACAGGGAGGAGAGGACGTTCAGCCTGACCATGACTAGCATGAGCGTGGCCAAATCGTATACGGAGAGCACCGCCATGCACACGAACGCGTCGAACAAACACGAGGCGTCGAAACCGATAGCGGCTCCGCGGTCCGGAGCGGCCTCGCGGCAGAGGGTCGTGCCGATCGACATTCCGGCGACTCCGGAAGAAATGAGAAGGAGGCAACTGTGGTTCATCCGAAACCGTCTCCGGAAAAATCGTCGGCAGGGACTTCCCCGCTGCAGGCTGAGTTGGAGAACAGATTTAAACAGAGACAGGTAAGGAGTTTTCTTTTGTGGGCGAAAATGTCGATGTAGGGGGAATTTTATATTAAAATTGACGAATAGTAGTAACATTTATATTATCTCATTATGAAAAGGAAATATAAATTTCTTCAGCAGTACCAATCTCATCGGGATTATGACAAGGTTGTCACTTATGTCTTTAACCTCTGTGTGAATGATATCGCTGAACTTATAACTAAATCCCAATTCCTAACGTTTGTAGACAAAGGTTTACAGAAATGCACAATCTCCAAAAAATCGCGCTTAAACGAAAAGACGTCATTTTTATTTTTAAATTTCAATCTTAATAAAAGTGCAAAGAAATTTAATTCTGAGAAGTACCTACATATTTGTCGCTATCGAACCATTGTTCGCGCTATTTTAAAACACGCCACGTTTTTCAGCGGGTTGTCGTTCAGCCGCGGCGTAGAGAATATCGTTTGTGACATACACCCACAAGCCATATTCTCTCACACCACGCTGAACAACAACCGGTTCAATCTCGTATCGTTGTTCAGTTATTAGGCCACAAATATAGGCATAAGTGGCCTTTTAGCAGTTTAGGTTAGGTTTAATCTGTGATGTGATGGCGCAAAACGGCCAACGGCATCCTGTCCAGCACGTCAAAAACCTTCGGAATTAGCTATTTGGGTTAAAAAAAAAAGTGTTTTTTTTGCTGGTCTATGTAATCTACAGTAATTATATGTTTGTTGGAGTAAAATGAAAACCATGTTTTGCACCAGTGTTGATTAAGATGGTTATACGAACGAATCCTTATATGTATCCTTGTGAATGACACTAAATGTCACTTCATTTAATTTCGTCAGAAACCCTATTCGAATAGAACCTGCCTTATGAGACCACTCTTTCCTCAACGATGGTAAAAAAAGACACGCCATATTAACTAATCTCACATCAATCCTGTTTGCAGATCTCTCTATCGACCAGTCCTCCCAAGCCCGCCTCGCAACTACAGGAGACGCCCCCCGCAGTCCCCGAAGAGCCCCAGGTCGCCGCGAAGCGCCATCTTGCCATCTGTGATATCCTCCAAGACCGAGTTCGCCCAGTACACCAAGGCCTCTACCAACACCACCAAATATGTTGAGACGAGAGTCCGCAGCGAGGACATAAGGAATAAGATGAAGATACCCGGTCTGTCCTCTCTGCAGCAACGCGTGCTGTCCCTCAACGACGACGAAACCGACAACAGCTTCAAGTCTCTGACCGACTTCGTGGACGACACCCCCAAACCCTCCAGACCTATCACAAAATCACACAGCTTCAAGGCGACCAAGAAGACTTTTGACACTGAGAAGAGGGACACTTTCGCTTGTCCCGCGAGGGGTGATTTCATCTTCGGCGAGAGAAAGGAGGACCACAGGATATCGTTCACCAAAGCTGCCTCTCTCGACAGTGTGAAAAACTTAGAAGAACAAACGCACCAGTCGGAGATGAAATTCGAAGTGAAACCCGTCATCTCTGAGCCCGTTAAGACTGACAGAGGAAGTGAAAAGGACAAAAGCCGTACGTTGAACGAGCTGGAGGGGTTCAGGGACTCGATAACGATCTCGGGTCCCAGCCACACAGCCGTAGTGAACGTTACAAGCAATTCAGAAGATTTCACCAGCAGCACCTCCAAAATGACCTCGAGCTCCAATGAAAGCAATATAGTGCAGAGGGAAGGCTCGAAGACCATCTCGATAAAGGAGAATCAGGTCTCCGTGACAAAGATACAGCTAAAACGTGAAATGACGCAGATCACCCAGAGCACCGTCACCGTACCCAAGTCTTCGGTGCCGGAATTCCTGAATAAACAGCTGAACAAAGTGGAAGCGAGGCCTAGCAGCAACATAATATTCTCAATGAAATCCCCAAGAGTTGCGGCAGAGGAACAGAACAGGCCGAAGACACTCTTCAACTTCACGCCAGAGAACGAAGTGGTTGCAAAACCTCCAGCGCCGAGGAAATTCAGCAAAGAAAACTTAGAGATCATCGAGAAGGAGGAAAAAGAGGAGGAACAGCCCCCAAAAACTTCGCCCATCATCTCTGTTACACCCTTAACCGCCCAGCCACTCAGGTTCAAGAAGAACGATGGTAAGAACGGAGTTCGGAAGCCTTCGATACCCTCAACTCCAGAGTCTCCCATCAAGGAAAAGCCCCTCTTCAAGAACAAATCAGCGAGTCTGGATTCTCTAAGGAGCGATGCCAACGAATCCGATCAGTCGTCACAGGACAGTCTAGACAAACTCGAGGAGATACCCAAAGAGAAAATCTCCAGTCCCATAAGCGAAACTGTCATTTTGAGAAGAAAGTCTGTTGCTAACAAGAAAAATGACGAAGAACCGGAATTGATGAAGGTGTTCGCCAGGCGCTCATTGAAATTGAAAGACAACGACGTCGAGTCCATCCAGGAGAACTTAACAGAAAGCAAGACGAGAGACAGCGACAAAGAGAACCAAGTCGACTCTCCAGTAGACGACAGGAAAAAGTGGTACGTCAAGCAGAAAGACGAGGAGGAAGTCCAGAGGCGAAAATCCGGCGTGGTGAGGCAGGAGAGCCTGGACGCAAAGTCCCCAATCAAAGAACCTCTGACTGAGGCTAAAATTACGGACCCGCCTAAGAATAATGCCAAGGAGCCGCAGGCGGAGTCCCCAGTAGCGATGAGGAGGCCCATGAACCACAGCGTCTTCATATCGCAGAGGGCTGTGAGCGTGAACCCCCCAAAGAGCGGGCCGCCCGACCTGTTGGTGAAGAAGCAATCGAGCTTCGCCGACAGGAGACGAACAGACCAGTGGATCACGCAGTTCAAGAACGAGGACGTGAACATGAAGGATAAGATCCAGGACAATATAATCAGTAGCGATTTCATCACAGAGCCCAAGAACTTCAATCAGAGGAAGGCGGAGTGGGAGAAGAGGGCGCAACAATCGCAGAAGAAGACAACGCCTTAAGTGAGTCAAGAGGTTTTGATTTTTTTTTCTGTACAGATATTAATAAATTGTTGAGATTGTGGTTTTTTATTCGCAGTTTTTGTTTTGGTTTTTCATGGGGAAGTTTATATAAAATATTAGATTTTTTAAATAATTTAGAGGGAATAAAGTATATTTTCATATAACAATTAGGTTTTTAAATATATATGTACATACAGATCTGTTTACGGTCCTACGTGCATTACAGATTGAAGGGCAATTGATAAATGAACTTTTTATCTCTTGATAGACGCTACCTGAATAACGTTACTTAACTACAAAGTAACATTTTTGGAAATTCAATATTGTTATTTGAAAAACCAGTGACATTTTGATTTGACAATACTATGATTGTGTGAATCCGGCTCGGCATTCACCATCTTAAACCACAGCTGCAGATTTCGACCATATTAGGTCTCGTCAGTGTGGTATATCTGAAAGGGAATAACATTAAACTGGCGAAATGGATTAACCCATTAACGCCCACAGGACAGAATTTCGACATTGAGGTTCGAGTTGATGCCGATCATTTTTCCACCATGATGATGACCAATTCGACCAATGATGATGATCATTTTTCGCTTGCATTTTTTTTTTAATGACCGTTCCCTTTTCTTTTTTTTTATGACTTAAACCTATTCAGATCGTGGCCTCGATGTCTAAACCTTAAATAAATAAAGTTAGTAAGGTCTAAAAAATTGTTACTAAAACAAAATGGCGGCCTAATTGAAACTTTTTTTTCAAAATTTACGAATTTGTTTCTCGAAAACAATAGATTTTATCCAAAATTTTCTAAGAACAAAAATGTTTTAGAATTGGTCAAAGAATACTCTCAATTTTTTTCAGAATGTTCCGAAATGATTTTCGATTTTTTGAAAAATCGTGAAATCGAAATTTTGAAAAAACGTCATCAAAAATTCTGAAAAAAAAAATTATAACATTATTTGACCAATTCTAAGACATTTTTGTTCTTAGAAAATTTTTGATAAAGCTTATAGTTTTCGAAAAAAAAATTTGGAAGTTTTTTTTAGTAAAGCACATATTTTTGTTCTTGTTTTAGGGTTTATCAAAAATTTCCTGAGAACACAAATGTCTTAGAATTGGTCAAAGATTGTTATCAATTTTTTTTTTAGATTTTTTGATGTTTTTCAAAATTTCGATTTCACGATTTTTCAAAAAAATCGAAAATCGTTTCGGAACATTCTGAAAAAATTTGAGAGTATTCTTTGACCAATTCTAAAACATTTTTGTTCTTAGAAAATGTTTGATAGTCTATCGTTTTCGAGAAAAAAATTCATAAAATCTTGAAAAAAAAACTTCAATTAAGCCGCCATTTTGTTTTAGTAACAATTTTTTTAGAAATTACTAACTTTATTTATTTTAAGTTTAGACATCGAGGCCAACGATCTGAATAGGTATGTCATAAAAAAAAGAATGAAAAGGGAACGAAGTCATTAAAAAAACTGCAAGTGAAAAATGACGTTTTTTTGGATTAATTTTAATTTTTCTGTGGTTAAATATTTTTTTAGAATTTTTTAACCATCACCATTTGAAAGAGCACCCTCAAAAACATAGGAAAAGGTAATTTGGAACTTTGTTTTTCTCAAATTCATTGAACGGCATCAACTCGAACTTCAATGTCGAAATTCTGTCCTGTGGGCGTTAATGGGTTAATGGCTAGTCAGAATGTGGCTGGTGATATGTAGTAAGTATCGCCCTCGAATGCTTAGGGGGAGAATTGACATTGTCAATTTCCATAAACAGGCTATATACATATTTACATAACTAGTTCCTTTACATTGATACTATTAAAATTATTTTTTAGCTGCTATTTAACTAAAATGTTACCAATCTCATTATTAGACTGACTATTTCCTCTTTCTTCTCCTCAAGTGATTTTTTCAGTATGAATTTTTTTTGTTATAGGTTCATCATCCGTGTGGGCCACATCGCCGCATTTGTTGTAAAATAGCCGAGAACTAAACAAAATTAATATCTGTAAATATCTGTGTTAATAGTAATAATCCACTAATGAATATCGTTTCGCATCACGATGTTTCTTAAACGTGTACTGGTTCAAACCCATTGGTGCCATGTGTTGGAGCAGGCACTGATGAGAGGGGAAGAAGAACAATTCGTATGTGTACATTTTTAATTGTAGATAGTAAGTGCCTTTTTAAGAAATTTTTTATTATAACCGATACTGAATGTGATGTCCTCGTTATTGTTGACCAATGGAAAGAAAAATGGAAGCCTTGAGAGTAGTGGTGCTTGAAAGAAATTATTATAAAGTATGGAGGATATGAATTATGTATGTTATACAATATGGGAAATGTATTATAGATATTACTTAATGTTGTTCATATGAAATAATAAAAGTTTATAATTTTTTACATTTTTTCATTTCTACTATCACAAAATAAAATCCAGACTCGTAAAAATATACATACATCAACTTAAGAGTCCTTGCTTAAATTTTAAATGTGAAATGTCCACCATCTGGAATCACATCGGTAGAGCCTGGCGCAATGGTTGGCAATGAGCCACCGTTCTTGAGTTATTCTCGAGTTATTTGAAAAATTTATCAGAGATTAATGTCACAAGTACGGACATTATTTTTCAATAAAAATAATCAGATGAAGATATTTTTCAAAAAACGAGAACGGCGGCTCATTGCGCCGGGCTCTACTAATTAGACATTAAAGAAAAATTGCATTTCAAAAATATTACTCATGAGCAGCATTGATAGCACTCTGAATTAGTTCCCATTAGTTGTTTTATGTAACTGTAATAACGCCACCAGATAATTCCCTGGTGTTAATCTCGTATCTCCTAGAATTGAAAGGACATTGCGGTCTTCGCGTGACGTAATTATTTTTTCAGAACATATTTACCATAGATGTTGATAAGTAAGATGTATATGATTTACCATGGATATCTATAATGTCTATAGTATATACTAAGCTCACATCTGGCAAAATGGAACTAAAATTATTTCACATCTGCATAATTATGTTTAGCACTCCGTTCCCACAAAACATCCATATAATTTACACTGATCATGTAATGAATCCTCCACGTCATGAATCCACCTTTGCTGATCTCCCTTAATCTGCTCATCACCCTAAATGATGTGTTTCTTTTACCTGAAATATCAATTTATTTCATTTCGTTTAAAAATGGGCGTTTTCACCATACCATCTCATTTTGAGGATATCAGTTCCTACTGAAATTAAAAATACCATGATCAGTTTCTCATTTCACATCAATGTTGGATATGGGGTCAAATGGGGTATGTTTATATATAAGGGGTCAAAAAGTATAAAACTGTATAATTTTATTCAAATTAAATTAATTATATAATGAATTAAAGAAATATAAATTAAAATTTAATAGATAATTTTAATAACATAAAATAATTGTATAATATAAGTATAATATTTATTGTAATAGTTGTTTTATTTAGTGGCCAGCCGCATCAAGGAAATCAAGTTAATGAAGTAATTTTTAAGGCTATAAATAATATAACTGAGTTTTTTCCAACGTAGCCGCAGATATATTACAGTGTAATAATATCTTCCCGATGATAATGTATATTTTCCTGTGATTGTTTAGTACTTGGGACACACATAAGATAAACGGCATTTTGCCGGCGGGTATGGTATTTTTTCAAGATACAGTACTGACGGGTAGGAAACGTCTTTAGTTAAGTACCAATCATAGAGCGTTAGAGAGAGAACAATATGTCGCCCAGGTTTTCCCTTTCTTTCTACTGGAGTTTGGATGCGCAGTCGTCAATCGCCAGTCCATTCTCAATGTCGATGGCGGTAAGTTCTATTTGAACAACATCGACCATCCTGAAGAGTCAACACCGAGATTTAGAACAGACTAGAGGGAATGCGCATATTTCTGAGTTGGCATGCCTAATGTCAATCGGCCATATTGGCGGGACCGTAAACAAGGCAAAGTGTTGCGAAGTGATTTTTGATTGTATTTCGTTTTGTATAGTAAAATTTGCGTTTTATTTGAATAGTTATCTGTCTTTTTAAAAACCAAACATTATTAGAAAGTGTATAGTGCAGGACTGCGGCAAGAGCCAGACAAATAAGGAAAATATGCCGGGAGTGACATTTCACAGGTCCGTATTTTACAATAAGTATTGTATTGACCTCTACAAATAATTTTATTTCTTATTCAGTATCAAAAGTTGGCACAATTTTTGTCTGGTATTTGCTTTAAAATTGCTTATTATTACAGTGATTAAAGACTTATTTTTTTACTAGGACCAATATAATTTAGTGTTTCAGAAAATAAGTTTTTTTTCCATTTTATTAGAGTATGTATTTGATGATGACACTATGCTGTCCTATGTATATAATTAATTCATTCTTTGATGATGTTGGCACATTTTCTATAATTTTCTATTTCTGTTTGTAGATTGCTGAAAAATGAAACGAGACGGTCAACTTGATTGTTAACGATGGGACGCAAGCAATGACTTTCACTTTCTAAACAAGCAGTTGTTTGCTTGGATCATTTCGCCGAAGAGTGCTTTGACAGAACTTCTGTCGTGTGGCATTGTACGTTTAAGAGAAAATTCTGTTCCAACGCTTTTATTAGCACCAATAAATTATGACGAGCCAATGGAATGTAGTCCATCGCCATCTTCAATAAGTGAGGCAAAACAAATAAGTAGTGCAATCACAGAAGTGGTGAATGTTATGGAGGAATCATCATTTCAAGAGGTATCTGTACCATCAACTTCAAGAGGTCTCGTGTTTTATTATACATGTTTTATATAAATGTTTCAACTACATTGTAAATAAAAATTTAACGGATACTAAATTGCTTTTGGTTTTATTACTATATCTATATATTACTCTTCATTAGAGTAATTTTAGACATCTCGTTAGTTCAAAATTTGAATTAATCGTTATAATATGAAGTGTGATTTTTCAAATCTTAATTTTTAAATGATGGATACAAATACTCTTATATCCATTTGTGTATTCACTCTAGGTCTCCAAGAATTGCTTTACAGTTTTTAATGAATGCCTTTTTTTAACTCACAGTTTGATAGTATATAAGGTGCCTTATATTTTATATTTATTTGTAATGCTATTCAAATTTGATGGCAACAAATACTTGCTGTCAATGCTAAAACAATTCATCTGTAAATCTTTTACTCTTAAAATTGATGATATATTTTTGTAAATCGTAGCCCCTAAAAATCTTAAGTACACATCTGGCAAGCCCGCCATATTGGTAGGACCATAAAGAAACCAAATAAGAGTATTTTATTAAATAGCCCTAACTGGAAACACGTTCAGAGCGCCCTCCAGCGGATCTCTGGACTCGAGTAATAAATTAAAGAAATCTACTTTAGACTGATTCTCCAAAAATCACCTAGATGCGCCATAATGAAAGTTAAACACATATTTGTAACTGTGTTCTTTCGCAAATACAAAAGATACAATGATTAGTGAATTAGATAACTAAATTTAAATTGTGATTGGCTGGAATCATATTCACAAATACAAAGAATATGCTTCTGGTGAGTTCTCAGTGCCCTCTGATACATCTGTACCGTCTGGAGATATGTAACAACTAACAACAGTTTTTATTAATTAATGCCGGATATGTGTGAGGTTAGGTTCTATTTTAATGTGTCGGTAATGTTACCTTTTCCTTTTGGTTTGTTGGAAGTATTTTGCACTAAATTATTTATGTAAGTATTTGACAAGTTTTTTAATGCCTTCGAATTCCTTTTTGCCACTTTTTTCTTACCAGTAAAGTCTTACCTTAAAAACGAGTTGTCCATTAAAAATGCATATCATTGTCATGCACCAAATTGTAAAAGTATCTTTTACAGAAATATTAGAAATCCTTCATTTAAAAATCAATCGTTTTTCCAAATTCGTGCAGGCACGAGGCATAATTAGGATCTATTTTAATTTTCTAGTCATTGTCCATTTCATTGGAATACAGGTTATGTATTTATTTATTTATTTATTATTTAATTATTATTTATTTGTCATTTCCATAGAATTTATTTTTTCGTAACAGGTTTTATGAGAATGTTTTAATTTAAATTTTGCAGTAGGTACTGTAGAATGCATACTTTTTTATTTATCTAATTCTCGCACTTCAAATTTTATTTCTTAGTACTGGTAGTTCTATTTTATTTTGGTAGTGAAGATAGATACATATGTCTACGATTCTACTCTACTAGTTTACACTAGTACTCTACTAGTTTACTACTAGTACTTCTACTAGTTTACTACTACTAGTTTACTCTACTAGTTTACTACTAGTTACACTCTGTATATATGTCAATATATACTTTTAATAATGATGGATAATAAATTATTTAACAAATACCTAATAATAATCTTACTATTTTAATCTTTTAGTAGTACATCGTACTGAAGAGAACCAAGTAGTTCAACATGTGTAACTATCTACATTTTATCAAAATTTGTTTCTATAGACTGCTTCTAAAGGAAGTATATTAAGTAATCATATTGTTATTAATTTTAATTTCCAATTTGTATATACATATATAAGTTTAGTTTATGCGTCAAAATTATAATTAATTTTCATTTACACAAAACAAGCTTAGTGATGATGTCTGGAAAACAATTATAAATTGCTAATCAACTGCAGCTAGTTTTACTGTACAAAGAAATTTATTGTAATTTTGACAGCATATATTCTTATATTATAAAATTTGAATTACCGCCTGATATAGCGTTCTGACACTAAGCTGCCATCTCGCGGGTTTTCAGGAAAGTTGTAGTCGAAAAGGTATATAAACTGCAGTTTTCTGCAGTAAAAAACGTTTTCCGAGTCCAGATGTCCGACAGATGGCTAGTATGGTGTTTCCATAAATCAACATGGAATCGAACCCTCTTATTTGGTTTCTTTATGGGTAGGACTATGTTTACACCAATTTTTACATATAGAGCAAATGTAATGCATTCCCTCCATAAAGAAACCAAATAAGAGGTTCGATTCCATGTTGATTTATGGAAACACCACACTAGCACCATCTGTCGGACATCTGGACTCGGAAAACGTTTTTTAACTGCAGAAAACTGCAGTTTATATACCTTTTCGACTACAACTTTCCTGAAAATCCGAGAGATGGCAGCTTAGTAGTTCAGAACGCTGTATCCAGGCGGTAAATTCAAATTTTATAATATAAGAATATATGCTGTCAAAATTACAATAAATTTAACATTTACACTAAAACTAGCTGCAGTTGATTAGCAATTTATAATTGTTTCCAGACATCATCACTACAGCTTGTTTTAGTGTAAATGAAAATTAATTATAAATTTTTGACAGCATAAATTCAAACTTATATATGTATATACAAATTGGATATTAAATTAATAACAATATGATTACTTAATATACCGTTTAGACGCCAGTCTATAGAAACAAATTTTGATAAAATGTGATAGTTACACATGTTTCGAACTTATTTGGTCTTCAGTAGATGTACTACTGAACACAGATTAAAATGGTAAGATTATTATTAGGTATTTGTTAAATCATTTATTATCCATCATTATTAAAAGTATATATTGACATATATACAGAGTGTAACACTATCAAGTGTTTAAATATCAGTAGAATCGTAGACATATGTATCTATCTTCACTACCAAAATAAAATAGAACTACCAGTACTAAGAAATAAAATTTGAAGTAAGAAAATTTGAAGATAAATAAATGAGCAGTAATGCATTCTATAGTACCTACTGCAAAAATTTAAATTAAAACATTCTCATAAAACCTGTTACGAAAAATAAATTCTATAGAAATAACAAATAAATACTTAATAATTAAATAATAAATAAATAAATACATAACCTGTATTCCAATGAAATTGACAATGACTAGAAAATTAAAATAGATCCTAATTATGCTCGTGTATGGAACGAATTTGGGGGAAACGATTTATTTTTAAATGAAGGATTTCTAATATTTCTGTAAAATATACTTTTACAATTTGGTGCATGACAATGATACGCATTTTTTACCTGGACAACTCGTTTTTAAATACTTGTAAGGAAGGAATTTGGCGGTGAAAACAGTTCTTTATTTTTAAAAAAAATTCCAAAACCTGGTATTTACTATAAATATTTAGTACAAAATACTTCCAACAAACACCCAAAAGGAAAAGGGTAACATTACCGATACATTAAAATAAGAAAACCCACATACATCCCGGCATTAATTAATCAAAACTGTTGTTCGTTGTTAGTTGTTACATATCTCCAGACGGTACAGATGTAGCAGAGGGCACTGCGAACTCACCAGAAGCATATTCTTTTGTATTTGTGAATATGATTCCAGCCAATCACAATTTCAATTTTTAGTTATCTAATTCACTAATCATTGTATTTTTGTATTTGCGAAAGAACACAGTTACAAATATTTGTTTAACTTTTTATTATGGCGCCATCTAGGTGATTTTTGGAGAATCAGTCTAAAGTAGATTTCTTTAATTTTATTACTCGAGTCCAGAAATCCGCTGGGGGCGCTCTGAACGTGTTTCCAGTTAGGGCTATTTAATAAAATACTCTTATTTGGTTTCTTTATGATTCCCTCTAGTCTGGTTCTAAATCTCGGTGAGAGTCAACTATTGAATTGAGGTGAGGTAACTCATCTCAGTTAAATTTTTCCTCAGTTCGTGTCAAATCGTAAGCAGCTTTTGTCTGTCACAGATTACTACACAGTGGTTCTCTGTGCTCTTCATTTCAGCCATAAACAAAAGAAATAAGAAAATCTAACCTCACTTCGAGTGTTTAATTTGTGAAACATCTGCTAAAGCAGTAGACAGATATGTCAGCCAAAAAGAAAGAAATTATAACTAAAGAAAATGCCGTTCAAGCAGTGCTTATCGCAGATACATTTGATGATGAATTTGTACCAATTTCCGACAACTTACCACATGTAAGCAAGTCAAATTATTCCCACACAGTGGTCATGCAATATTTTAAGTAATTTTAGGCCCTTTTACCCCTGCTCAACAAATCTCTAATAGACTACACGTTGGAGTTTCTTTCTTTAGGGGGCATCGAAGAGACATTTTTATTTTGCTGTTCTCACGTGGACTCTATTAAAAACCACATAAAGTATGTAAATCTGCAAATGTTAATAGATATTTACGTCAAAATTTTGCAGCAAAAGTGTTAAAAATAATGAAGGATGGACACTTACGATGAAAGTGAATATAATCGTATCAGAATCGTGTCATTCTTTTGGAGACTGTCTTCGTGACTTGGACGCAAAAGGCCTCTTGCGTGGAGATTTTGTGTTACTAGAACCTGGCACAATATCCAACATACATCTCTTGCCATTAATAAAGAAACATAAGTAGGAACCCATGTGTATAGTAGCTTAATCTGACTAGTGTGTCTTTACAGTGAACTCACTAAACAAGATAAAGGTGCAGCTATGACCCTTATACTTCAAGAAGCAGGAATTGGAAGCATTGGTAGATGTCCTCGGGAAGATATTCTTATCGCTGGCAGTTCCCAGAATAGAGTTCTATTTCATAAAAAAATGGGTCAAAGTAACGAAAGAAAAATAAATTTTCCATTAGTAATAATTTTTTAACAGGTATTTTTTATTTTGTATTTTCTGAATCATAATAATGCTTTTAGGAAATATTTTTGGAAAATCCATCGGTGTCTATTCTTCATAACTTAAAAGATACTCACATAGCCATTTGTTCGCCATCTGTGTTGCCGTTATTCTCCGACAATTTTGATTTTCAAACTAAGGATGATTTTGTACGTGGATTACTAATGAACGAGGAAATTTTGGGTAGTACTGTATATTATCATATTGTAAGAGGAAGTCAGTTTGGTGGCGCAGTAACCAGTTGGAGGATGTATCAGGCTCTCAGGTATTTTATGACCATTAAAGTATAATAAATAACCATAATTAAGTATAATAAATAAGACCAATTAATTATATAGTAATACAAAGCAAACATTGAAAGAAAGTTAAATGCCATAACTTCTTTTATACAAGTAACTAGTTTTTTAACTTTCAAATTTTATATTGAAGACATATTTTTTTACAAACGCGAGTGTTACAATTAATGCATTTATGATTAAGCAAAACTAATTTATGATTTTTGTGTTTTAGTCGAGAATTGAAAAATATGTGGATTTACCCCCTTATCCCCAACACAAAAAGGTACAGAGTGAGTCTACTCAATTAAGCTGTTATTCTACAGTTCTACACATTTTTAGAAATAAGATTGCAAAAAAGGACAGTGTTATAGGAGAGGGAACAAAAATTGTGGACTCCATTGTGTTACAGAGTTCCGTATTGGGTGATCACGTTACAGTTGGTAAAAATGTGAAGATTGAAAATTCTTTTGTATTTTCTAATACAAAAATCGAAGATAATGTGACAATAACTCATAGCGTAGTAGGTCCGCAATGCACAATAAAATCAAACAGTAAAATAACAGCTGGAAGTATATTGGGCAACAGCTGTGTTATTGAAAAGGATACATTTGTTGAGAATTGCTTAATTCAAGCCAATAAACCAGAGATATGTAAGTGATAATGATGAAGTAACTTTTACCAGTAAATTTAATAATATACAGATATCAGATATTAACTTTTATATTATAGCAAAAGATGTTAATTTCTTTTATAATTATAAACATATATTGAAGCTCTAATGTGATACATTAAAATCTTAGACGTTTTCTCCAAATATGTGGTTTTAGGTAAAGAAAGTGACAGGCTTGGCAATAAAGCATACAGATTAAAAATAAGTGGCGAAGAAGAGGAAGAAAAGTCCAT
This sequence comes from Aromia moschata, assembly GCA_029963805.1. NCBI lineage: Eukaryota > Metazoa > Arthropoda > Insecta > Coleoptera > Cerambycidae > Aromia > Aromia moschata. Next base: position 202,282 of record JAPWTK010000636.1, read on the forward strand.
CAAAGATCTAACTAGAAAAATGTCTCGTCTACACATTGACAATTATTATGAATCGGAAAGTGAAAGTGAAGAATTTAGTGAAAGCGACGATGATGCTTTATCGTACACGCAGTCACCTGCACCTGACGACACAAAACGTAAGAATTTCATAATATTTAAAACTTATATGCTTCTTCATGGTCTTGGAAACTCTTTCTCGTAGATAAGTCCTGTTTGTTTGCGGTGTATTTATTACCTCTTATAGACTTTTCCTTCAGATCACTTTGTTTTTTATCTGATTTCTTCAAAACAAAATAAATAAAAAACCCACAACAAGTAGGAGTAAAATACTTTCTCGTAGTTATCGATAGTTGGGAGTTGGTTTATTAATATCTTATATTATAAATAAATTAATAAAATACATTAACTATATAAAATATAGTGCCACATAATTCTGATAAACATGACATGAAAACATACCAACAAATTTCATGCTTCTAAACTATTTTTTTAAACATACAATGCCTAATGAAAAATGTTATACAAAAACGTAGAAATAGGGTATTGGCTTTATTCAAACTCAGGTACGTTCAAATATTATTAATGTAGTAATGATAATGTTATTTCTTTTCAGTGTTCTTTACTGAAGTAATCGACAGCTTAACCAGAGGTTTTGAAGATAACTTACTGTGTGATAACCTCATTCTAGAAATCAATTCATCACGTTATGCCTATAACGTCACCGTAAAGGAGGTGATTTGTTCGATTTATTTATCTTTTTTCGCAACTTAGAGGCTTGATAACTTATTTTCAAAATCTTTTAATTTCTTGTACACGTAATTTAACATTTTGAAAAGTGTCATCTTTACGTATTAAATCTCGTAAATGTATTAACATCTTCGTATATAATTATACAGGGTGTCCCCAAAAAATGGATAATCCTTGGGGGTTTTATAGGAAATTTAACGTTGAATAAAAAAGTTCCTATAAACATGGGTCCGCAAATGAAGTCTTACTAATGAAAACCTCAAACAACCACAAAAAAACGTGTGTTTTACTTTCATTCAAGAATTACTACGAAATGGCTCATTGTATCAAAAACTGTCTCGAAGTCAACCATTTAGTACATCAAATTTGGAGTAGAATGCCACCAACCGCTTGTTTCCTTAAAGGGGGTGTGAAGCAAAAAAACAACAAGTACTGAAAATGTACAGAAAAAAATGTAAGAATAACAGTGAAAATCCCACTGTTCTATTGCATTTATTAACGGAGATACGCCGCTCCAAAGATGCCGTGTGTTAGCGCATGACGCCAGCAGAGCTTCACTGGCTGCTAAAAATTGTTAAACCTAGACAAACACCAATATATACCTACACATCTACCACGCCGTCCTTTTATTGGCAGCTTTGGTATTATATTTATATAAGACTTTAGCGAACTCTGCCTCATACTGCTAGGGTTAATGTCGATTAAACTGAGCTTATGGTACCTAATTAAACGCCGGTGGTCGATTATACTAAACTTCTCCCAGTTATATTCAGGGATATTTTTTCGCCGCTTTCTATTATATACCTAAGTAAATACTCTGTGAAAAAAATATGTTTTTAGTGATTAGGGAGGATTAAATTTATAAATATCTTTCTATTGTAAAAATAGCTCACCAGAGTTTAACAGTTAGTACACATTCTTGTCATTAATAGGTGAAGTAGCTATTATAAATTTTAAATGTCACATAATTGTCGATTTTTTAAAATTAAAGATAGGTTGAGGAAAATTAGAACCTGAATTCACGGTTGAACACTTTTAACTACTTAACAAGGAACCACTTTTTTGCACTCAATGCGCATTCACTTTTACGGAGAATTTTTTCAACAGCATGGGATGACAATGGATAACTCCTTGTTACCATTGTTTCTAATCTTTTTATGACCAAATGTGAATCCGAAACCAAAGAAAAATTCGAGTATATCCCAAGGATTTTTCACAAATTCACATTTTTTTTACATAGAAGGCTAATTTAAATAATTTTGTTTCAAAATTAAGTGATCGTTTCCCCAAGTATAAGGTTTACGAATGAAGTTGAGAAAAATGAACAATTACCATTTTTAGATTAGTTGTTAGAAATTCTGAATATAAGTTAGAATTTGATCTATACAAAAAAAAGTACCGCTGCTGACTTAAGTACACATATATTCAGTAATTCACTTTATTATTTTCAATATAACTTAGCAAGTTTCCATTTTTTAATATGTCATTTGTTAAACCTAGGTTCAAGGCCAAAAGCCATTTTACAATCTTAACCTAAGTAAATATCTGTTAAAATGTTCCTAATCAAATCAAATGTAGATATTACACGTACCGATGTACCTATAATAATATAGTCTCGCCCGTATGTCTGCAACGGGCACCCTGCAGACGAGGGGTCTGGGGCGCCCCGGGCCGTGACATCACGAAACCCTATCAGTGCACAATGCTAATTTAAACGCCTGTATCTAAAAAACACGAACCTGTTCATCGGTAGAGCAACAAGGTTTGAATTTTTGTTCTTAAATTTTTTCACACTAAAACTTTAAATTTTTGGTTCACACCGTTTTGGTTTGTCGAGATATGATTTTTTTGAAAAAAATACAATTTTGTAATATCCATGTTTTCTCACTCAAAACCTGGTTTTTGCCATAAATACCTAAGTTTATTATTTCAACTCGAACTTTTTTCCGTTTGACCTCATTTTCAAAATCAGCAGTAAATGTCTTCTAAGATTGTGAAAATCAGCTTATCCAAATGGTCACAATGGTTTCCGCTATCTTCTAAAGTTCATTTAATCTTTTAAAGTTTCATTTAAACAATACATTTTTTTTATTTATAACAATAATGAAAAAAATTTCATTCATTCAAAAAAATGTTTTCGTATCACAAGAAACTTGTTTTTTTCTTTTACTACCTCATGTTGTTTCTGAACTTTAGAAGATAGCGGAAACCATTGTGATCACTTGGATGAGCTGATTTTCACAGTCTTAGAAGACATTTACCTCTGATTTTGCAAATGAGGTCAAACGGTTAAAAAAGTTCGAGTTGAAATGAATAAACTTAGATATTTATGGCAAAAACCAGGTTTTGGAGTGAGAAAACATGGATATTATAAAAATGTATTTTTTCAAAAAATCATATCTCGGCAATGAATTAAGGAAACAAGCAGTTCTACACCAAATTTGATGTACTAAAAGATTGGCTTCGATACAGTTTTTGATACAATAAGCCATTTCGTAGTAATTCTTGAATGTAAGTAGAAAAACACGTTTTTTTTGTGGTTTTTTTGAGGTTTTCATTAATAAGACTTCATTTGCGGACCCATGTTTATAGGAACTTTTTTTGTTCAACGTTAAATTTCCTATAAAACCCCCAAGGATTCTCCTTTTTTTGGGAACACCCTGTATATATTTATATTAGAGATCGAATCTGTGTACATATGCCATAATTTAATTGTAATTCTGTATTTGTATTTCTATTATTTAATGTGTAACATCCAATTATGAAAAAAGATAATTTGGCTGCATTTAACATGTTATATATAATTTCAAAAAATTATATGAAAATAATATGAATAATAAAAATAGTTCACATAGTTGTGTGGTATTGGTTTAGCTTCAAAAAAATAGTGGTTAAAGGGTAAGTACAGTAGATTGTCGATTATCCGAAATGGAATCTGATTGGTCATAATCCATTTTATCCAAAATGCATTTTCCCAAACATCTCGATTATCTGAAAAACGCTATTGTTGCTCACACGCGCCATCTCTGAAAAATGACCTTGACTAGGCCAATAGAACCAGGAAAAAAGAACGTTAGCAGAAGTGCCATTTAAACAGTGTTGAGCTACATTTCATTAATTTATAGTCATTACTCATTGTTTAAAACAAGAATAATGTTTAGTAAATAGGAAAAAATTAAGGTTATTTATTTATTTAAAAAAATATATATATGTCACGAACTACTGAAGCCAAGACATAATATATATTTTTGAAATAGGTAAAAATTCGAGGCATCACAATATGTAATAATATATAGGGCGTTCCATTTAAAAAAATACGACTGATTCAGTTTTATGGTCTGATGTTCAATTGAGGACCTTGCTGCAAAAACAATGCAGCTCCATTTTCAACGCGTGACGAGGTTAGCTGCTTATAATTTCAATAAAAGTATTAGACGTTATTTAACGCAAGTTCGACGCAGTTCAGCATATGTCAGTATGTATACTCCATGCGCTGAGATGTGTGGAATTTGCGTTAAATAACACCTAATATTTTTATCGAAATTATAAGCAGTTAACTTCATCACATGTCAAAAATGGAGCTGCATCATTGTTGCAGCAGACTCCTCAATTACTCATATCATGTTACAAACATGTATGCAAAGTTTGTAACTTTTTTTCTGAGGACCTTTTTTTCTAATTTCAATAATAAACATGCAATAACTTATCAAATTATGGACACTAACCCTGTGCATTATTATATATATATATATGTAACAGACCGTCCATTGTTACGTAAATAACGTAACAACAGCAATTACATATATCAATTATTAATTTTGCGTACAGTCGGTTCTACCTACTTCCAACAAATGTGGATATGAAACGGAAAAGAAAAGTTGTAACTACGGAGAATAAATTAAATGCCCATGAACGTCTTGAGGCTGAAGAATAGTTAGAAACAATCTTTAATGATTACGGCGTAGGAGCGAGTAATGTAAAACATTTTAAATGTGCTTTTATTCTTACCTCCTCATTATCCGAAATGGCCCTAATCTCACTCCTTTGGGATAATCGGGAGTCTACCGTACATTGCAAAAGCAATAAAATTATTTCTATGCTGTACATACACTCAGCTTGTAATTTTTCAACGCGGTAGTAAAATATAAATACTAGTAAAGGTAATCTCACACAAATCTTAGCTTAAATCATAATCAATTTATATATCAATCTACTCCTAGAAGATCATCCTACCTTTTTTTGTTGCCATTCGTAAATTACTGTGATTCCTTTTTTTTAGGTAAATTTCAATGTGATAAAGGCTATTTTGACTATGTCACTTCGACAGTCTGTTGGACCGCAGTACTACTCTTATTTGTCCCGTTTATTGTCATACTTTGCTCCAGTCCTGAAAAATTATATACGTAACGAAAGTGCCATGATCGATTGCTTACAAGCCATCGAGGTAAATGACCTACATTTTTTTTTTTAATTAAACTCAAAGTGCGAATGAACACTTTAAATTATACTTAAAATGATTATTTTATTAGGATGTCGCCACTCTAAACGAAGAACTAAAAGATAAATGGGTAATGTTTGTCCTTCAGCATTTCTATGATAAAGACTACGTGTCGGAAGATGCTATTTTGGATTGGTTCTCAACCTTGGATGAAAAGACTAAATTCCATAAACAAGTGAAACCGTTTACCGATTGGCTGCAGGAAGCCGAAGAAGCCTCGTCATCTGAGGACGAGTAACGTGATTGAAATATGTACAAGGTTTAAATAAATAGTGCATACTTTTTTTTTACTTGTTAAATCGATATCTTCATACAAAATATACTTTTTTTCCTTTTAAAAAGGTACCTTTTTTAGTCTAAAAATATAGCCGCATAGCTTTTACAATACAGGGTATTAGAAAAGCACCGGAACCAGAACAGAATAACTCGCCACGAGTGCATTTTTGGAAAAAATGTTTCATATCAAACTTTTAGGATTTTTCCCCGGCCATCCATTGGTGCCCTTGAATTTGACCTTGAACATGATCTTCAAGGTCATTTGAAGATCGAGGTCGTTTTTTCAAATGGGAACGCCTATTTTTGACCCCGGAATCTAAAAGAGTGGAAAAATTACAGCCGGATTCGACCTTGATTACCCTCATTTCAAATTGTGGAGGTCACCACCCTGAAGTAAATCTCATAATATCGTGAGAAAATGATTCTTCGCAAACGAGAGAGATAATGTCACAACAGGTTTATTCCTGGTCATCCATTGATAACCTCGAATTTGACCTTGGCCATGTCTCTCAAGGTCATTTCAAGGTCAAGGTCATGTTTATAAACGTGGAACTGCATATTCTTGAGCTGGAAAATGAAGAATGGAAAAAATTCGAAACTACGATAATCATCTCATCAGAAGGTCACTCCAAAGTCAAACGTACAAAATTGACCAATGAGTGTGGTGACCTCCACAATTTGAAATGAGGGTAATCAAGGTCGGAACCAAACGTAATTTTTTCCGCTATTTTCGATTCCGGGGTCAAAAATAGGTGTTCCCATTTGAAAAAACAACCTTGACCTTCAGATGACCTTAAAGGTCAAATTCAAGGGCACCAATGGATAGCCGGGGAAAAATCCTAAATCTTGTGTATGAAAAATTTTTCCAAAAATGCACCCCTGGCGAGTTATTCTGCTGTTTCGGTACTTTTCTAACACCCTGTATATTGAATATACTCTATAAAATTGTGTAATTCATCGTATCACAAAGCACCTCAAAAACATCATACTAGTTATTTTGAATTTGCATTCAATTATCACTTCCTCCCTCAGTTTCTAATATTTTCATAGTCTCAGACAAGGGCGTAGCCAGTAGTTATCTTTGGGGGGGGGGGGGGGGGGGCGCTCAATGCAGATGAAACAAAAAAGCCAAAAAAAAAAAGGGTCACTACAGCCAAGGGCAACCGCATTCCCCCGAGTATTTCGGCTTTTTACTTGACCCTTGGGGGGGGGGGGGGTGATCGCTGCAGATTAAACATAAAAGCAAAAAAAAAAATGTCACTACAGCCAAAGGCAACCGCATTCCCCCGAGTATTTCGGTTTTTACTTGACCCTTTGGGGGGGGGGGCGACCGCTGCAGATTAAACATAAAAGCCAAAAAAAAAAAAAAAGGTGAGTATTTTGGTTTTTCCTTGACCCATTGGGGGGGGGGCGATCGCCCCCCCCCTTCGCCCTTGGTCACAGATTTGTTGAATGACCTCGAAACTATAATGGTGGGTTCATGAAATTTTTAGTAATAAGAATAAGAATAGTAATAAGCATAAAAGTTAAACCTTCGTTTTATAATGACCCAGTTCATGCAGTAAACATAATTTTTAGTAATAATTTTAAAAATAAGGATTTGCTGCATGAACTGGGGGGGGGGCTTTTATGCTTTATTACCCCTATTCTTATTCTTATTACTAAAAATTGCTGCATGACCCACCATAAGACATGGCAAAGTCTAAAATATTCCTTCTCACTTACACATTATTTAAACTATTAATTGAATAAATGAAATGAAATAAGATCATAATCATACTGGGGAGAATTTGAACTGGTATAGTTAGACAGTTTTAGTCTTCTCCTGAGAGTGCCAACCAACATGGTTTAGCAAAACCCGCACCAAGTTGTTGGTTGAATTAAATTAGTGTTTTGGTGTTATTATATTTTAGTGAAGGCATAAAGTTTGTGTTCAAAATTCTTCAGATTTAAATGAAACTTACTCATTTAAAACTAAATAGGTAAGTTCAGTATTTCAATATTTCAGTTAAATAGAGATTTTGTATCTGAATATTTACTTTTTTTTCATGTCTAGAGCCAGTGATAAATGCCAGTGATAAATGATAATAGATTCCTTTAAAAATAAAGTGGTTTAATTTTAAAACATAATTTTTTTATGTACTTTTCTTTTTGTCTGAAAGAAACTACAACACTGCAAAGTACATTGTTACCAAACTCCAGCTGGATAATAATGATAACAATTTATATCGTATTCTGTAGTTACTCAATCAAAAGTGAAATAAAATTTAACAAGTTCACGTTTTCAATTAGATGTGACGACCTTAAAGTAGTTTTAGAATATTCGGTTTTGTTACTATATACATAAATTTTTGTATTATTCCAAGTTATCAGTTATCACTCTCTAAGCAAGGACATACAAATAATTAGATAGATAGATAATTAAATAATTATCTATCTGACTATATAGAACTATTGATACTTCTATATATCTATTATTTATATCTATTGACAATATAGAACAAATAAATTGTTCTATATTGTCAACGTGTCCAAAATCACATTTTGTACAGTTTAAAAAGACAACAATATGTAGGTATAATATTGCACATAAACATTTACAAATACATTTAGCATACATAAAATTATTCACAAATAAAAGAATACAAGTTTAATATCACAGTATTTCATTATCACAGTGTTTCTGTGTACAAAGTAGGTAACTATATAAAAGTAAGATTACAAGCATATATTGTCACAAAGAAAATCGGTGAGGGTATAATAGGCTTTATCTAAAAGATATTGCTTTAGTCGTCGTTTAAATAATGGTTCTGGATGGTTTCTTAATATCTGAGGTATTTTATTCAAAATTTTTAACTACACTATATTGAACATTATTCTGTATATATGAAAATTTAGACATTTCTTGTTTTTAGTCTTTTTTATTTCTAGTATTATAAATATGACTGAAGTTCTCATACAAGTGTTTGTTCTGAAATACGAATATTGCACTCTCATATACACATATATATACAAACAGGTTAATGTAAAAAAATTTTTGTTTAATGAATATTTCTTTACAGCTTTGTGTCTGTTTCATTTTGAAAATATTTCTTATTCAACATTTTTGTAAGACAAATATTCTCTTTACTTCTACAGAGTTTCCCCTTTCTCTCCTGATATTCTTTTGTTACTGCGAAAGGTTTTTTGGAACCATTTTTACGCAGATTTTTCTCACCCCCAATTAGACAAAGTCTGAAGAACAGTGGTGTGATTCGGGCTATCTACCCACTACAATTCTGCACGGGTACCAGAATTGTAGAAGTAGATACACGTCTGTGTGACAGTAGGTTGTCCTTTATTATTTATAGATATTATTAACGTTTCATTCATATTTACTTTTACAAACGACAACAAAGAGCTTATTCAATGAGTCCTGAGGATGCAAATTTTGCTAAACGTCGACTAAGTGAAAATTATTTTTTTTTTTGGAAACATTTGACCTCATCCCACCAGTTAACTATAGTTATATGGAAACATGTCACTTAATCCTATATTACAATTTACCTAAAAACTGAATACTGTCTGTGAAATTAATTTTATTTTGTTGATAATTTATTTCAAGGCGTTCATCAGAGCAGTGTCTAAAGTTAACTATCTACGTTTTTTCAACATTGAGTAGTAAATTATTAGCTGAGAACCAGGTATCTAGAGTGTTAATTGATTGATGATAACTTTGCTTGCTTAGTTCTATGTTCATTTCACTGAATATGAGTGACGTGTCATCAGCATACATAACTACATCTTGCTTCACAATACTTGGTAGTGCGTTTGTGTATAAATTATATAGTAGGGGGTCCTAGTATTGAGCCTTGTGGCACTCCTTTTTTACATCCACTATGTTAGATTTGCGTATATCACCATTTCGGTCTAATTCTACAACACATTGTTTTCTATTTGTTAAATTATTACTATTATTACGTATGGAATTTCGGAAATTACCTGTAGACTCTGGAAGAGTTTCTATTTGAATATAAAACTTTTGTCTACTGATAAAACTGATAAAATTTGTGTTTATGTAGAATTTTCCACAAATTTTGTACTTTTGACGTGGGTACCAATACTTCTACCCTCACAAATTCAAATTAAAAAGGAGTCACATAAATACATGTTATGCGTTTTTTGTCCTTGTGCTTAGTAGTGAATGTCATTTACATTGACAGTGGTGAAACATTTATTCCATTGGGTGCTGGAGTTACCATAATATTTAGTCACCCTTTGACTTTTTCCTAATAAAGTAGAAAAAGCGTAATTCCTGGTTTAACGATAGGCTTTATCAAAATTTGCGAAGAATATAAACGATTGAAAATGTTTATAACGAATATTTTTTATTTGAAATATTTTTTGATGATAAACCGTTTCCAAGATAAGTAAACCAAATAAAATTTTGGTCGCCATTTTCCAATATGGCGACCGGTGCCATTTGTTTTTCGGGGACTTTTGGTATGTTAGTCACTAGTCAGATGGCCAAATTACTGTACAGTGGTGTTCATGCGAAATTAGTAAAAGAAAAGAAAGTAAAAGCAAAAGTTAAACCGTTTTATAATGGCCCAGTTCATGCGGCACTTTTTTAAAATATTACTAAAATGTTACTGAGAGGGGTAATTTTTATGCTTTTTTCTTTTCCTTTTCCTATTATAACGAGTTTAACTTTATGCCCTATTTTTTTTTTTTTTTTTTTTTTTAAAATTTTTTTGTGAAAAAACCCCCAAATCGGTACTACGGTTATAGATAGATATTAAATATTGTATTTTTATGTCAAAATTAGGTGACTACCTATGATTTTCCCCTTGCTCCCCTACTGAGCAAAAGATTTCTGCTCAAAAAAGGCAAAAAAGAAGAGATCAGGATTGTATGTAGGTCAATTTACTTATTTTTAACATAAAAATATAGCATTTAATATCCTATGTACATAGTATCATAACTTCTGCTGTATATACATATACAGTCTCTAGCTGAATTTTTTTGCCTAATTTTCATAAAACAATTACACTAATTGTATATAAATCGAAGTTAGTGTTATAATAGTGACAATAGTTTTAATTAATTTTCTTCATACAACCTGAATGAGTGACAACAAAATTTATGAATTGCACTTGCAGTTCCACATCTTTTGTGGTATGAAATAATGAAATATACATGTGTATACATACATACATAATACGTACATATTTTAGAAAATCTTTGATATGTTCAAAAATGGTAGGACTTATGTAAGTATAAAGATAAAAAACTATATTTGTTTATAAAAAACACACTGAAAACAAATGACGTAGTAATTTGTTTTACACACTACATTTAATTATTTATCTGAGTCAGCACTTTCTTATCAAGTTTTTATGTAATACATAATACATATGTATATGTATGTAAGCAAATTAGTCCACTAATAGACACAAAATATCGACATAAGTAGTCTGATAGTTTATCTATCTCAAGTGAGTTAAATTTTTGTGGTGATAGCTATGGATATTTAGAATTTTTATTTAGCAGTTTTATTATTATTATTATTATTATTATTATTAAAACCAGATATTGGCATTTTATATGTGGGGGCTTATGGTTTTTCCATAAATGTACCTTTTATAATAATAAATAAAGAATGTTCTAGTCTGACAATTAACGAAAACGTTAAAAATGATAAAACTCGATAAGTATTTATCATTTAAGTATATTTAGATAAATTTTTGTATAAAACTTGGATTCAATGATTAATAAATTTCTCTACTCCCGTTTATTTGTGACAAATATCGACGCCAATGTACATATTTATTTGTTATTTCATATACTAATATATTGTTTATATTCCAATATATTTATTGTTTAATGTGTGAATATAAGTGTGATCAGTATATTTTTTGTACAAGTAGGGATGCACAGGTCAAGATGGTCCTCACTGAAAACAGTTTGGAAAGAGATAAACCTTCATAGACGTTTACAAACAGAAACAATTTCGAAGAATATAATTGTGAAGTCTCCTGGGCAAAAATTAAATCTACCGAAAAATGTTTTATTACAGAATTTTATGGCCGAGGAATTATCAAAATGGGACAATAGAATTGCATTGGTAAGAGTTATTGACGTAAAACAATGAATGATTTAAAAAAGATTTTGTAGCACACTTTAAGGAGTACCTATTACATGTTAATGTTAACATTGCACAGACTATAATTTAATACATATTTTTATTAGACATGTTAATTGTTAACATGTCTAAAATTATTGTTAGACATGTTTTTATGTTTATTTTGAAACAAATATTATTCAGCATAACGCAAATTTTTGCTTTGTCCTTGTCTTAATTAGAGTTGCCACCTCAGAGAGACCGCTGACCCGGAGATTGGTGTCCGCGACGGGAGAGGGGGGTATAGCAGCGCGCTATATTTGAAGAAGGCGATTTTGAGGCAACACAATTGAACACAATTGGTTGAGTTGTGTTGAATACGATCTTCGTGACGTAATAAATACTATTTATAAATTAAATATATTTTAATTAATTAATTTAACATTACATTAACATCTCTAGATTGCACTATGTACCGATACTGCCCTCTAGAGACAGAAACGTGCCAGAATTTAAACAAATAATCTATATTTTAAACGACATATACATGGAACTATTATATATGATTCACAATTATATAAATTTATAAATACAAATTTCAATTTCAAAGCTGACCCGGAGAATAACGTAAGAAACCCGGAGCCCGGAGATACTTCGTGGAAACCCGGAGTCTCCGGGTCATTTTCATGGAGGTGGCAACTCTAGTCTTAATGTAAATTACAAAATAAACTTTTGTTACTAAACTAAACTAAATGATATAACAATTTCAGATTCATTTTTTTACTTTCAGTATTCTTTAGTCATTTCCACAATCTGATTTTTTTATGGATGAGGACAAAAAATCATTTTTCGATAAAATCGTATTTTTTTTACAAACAAGTTATGAAGAACGAGTTTTTGTCAAAAAGAAATATTTTTTTTGTCCATTATGCCTATTATAATATATACACTGTTTTCACACATAATTTTAAACAGGAATGCATCGAAACAAATAGAAGTTACACTTATTTAGACATAAAAATAAAACCACTGCGACTTGCTCATTTTTAAGAAACAGTTTAAAACTGGACAAAAAAGCTACCATAGGAGTGTTACTGCCGAATACTCCCTGACTTTCCAATTGTTGTATTTGGGGCACTTCGTGCTGGTCTCAGTGTATCGCTAATTAATCCTAACTACGGTGAAGGTAGGTAAACACTGAAAGAAATGCTCGTAGGTTTTTCAAAATAAACTCATTGCTTTAAAATATAAAGTTTTATTTACAATAAATGTTTACTTACATCTCTAAAGGGTATTTCAACAACAAAATAAATAAGTAGATTTTATACTTTTTATTTAACAATATAGTTATTTGACTGGTGAAAAAATATGCATCATTAATAAATCAAGCTATCAGTCAACAATTTTCTTAAATATTTGTGATAACAAATTGCATTTTAATATAATGAATTTTAATGTTTCTATTTCTTTACTCAAAAAATATTGATAATTACAAATTTTGCAGATGAAGTTAAGAGACAGTTGATAATTTCGAAATCTAAGGCATTGTTAGCTTTAGCAGAAATGGGACAACAAATTAAAGATATTGCTAAGTCTTTGAGGATTCCCATCATCACTTTAAAACTCAAGGTATTCACTTATTTTACAATTCAAATTAAGTCATTTTCTACATATGTACAGTGGCGGTCACATAATTAGAAACGGCATTGTTTTATCATAACTTATGCACATTATGTCATTTAGTTTTTAACCCGTCCCAACAATTATATATACAATAAACATGCGTTCTAAAGGGGAATCAATTCGTAACTTATTTTGTGCTCCATCCGTCTCAGTTCAACTTTTATATTTATAATTGCCATTTACCTACCATTTTTGAAGGACACATAATTAGAAGCGATATAGAAAAATGTTCATTATTCGAGAAATCACTTGTTTGATAGTCATGTTTCTTTATTACTTCTGTGTATCTCCTACCCATAGAGCTTATCAAAGTTTGACATAACTCTACAGGTATCGAGTACCAGGCCTCTCTAACAGCTTCATACAATTCATCAAAATTTTTAAACTGACGCTGACAAACTCACTGTTTTACTTCACCCCATAGATTTTCTATGGGGTTGAGGTCAGAAGCTACAAGATGGCCAGTCAATAATAGATACGGAGTTGTTAATTAACCACTGTTTTACAGATTTCGCAGTACGTCTGGGATCATTGTCTTGAACAAGCTTTCACGTAACAGGCATAAACTCGCCAGCGTATGGTTGCAGAATATTTTCCAATATGTTAATATACACATACTGGTCCATGATTCCCTTTACGCGATGTATGGCGCCTACACATCTCCAGGAAAAGCAACCCCAAATGACGACATTTCCGCCTCCGTGTTTTAACGTTATGGTTGTATAGTTCGGATTATATTCACATTTCGGCGGGCGTCGGACATACTGTTTTCACTAGGATCCGATGGAAAACAATGCTCTATAGGTAGGAGATACACAGAAGTAATAAAGAAACATGACTATCCAACAAAATATTAATGTATGTTACATAGTTTCTTGAATAATGAACATTTTTCTATATCGTTTCTAATTATGTGTCCTTGAAAAATGGTAGGTAAATGGCAATTATAAATATAAAAGTTGAACTGAGACGGATGGAGCACAAAATAAGTTACGAATTGATTCGCTTTAGAACGCATGTTTATTGTATATATAATTGTTGGGGCGGGTTAAAAACTACACGACATAATGTGCATAAGTTATGCTAAAACAATGCCGTTTCTAATTAGTGTGACCGCCACTGTCCATGTACACATAAAAACATTTATAGGAAAATACTCCTTCCCTTGATGGTACGATAAATTTTTATGAGATAATAAACTCGGGGAACAACTTACCTGAACATGTAGACGACTTGGGAGAGATTTTCCAGATGATACGCTTTTCGTGCCGTTTTCAAGTGGCACCACTGGTGTATCAAAAGGGGTTGAATTAACCCATAACAATATGGTATCCAATTTAGAGCAGGCAAACGCAAAAGGATTCTGCAACTTCACAAACAGTAAAGGTACAAATTTGTGAAATGGACAATGTTCATACTAATGTTCTGTTAAGTCGATCAATGGAGTAAAAGAAAATGTAAATTTCAGATGATGTGGTGCCAGCCTTCCTGCCTTTTTTTCATATCTATGGTCTGATGTTCGTTATGTTACACATACTGAGTCATGGCGCGAAGTTAATAACCTTCCCCAAATTTACCAGCGAGTCCTTCATAAAATGTTTGCGGAAGCATCGTCCAACATTCATTCCTTCAGTTCCACCAGTCAGTAGGTATTCAAGAATTGTGTAATGTAATGTATTTCATTGTTTTCAGTGAAACAAGACAAAGGTTGATCTATAAAATTATATTACCACTGATATAATATATCGGTATGTACAAAGTCATAATGTATCTGTTTTGTTTGTTGTTTTACCTCCCCTTATATTACAAACTTTTGATCTTTTTAAAAATGGACTCAAATCTGATATTTGCTCTGTAACTATCACACACTGTTCCACCATTTCTTATTTGTTTTTCAGTCTAATGGGATCGTATGCCATTAATTAAAATTTCCTTTGTGGTATATCACTATCAAACTAGGACTTCCCAACACTAAAGATAGTTTATTTTCAGTTCATTTGCTAATGAATAATCCTCAAATAAAACCAGACGACTTCTGTTCCATAAGGACAATACTATCGGGGCGGCTCCTTTCAGCGGTTCCGATGTAGACCGTTTCCACAGGATCACCAAAGGAAAAGTTAACTTGATACAAGCGTACGGCATGACCGAGTCATCACCTCTTTCTATAATACAGAGCATATATTTGAAAGGCGGGGTGAAACAAGGAGGGACAGGAGTTATGGTACCCAACACTGAAGGAAGATTTGTTCCAATAGATGAGCCTAATTCGCAAATCGGATTGGGGCCTCATCAACCTGGGGAAGTTATACATAAGGGGCCCTCAGGTATTTTTCTTTAAGAAATCTAAGTCAAAATTTTGTTGATTGAATCTGTTTTTAAGCAAGTATTCTGTACACCTGTATATCCAAAAATGTCAAACAGTGTCATCTAGGTGTAGGTGGTAGCAGAACTAGAGAATCTGAGCCATCTATTGAGTTTTTGTCATTAGCATTTATTACATTAGGTTCAAGACCCGCCTATCTTAACCACACTGTTAGAACAAGTGTATCAATGAATAGGTAAAGCACCAATAGCTAAAACTTTTAAATAGTATGAGAAAAATAAAAAAAATATTCAGATTTTTCTTTATTTAAGAAACTACAATAATTTACTATCAAAATTCTCATTACAACGGTTTTAAATAAAAAAAGAGTTGATATATCTTCAAAATTAAATAATTTCATCTTTCTCCAAGTTAGATCTAAGTGTAAAGTAAGATGTGAAGTGGACTATATAACCCCCTATACCATTTTTTTCTGATTCCTTTTAAGATGGTATTATCCGATATTACAAGATATTATCAACTTGCTGGTACTGTTCACTGAATAAAAAATGAGTCTTTACTGATGACGAAACAATATATTGCCTTGGTAAACATTGTTACCTTTATAAGCATTTTTAAAACTGACATTAGTCATTAGAAATAATCAAATTAAATTTTAGGTGATGAAAGGTTACTTGAACAACCCCGAAGCAACCAGGGAAACCATTTCAGAAGGCGGGTGGCTGAGAACGGGGGATATCGGGTACCACGACGAGGGACGGTCACATATTCATTACTGATCGCGCTAAAGAATTGATCAAAGTAAACGCATTTCAAGTGGCCCCAGCTGAATTAGAAGCAGTAAGTCAATGTCAACTTGACCACTTCCTCGGCTAAAATTGTAATTTTTTATAGTTGATAAGGAATCACCCTTCAGTTGATGACGTGGCCGTGGTAGGAGTACCACATCCAACTTTGGGGAAGCACCAAAGGCGTTCGTAGTCCCTAAGCAAGACACTCGCTTGAAGCCCGAGGAAATTCAGGATTTTGTGGCTTCAAAAGTCGCCAAGTTCAAACGTCTGACAGGTGGCGTCGAATTCTTGAACAGCATTCCTAGAAATCCCTCTGGTAAAATACTTCGGAAAGTATTAAAAACGCTTTGAACGTACTTTTTAAATCTGAAGTTGGACTGAAACCACCCGCACTGCCACCATAAAAATGAAAAGCCAATTCACAACATCAAAGCAGTCACCAGATCCATCACTAAGAATCGTCTCCTAATTATGCTAATGTGGTTAATGAAATGTGCGTTAAATAGAGCATAGTTTAGATGTTACTCAAAAACGTTTAAGGATTTTTTATTATTTAGAAAACGAAAATTGTATTGTTTTAAATATGGATTATAAGAAATTTATTAATAAATCTTCATATTTGTTCTACAACCTCTACCCACTAATTACGCATTTTTACGTACTAGTTCATAAAAATAAGGACATTAAATTACTTTATATATACATAGCCAGGCATTGATGAGCTATGATTAAGGTATGTTAAGCATATCTACATCTTAAAAAATCTTGTTCACAAGTTTCAGATTTTCTAAGATGACTGTAGGAAAATTATTCCAGAAAGGAAAATTTGCTTTTTTAAAGTTTATTACTTTAAGTACTGATAATAATTTATGTTGTATTCTGTAGTTACTCACCAAAATTGAAATAAAATTTTCAGTTCAGTTATGGCCACATTAAAGTCGTTCTACAATTTTCGGTGGTATTACAATAATTTTTTTTTTATTATATTTTTATTATTATTCAATGTTATCAGTTCCTGGGCAAGGACGAACAAATAATTATGCGCGTGGGATCTCGGAGAGAACCTGTAGACTCTGGAACAGTTTTTATTTAATTTTCCACATATTTTGTAATTTTGACATAGATACTAATACCTACTTATCCTGTCACAAATTCAAAGCAAAAAGGAGTAACATAAATACTGTGACATTTGTAAAAGTGACATTTGTGACAGCTGACATTTATTAAGTTTTATAGTTTACATACTTAGGCTGTGTTCAGCGAATAGTCCGACCACGGTAGTCAGGCATTCAACGTCGAACAATTGGCTGAACGGGTTTTTCTACTTTGACAAATTACAGCACACATAACCTTAACGTAATATAACTAAATAGGGACCATGAAGGCGAGGCTACACAAAAAGAAATTCGATAGCTGCCCTCATATATGAACTAGAATATTGTTTATGAAAAATTTAAAATTGCTTATAAATAAATGTAGTTAGAGTAGGTACAGAGTAGTAGGAACAGAGTTCCTTCGCTGAACGATCTCGACCACCGACGTTACATTTCAAATTCCGACCAACTTTCCCAATCAGCTGATTGGGCGGACCACTGAAGTATCTTTCTCGCTGAACGAATTCGACGAGTCCGACCATTCGCTGAACACACCTTAGTTTATTTAGTTTATACACACTAGTTATTAGTAAAGAATTGTATGGAATGACATATTGAATATTCTGGATGTCAAAAGAATTTTCTAGAAATGTAGAAACTATAAATACTGGTGTTGTTGCTAGGAGTTAGTTAGTTATGTTTTGAATGTTACATGGTTAAGACCCACGAGTTGTAGATTGTTAAATAAACGTGTTTGGACAGAAAAGCGAGTAATTTGAAGATATATTCGTAACATTTTGGTGACAGCGGTGGGATAATAGAATTCGAAAAAAAAAAAAAATTATATGGTGAATACGAGATCTACAAAATACAACGAAGAAACGACGACGATGGATGTAAGTGAAATATTAAAATTCTTGCAACAAGGGCGACAGGAGGACGAACGACGACGACAAGAGGACCGTGAGGAGGCAGAACGACGACGACAAGAGGACCGTGAAGAGGCAGAAAGGCGAGAGGAAAAGCGACGAGAGGAGGACGAACGACGACGGCAGGAGGACCGTGAGGAGGCAGAACGACGACGACAAAGGACCGTGAGGAGGCAGAAAAGCGAGACGAAAAGCGACGACAAGAGGACCGAGATGAAGCTGAGAGGCGACATCAGGAAATCTGTGAGTCCCAAAAAGTAATAAACACCAGGTTGAATGAATTTTCTGGAAGAATCGACGGCGTGGAACAACAGATTGACCAGGTAGGCCTAAAATTCAATAGAATCGAGAAGGAATTTCAGGAGAATAAAGAAGAAATCGAGAGAAAATTAGAAGACACCAGACGGCGAGTACAAAAGAAATACTGGAAAAGATAAATGGGCTGGAGCACCAATTGCATCGTGCTTCAATAGCCGATTCAGGAGATTGTTTGACCTCACCAGCTACTCCGTTACAACATTCAAGCCTTATGCATACTGAAAGGTCAGTACACAAAATGCTTAAGCCTCCTACGTACGATGGACAGTCATCATGGTCCATGTACCGCAGACAGTTTGAGGCTGCCGCAAAGGCCAACGGATGGACTCCACAAGAAATGGCTACTTCGCTAGTCATATCTCTCAGAGGTCAGGCACTAGAAATCTTACAGAGCATCCCGGAAGAGCAGCAAAACGATTACAACAGGATTGTAGGAGCATTAGAAATAAGGTATGGACACAAATACCTCCCAGGGTTACCAGTCCCAAATCAAAAGTAGACAGCAAAGAAGCAATGAGTCCCTTCAAGAATACGAAGCTGACATCGAACGACTTGTCCATTTGGCATACCCTCAAGCACCCAAAGAATTTCTCGAGCAAATTGGCATCCAGACTTTTATTGATGGACTAGTAGACACTGAAATGCAGCAAGCTTTGCGGCTTGGCAGACACACCACGATTAGTGATGCACTCGTAGCTGCTTTGGAATTTAAAGCAGCTAAAGAAGCATCGAGGAGCTACAAATCCAGAGTAAGGCAAGTTAAATTCGACGAATGCCAATCACTTCCCGAGACCATGGAGAAAATAATGCGAGCATTGGATGAAATCAAACAGTCGAACTCACCACAGAAGGAAACCAGGCGCTGCTACAACTGTGGAAAAATTGGGCACCTACAGCGTTTTTTGCAGGGCTAGGTCAAGGTCCCAGTCAAGAACGAATTCACCAGATCGACAGCCAGATTCGAGATCAAGATCCAGAAGTCCAGACAAGAGAAACTGGAGAGAAGAAAATGGGACATTGAAGACTTCACAGCATAGGACTAGTCGTTCCCCAACCCCGGACCGAAGACCTCGTTCCAGATCACCAGCAAGAAATTCGGGAAACGACAATTAGTCGATGCTAGGGGGCGCGTGTCGACTACTTATACTCAATGCCCCAAGATTTATGTCTCAAAAATAAGTAGCGGCGAACGAAGCCTGATAGTCCATGGATACTTGGACGATAAATGGTGTTCCTTTGTAATTGACACCGGTGCTACAAGAACTATTCTGCGGCCTGACATTCTGCAAAAATCATCAAAGGAATTATCCAGACATGTGAAATTGGAAACAGCTACTGGAGAATTGATTCCTGTACATGGTGAACTAAATGTAAAAATTCAACTGGGGTTCGAAAATCATGTATCACCGAGTTTTAACAGCCGATATCAGAGACGACTGCATATTAGGACTAGACATATTGAGTAAACATGGTTTTGTCGTGGATGTTAGAAACAAAACTATACAAATTCATAATGAAGAAATTGTTATGGCCCCCAAACTTCAAGACTACGATAGATCAAGAAGGATCATAGTTGAAGAGGACATCCAAATACCCCAAGGATCAGAGAACATCATCATTGCAAAATTGGATGGAAACGGTCTGAGTACCGGAATAGTCGAGGCGCGAAGGACGATGGCTTATTGGTTGCAAGAAGCCTAGTACAAATGAATAACCAAATTCCAGTAAGGTTGCCAACATATCAGACAAAAAGATTATTCTTAAGAAGAATGAAGTATTGGGACGTTGTGAACCAGTCGAAAAGATAGTTAAATGCGAGGAAGTCAACCAAGCTCAGACGAATCAAGCAAGGGTACGTGATCCAACTATTACAGAATCTTTGCTCAAAAATGCTGCTCATCTGGAACCGGAAGAAGCTAGAAAAGCTAGACAGTTCCTCGACAGATATCAAGATGTATTTGCCAATGGAAATATCACCGGCAGAACAAGTCTGGTTCAACATCGCATAGACACCGGCAATAACCCACCGATAAAGCAAGCTCCAAGAAGACTACCATTCGCTAAACAGAATGAAGTTACCGGAATGATTGATAAAATGCTGAAAGAAGGTGTCGTCGAGGAATCATCGAGCCCATGGTCTTCACCCGTTGTTTTAGTTACGAAGAAAGATGGCACAACAAGATTCTTGTGGACTATCGGAAGCTGAACAATGTGACTAGGAAAGACAGTTATCCTCTACCTCGAATCGACGACACCCTGAACACACTTTCAGAGTCAAAATGGTTTTCAACATTGGACTTGAAGAGTGGATATTGGCAAGTCGAACTTCATCCCGACGATAAGGAGAAAACTGCGTTTTCTGCTGGTACCGGCCTTTATCAGTTTAAAGTTATGCCATTTGGTCTTTGCAATGCACCGGCCACTTTTGAGAGACTGATGGAGTTAGTACTCAGAGGAATGACGTGGAAAACTTGCTTGGTATACCTTGATGACGTCATTGTAATGGGGAAATCATTTGAAGAACATCTTAAGAATTTGGAGGATATCTTCAATAGATTCAGAAATGCCAACCTACAGTTGAATCCAAAGAAATGTTCCCTGTTTCAAAAACAAGTGGAATTTCTAGGACACATAGTATCCGCCGAAGGAATTCAAACCGACCCCAGGAAGATATCTGCAATCAAAGAATGGCCACGACCCAGAGATAAACATCAAGTAAGAAGTTTTCTTGGACTCTGCACATACTATAGGAAATTTGTAAAGGATTTCGGAAAAATTGCTAAACCACTACATCGGCTCACCGAAAATAATGTTACCTTCGATTGGACTCCAGACTGCCAGCAAGCTTTCACAGAACTGAAGAAGCGCCTAACTACAGCACCAATTTTGGCATACCCTAAACAAGATGGAATGTTTATTTTGGATTGTGATGCCTCTCAACACGGAATTGGATCAGTCTTATCCCAGGTTCAAGACAAAGAAGAGAAAGGTAATCGCCTATTTCAGCAAGACACTAGGCAAGGCTGAAAGAAATTACTGTGTTACGAGGAAAGAATTACTGGCCATCATCAAATCGCTGGAGCATTTTCATAGTTACCTTTATGGAAGACACTTTTTAATTAGGACAGATCATAACGCCCTGCAGTGGATTATGAATTTTAAGAACCCGGAAGGACAAGTTGCTAGATGGATGGAGAGACTACAACAGTATAACTCCAAAATAATGCACCGGAGTGGAAAAACACATGGTAATGCAGACACATTATCGAGAAGACCGTGTTTAGAACAGAAATGTCGCTACTGCCAGAAGATCGAGACTAAAGAGTCCTCATATGAGACCGGCAATGAACTGTTAATGGCAACAACAATACAGGTTGAAGATGAATGGTCCTCGGAGGAATTAAAGAAGAGCCAGAAGAAAGACAGTGACCTCAAATTAATCCGGAACTGGGTAAAAAATGGAGTTCGACCAACTTGGCAGGAAGTTTCCAGATATGGTACGACTATAAAGGGATACTGGGCTCAATGGAGTTCCCTTCCTGTCTTCGCGATGGCCTACTGCATCGGAAGTGGGAGAGCCCAGATGGAGTATCCGCAGTCTACCAGTTGGTCTTGCCTAAAGCAAGAATCCACCAAGTGCTAGAAGAGCTTCACAGCAGCCCATCCGGAGGACATTTTGGAGTAACCAGGACTTTGGCTCGAGTAAGGGACCGATTTTTATTGGGTAAACTGTCGCCGAGACGTCGAAGAATGGTGCAAGAGATGTGATCTGTGCTCTGCCAAAAAGGGACCAAAAACAAGAAGCCGTGGTAAAATGGTGCAGTACTTATCCGGAGCACCATTCGAGAGAGTAGCAGTGGACATTCTTGGACCATTACCTGTAACCGACCGTGGAAACAAGTACTTGATGGTGGTAATGGATTATTTCTCGAAATGGCCCAGAAGCAGTACCTCTCCCCAATCAGAAGCAGAGACTGTAGCCGAAGCGTTCATCGAGAATGTCATAGCTAGGCATGGAGTCCCCTCGAACTGCATTCCGATCAAGGAAGAAACTTCGAATCAGAGCTGTGGCAAGAAGTAATGAAAATAATGGGCATCAAGAAAACCCGAACTACTGCGCTTCATCCCCAGTCGAATGGCATGGTTGAACGCCATAACAGGACCATATGCCACTACCTGTCTAAATTCGTGTCTGAAAATCAAAGGGACTGGGACAAATTGGTGCCTCTATTCTTGCTGTCATATCGAAGTTCCCAGCATGAATCAACCACCTACCTCCATCTATGCTGACCTCTGGAAGAGAGATGAAGCTGCCTACTGACCTCATGCTTGGCCGTCCACTGGAAGAAACCGAGCGATCTCTGCCAGAATTTGTGGAGGACTTGCGAAAGAGAATGGACCGGATCCACCGATTTGCCAGGGAGAAGCTGAAAATTCACAGCGACAAAATGAAGCAGCGTCTCGACACTACATCAACAGAGACTGCATTTAAGCCTGGTGATGCAGTATGGTTGTAGCCCAAAAGGACGAAAGGAAAAAGTCCAAAGCTTCAGAGCAACTGGGAAGGCCCGTACACCATAATAAAGAAAATCAACGACCTGGTCTACCGCATCCAGCTGTCTCCAAGAAGCAAGCCGAAGGTGGTCCATCTGGAAAGGCTCGCAAAGTACACAGGACATAATCCACCCGATTGGTTTGTCGTCGAAGATCCACCGCCTAGGACTGAAGACAGTGTTATTCGGGACGAATAACTTTGAAGAGGGGAGCAATGTGACATTTGTAAAAGTGACATTTGTGACAGCTGACATTTATTAAGTTTTATAGTTTACATACTTAGTTTATTTAGTTTATACACACTAGTTATTAGTAAAGAATTGTATGGAATGACATATTGAATATTCTGGATGTCAAAAGAATTTTCTAGAAATGTAGAAACTATAAATACTGGTGTTGTTGCTAGGAGTTAGTTAGTTAGTGTTTTGAATGTTACATGGTTAAGACCCACGAGTTGTAGATTGTTAAATAAACGTGTTTGGACAGAAAAGCGAGTAATTTGAAGATATATTCGTAACAATACATTTTTTATGCTATACTTTTTTTTTTGTCCTTGTGCTTCAAAATCTTTTATTCCAGTGGATATTGGATAATATTTAGTCTAATCATTTTAAACAAATTTTTATAATCTACCTAGGTAAAAAAATTATCCTAAGCTAGAGATTTTTTTATATACGTGGCACTCTTTGATCTTTTTTTCCTGATAAAATAGAAAAATCATAATTTCTGGTTCAAAGGTGTTTTATATAAAAAAAAACGCTAAAAACAAAATCATTGCAAATTTTATAGCGAATATTTTTTGTTTGAAATATGTTTTGATAACATATCATGTTTCCAAGACAAGTAAACCAAATTAAATGCATATATCTTATCCATAAAGAAACCAAATTTGGTTTCGTTATGTCTAATACTCCTATATTGCTAGAAGGGTCTGGAGATTGGCGAAATCACCACGGTGCAGACATATGTATATGCGTCTGTCTCTCTCTCGTAACTTGTAGTTACACTCGAACCCCTCTTAAGTCGCCAAATCCGTGCATCATTACCTCGCTTAAGTCGCGAAATTTTGCCTCTTATAGGGGCATATATCTAGCATATGGGCATATGGGCATTCTAGTTCACTTTGATGAATAGTTCGTACCGAAACAGTTCATCCAACTGAATAGTTCTTTTTTACAGTTCTAATGACCTATAGTTCTTTCGTTCTACATTTCTCTTGTGAAACGATGAAATGAACGTGATGCGTACGAACGCGGTAGTCGATAATCAACGCACAAGGACCGAAATTTCGGCAGCGGCAGCTACAAACAACAGTACACACTAGTACCCAGTACATAACAATAAAAATATGTTGTCATTCGTGTCATTAAACACAAAACTATTATTTGTATGTCTACGCATATTTTATATTGTTTATAAATAATACTGAATTGGTTTAAAATTATGTTTATTCTATATTTTTATCATGAATATTTCAGTATGACTAAACAGTGGCGTGTCTGTACTAAACTCAAAATAATAAAAAGTCCTCGAAAATATAATAAGAATAATTTGACAACAGTAAAATGTCAGCGCGGCATATCATATACACGAAGTTTTCTATTTGTTTATAGTCCATTTAATTTAAGTTCCATTTCGGCATGTTTCACCGGTGCCGCCTTGAAAAAATAAAACGTTTTTTATGACAGTCGGCGTTCGTCACTTATTTCAGTTTCACTGTTAAAACCAGTTCATTATATTTCACGTTTCCCATCCGGTCTGTTGGTTCCCAATCTATCGGCGAAAGAAATATTTCAAACTTGAAAAACAGTTCAAAACGAACTATAACCTGCTAAGAGAGTGA
Source organism: Aromia moschata (assembly GCA_029963805.1). NCBI lineage: Eukaryota > Metazoa > Arthropoda > Insecta > Coleoptera > Cerambycidae > Aromia > Aromia moschata. Next base: position 227,444 of record JAPWTK010000636.1, read on the forward strand.
AACAGTTCGTTCAGATTACTCAAAGTGAATAGTTCGTTCGAACTTT
>JAPWTK010000637.1:0-227420 GCA_029963805.1 Aromia moschata
CTAGCTTAGATCACTATGGGCACTCCTGCCCACAATCGCAAGCATTGTCATGTTCAATCGTGTAAACATTTCAAATACAGATTGTGCATACACTTCAGACGAGCTGAATGTTGAACCCACAGAATTTTATACAATTATCCCTAGAGATTTTTTTTGCTTCTGATGTTTCAGAAGAAAATGAAGCGGGAAATATTGAACTCTACATATGTCGAGGAAGAAGACCAGAAGGTTGAACATTTTTTTTAGATTATGGATTTGACCCATTGAGAGTATTATAAAAAAACGCCCTGTTGCATTTTACCCTGGGGTGGTTGAGGATGAATGCACAAACAATGTTGGTCATACATTCAAATGTGTACGAGCTTTTTCATTGCCTCCCGACTAATACAGGGTTTGTATAAAAAGTAATGAGACTAACTTTGTAAAAAATAATTTGTTTTGAATATTTATTTATTTATTTACGGTTAACCCCATTAAGAATTACAAATTACACTAAAAGAATATTAATTATTACAATTAGGTGTACAATTTCATTTAATTTAGGACTCTATATAATGTTCTCTTTATGTTCTCGACTGAATCAAATACATCGCATCTATTTTTGAATTGATTACCACATCTTAGTATTCTACTTAATGGATTGTTAAAGGCATAGTTTGTGGTGTGGAATGGAACACAGAATAAGTCGAAATTCCTAGTTTTACATAAGGTACTGAAATTTATTCTGGATAACAAAGAGGGTGAATTGATTTTATTTGTGATTATCTTGCTCAAAAAACAAACATCAGATACTATTCTTCTGTTTTCAAGGGAAATTAAATTAAGTTGGACTCTAACAGAGTTATAGTTATAGGACCCCCAAACATATCCCATTTTGTATGCACATCCTCTTAGGAATTTGTTCTGGACATTCTCTATTTGTTCTTTCTGATTATTATAATAAGGGTTCCAAATTATTGAACAATATTCCAATTGGGATCTGACCAAAGAACAATATAATATTTTGTATGTATCTAATGTGAATTCTTTTGTTGTACGATTAACAAATCCTAGGAGTTTAAGGGCTTTTGTTGTAATATTATTAATATGTATCTGAAAGTTTAATTTAGTATTAAGGGTTAAACCTAAGTCTTTTATTGAATCTACCCTCTTGATTTCACGATTTTGAATAGCATAATTCTTAATAATAGGTGTCTCTATTCTACTGAATGTAATGCAAAAGCATTTTTTTTATATTTAAATGCATGTGATTCATCTGGCACCAGTCATAAAGAGAATCCAAATCCCTCTGCAGATCAACTGTATCAAAATCTGTTATAATTGTCTTGAACAATTTGAAGTCATCAGCGAATAGCAGGTACTGGCTGTATTTTATGTTATCAACAATATCATTAATGAATAAATTGAAAAGAATTGGACCACAGTGGGAACCTTGAGGGACACCTGATGGTACATTGAATGAATATGACATTGTATTAGCAACTTTTACACACTGTGTCCTCGCAGTCAAAAAGCTACTAATCCACGAATACAATTTTCCACTGACACCCATAGCTTGCAGTTTATGTAAAAGAAGCTTATGATTGACTCGATCAAATGCTTTTGAAACGTCATATCACTACAAATCATTAATACTCTTCAGATCCATCCACACACTTCTGCCAGCGATGTTTTCACGATTCGAAGGCGGCTTCTGGAATGTCTTTTAAAGTTCGTGTCGTAGCCGCTTTGACGGCTTCCAGGGTCCCCATGGCAGTATCCTTCGAGGGCTGTTTTAAGTTTCGGAAAAAGAAAAAATACTGGGGGTGCCAGATCGGGAGTGTAGAGCGGCTGGGGAATCGTTAAAATCCCGTTCTTGGCGAGGTAGCTGCTCACCACGAAGCAGGTGTGACTTAAAGCATTGTCGTGGTAAAGCTTCCAGTCGGCGGCGATGGCTGGCCTCACTCGGTTGACTCTTTGTTTCAATCTTTTGAACACTTTCACGTAAAAAGCACGCTGCTCAATTGATTTCTGCATTTCGGAGCTTCGACCGAGTTTTGTCACAGAGCAGGTACACTCAAAAGGCGATGCTGCCCAAACAAGTCGACGACACTCCAACCCACCGTTTCGAAGCCTAGACTCCCCACCACCAGATCCGCCAGCTGCGAGCGAGCCGGGAAGTACAGTCGCGTGAGGAAAAAAAATAGTCTCATTACTTTTTACACAAACCCTCTAAAATGCGAGATATAGGTAGACAAAAAAAAACGATGTATTTTTCGGCGAACACGATCGATGGGGACTTTTTTCATGTTATTTCAATTGTTAAAACAAAAAGTATTTAAATTTCCACTTTGAAAGAGCGCCCCATGTATTTTAATGCATTGTGCAACTAAAGATTGCCTACATATTTTAAGTGAAAACCATATTATCTCACACTTGTCACTTATAATCTTTTACATACAAGATAAGACTTTCTACATCTATAAATGACAAAGCGTTTCTGCGCATACGCTCCTCCCCTAAAACCCCACCTATATTGTCTCCACCAGTACGTCATCGACTGTTCGGCAGCGGACCATTTGCGTGGCCCATGCCAAACCGCCTTCCCTTCCACACAATTTTTTTAGTCATTTAGTCAACATGGGCCAACCCTGTATATGGCACCCTTCAAATGATACCGGTGGATGTGATGGTCAAAATAAGCCTACTGAACTAAACATATCCAGTGAAGTGAACATTTCCAAAAAAAGTCCTCAGTTTGCCTTGGAATCTCGCATATCTTGAATTATAACTCTTAGTCATCATAAGACTACTAAAAAACTAATTACGGCCCCTAATACAAATCCGCGGCGCGATAGCGGTATTCGCTCGGCTATTGTAAACTCAGCAAGGAAGAATAGACTGAAGTCGGATACATATGAATCTTTGTTTTTGTCCTTGTTTCCTTTTTTTCTATATTCGTTGAAGAATTGATTCCATTTTTTGTTTGTATTTCTATTAAAATGTTTTAATCAACTTTTTCGTTCAGATATTTAACGGATTTATAACCTTTCTTCAAGCAAAAATACGTCTGCAAAAGAGACGATATATTTTGCGTCTATCTGCCGATACCGCTAATCGGTATGACCCCCGATATGACCGATCGGAATCGGTGGATTTCTAGTTGAGACTAAACAATCGCCCATAAAAGAATTGCAAATCAGTCCAAGATTTCAATTCACAGGCCACCTACAAGTGCTGTTGCGCTCCTCCTTTAATCCCAACCGTATTTAGGCACTAACGTCCCCATGTCGGTAAACGAAAGCTCCTCCCATATTATATTTACTCATGCTCGAACTGCTCATACATATTGTAGAGAAATGAAATAACCTGTATGTGCCCATTTTTAAAAGTGAAGATAAATTGTAGTTATTTTAATATAACTCCATGTTTGAAAATCTGCAACAGTTTTTAACTGTCATATCAATTTTGATAATATTTACTACATTTTGCATTACTATGTTTTTATTTAAACTGAATAAATACGAAATTTATAAAATTTTCTATTTACATTAATACATATATTATTATAACAAATGTAATTGTTATAAAACTCACAATATATAACGGTAGTGATTATTTGTTTTCAATGCTTTCAGGGATGCTGTACTGAGATGAACAATAAAGAAGCGATATGTGCCGCTTAAAGCGATGGACTCATACGACTTGTTCGGGGAAGATGGAAGTGGAATGTTGGAAGGCCTGCCTGAATTGGGTAGTTCTAGTTTTGACCCTGCGGTGACGGGCACAAGAAATGCTACATCGGCCTACTCGCAACCTACCTACTCGCAAGAGACGCCTCTGCAGAAATTGGCAACATTTGGTGGTACAGATTTCAATCACATGGATCCAAATGCACAGAGCATGTATGCTCAAGGCTATGGAGCCGACAGGCCTATGGGTCCTCCTGGCTCAGCCTTTCCGCACCAGAGGCAAATGGTCAGGCCACCAGCCCCCACTGCTTCCACTCAGTACCCATATCAGACTGATAACATGTATTCTATGCCTGATGTCCAAGTTAGCGGTATGGGAGATACGAGCAATATGCAAGCAGCAGCAGCAGCTGCTGGCTGGGGTCAGCATGCGGCCGCCGCTAGCTATCCCTCTATGCATCGGTATAGTCAAATGAGTCAGTATCGCCAACAGCCCTTAACAGCTTACCCTCATCAGCAGGAACAAAAACAACAATTTCCTACGGGGCAACATCCCATGATGCAACAACCACATCAAGTCAGTTATCAATTGCAACAAAGGCATACACCGCATTATCCTCAAGCGACCTCTGGTTATCCTACGGCCGCAGGAGGGCAAACCTACGCTGGATATATGCATCAGCGACTACCGCATCACCACCAGTACCCACAAACTCATCACCAAATGGAGATGACAGCTGTTTCACAAACACAACAGTATAGTCAAATGGGGCACGGGCAGTCTTTAGCTCATCCCCCGTCTCACGCAGGGCCTACTGCCGGTCACATGGGGCCGACGCCACATTCAGTAGGTCACGCGCCTTCGCAATCTCATCCAACGTCTCAGCAGCCACCAGCCCCAAATCCTATGGCTCACCCTAGTACAATTGGGTACAATCAAAGTCACCAATCCATGCAAGCAATGCAACGACCTATGGATGTACCTCCAGCACAACAACAGTTTTCGTCAAAGCATTCAGCGGGACCTATGGGAAATGCGAGTCCGCAATATCGTGCTCCTTTCCCTCAGTTATCACCACAAATGTCGCCGAGACCTCAAATGTCTCCACGACCACCAGCACCTCAAATGTCCCCTAGACCAGTTATGTCACCAGCAAAACCAAATATGTCGCCTCATCCTCCAGCAATGCAACAGACTACATTAAGTCCGAGACCAGCTACCAGTCTTACCCCAAAAGTTACGGCAGCTTCTCCTGCTCCGATGCCACCATATTCGCAACAGAGTACTTTACAAGCGTTGGAACAGATGGTGATACCGCCGTCTAGTACTAGTTCAACTGAGTACCCCCTTATCCGTCAAGAAGTTCTTTAGGTCCACCACCTGGTCCTCAGAACCCTCTTTCTCCAGCAATGAGCATGAGAAGTGCTATGTCTGAACAGCAGTGGTCTTCTGTGCAAGTAAATAGACAACATATTTCTAACATCAATGGACCTCCTATGGGTATTATTGAACAGAATACTATACCTACAAATCAAACCATACCCCCAACGCAATCTCTGCCTCCGAGTTCTCTACCTAACACTACAGTACCTCCTACTCCTGTCTTAGGAGTTAGATTTGAGAATGACGAGATCAGACCTGAAAGTAACAAAACGGCAACACCTTTATCAGATATGCCAGTGAGGGAGAGGGAATCTAGTACTCCTCATAGTATGCCCGTAAGCACACAAAACGATTTTATTTCTGTACAGTCTCCAACAACGAGCATACCTGACAAAATTCCTAGCAGCACAACAAACACTGAAATCAATGGTCCCGTTCCTACTCAAGCAATATCTTCTCATCCACCTACTCCTACACCGACTTCTACCACTGATGATAATATAACTAATACTCAAGACGCAAGTCTTCCTTCAAACAGTGATTCTGTGAAACAGATCGATGAACTTAGCAATACTAGCTCTACATCTCAACAACAGACTCCAAGCCAGAGCAGCACAACAAATAATTTCACAGATTTTAATTGTGTTTCCAGCATGTCAGGCTATCCAAGTCAACCAGATACTCCCAAAACCAGCAAAATGGACGATTTAGTTCAGTCCAATGTACCTATATTTAGCCAAGATAATTCAGTATCCCAAGAATCACTGGCAGAGTCTACAAAATCTGAATCAAATTCAGTTCAGTCGTTGAGGTTACACTCACCTAATTCCCAGAATCAGAATGCAGCACATATACCTTCAAGTTTGGCAAACAATTTAAGAGATAATCGTACATCTTACATGACTCAAGGTATGCCCTCTAATGTTTCTCCACCTTCGCCTACGCAGTCGCACTCAATGATGCAGAGCCAAATTAACACCAGTCAACCGTCACCAGTTTCCTCCGGACATAATATTATATCAAATCAAATTTCAACCTCTAAAATGTTGCCTAATATATCGCAGCACCTTACTAATATTCAAAATCAACAAAACCAAAATATTCCAAACGTACAACAACCAAGCAATTCAAGTGTGGCACAACAGTCTTCGATTAATATTTCAGGACAAAATATACCCACTAGTCTACCAGCGCAGAGTAATCTTTCTAACATTTCTAATGCATCGACACCAAACAATATGCTCACTATTGCACCTTTAAATAATTCCAATATTCAAGGGCAAAATAATACGAGCATGCAAAGTAATCTAACCAATATTCCTAGGCAGGGCAATTTACAGAGTTTATCTGGACCAAATAATTTACCAAATATATCTGATCAAAGCAGTTTGTCTAACATGATGGGGCAGAATAATTTACCCGGCATGACTGTTCAGAACAGTTTACAAAATATGCAATCACCACCTAATATGGGTGGTCAAAACAACATGTCAAATATACCAACTCAGGCAACTGCTTGAATATATCAAATCAAAAAAATATGCAACCTGCTTCAAACCAAAATTCATCTGGTCATACTCCGTCAATGAACCAACATGCTCCAATGGCTCTTGGACAGATGTCGTCTGTACAAAACCCAAATATTCCTCAACATAGTACAATTTCAAATATGCCTGCTAGCAACCAGCCTAGTATGTTTGATCAAAACACTCAGATTATTGGACCAAATGGAATACCAATTAATACAGCCAGGGGAATGGCCCCCGCACTGCCTTCTCATGCGATGCATCCTATGGGTCTTCCAGGGTTGCCTATGGGTATGGGGGGTCATCCAGGTTTAATTACAAACATGAATTCAGGACATGGTATGATACCTGGACAAGATATGCAAAGCTATCAACCTCCCATTAGTCACCACCAAGAAAGGGCAGCTCTGCAACAACAACTTCAAGAGCTCTATTGTATGCCTCCAGCCTCAGAACATCAAGAAAAAATTGCACATCTTCAAGAAAGATTGAATATTCTAAGTCAACATGAGGCAAATGAACAGTGTAATGGAGGTCCCCAATGTGTTCTCCAGAGTCCACTGTTTACATCTCCGATGATAGATAGTCCCCAAGTTACTAGTACAACTGGTAGAGGTAGAGGTAAAGGAACTCCTAAACCTAGAAAACCACGAACGAAGAAGGAGAAAGGCGCCTCACCAATCCAAATGTCTCCATCAATTAACCCTATAATGCCAATGGCAATGACAGTTCCACAGCAGTTGCCTGTATCAGAAGATTTTGTAACCCCCTGGAGCAGGACTAAGCATTCCATCTGGTGAAATGTCCGAGTTTACTGACATAGGAATAGATCCAGTTACAGGAGAAATAGAGAAGAAAAAAGGTAGGAAACGTGAACCTAAGAAACCAAAGGAACCCAAAGTTGCTAAGGAACCTAAAGCCCCTAAATCTCCGAAAGAACCAAAAGTTCCAAAAGAAAGGAAAAAACGTGAACCAAAGGAACCCAAAATCAAACGCAAATATGTAAGAAAGAAAAAAACAGATGATTTATTTGATGAGAGTGCTATTGATGAATCGTTAAATAAATCTGCTGAAAGCATAGAGGATGTTTCCATATTTCCCCAAGAGTCACCCCAGGCTGAAGTTGCAGAAGCAGAAGCGATTAATATTCCTACAAATATATCAGCACCTGATCCTGAGATACAACAACCTGAAACATCAGACATTATAGATGATGTCCCCGAAACAGTTCAAGCTGATTCTCAAACACCTGCTGAAGGAGCTGTAATTTCAGAGCCTCCAGAGGAATCTAAGAAGGATGAGTACAATTTTGAAGACCAACCAAGTCCAGAAATTACTGAACTGCCTAAACGTATTAAAAAACCAAGACCTCCAGTTAAAAAGGTTTTAGCTACAAAAGCAAAATCACGAAAAACGGGTTCCTCAAGCCGTAAGCGTAAAGGGATGATTCCAGAATCTGATGGAGAAGGAGAAGATATGGTATCTACTCCACCTCCCTCACCACCAGAAGATTCAGAAAATATATCAACAAAACGTCGCTCTGCAAGAAATACTCAACGAAAAAAATATATTGACGACGTTATGCTCAGGTTTTCTGATGACGACACTCCTTCTACACCAACCAAAAGCAGAAGAGTTCCAGTTCCTGCAACTCCGCCCGTTTTAACACCTGGATCCGCTGATACTCCTCCTACGGTAGAAGAAAATTTAGGAGATCCCAAAAATCAAATGAATTATGTGTATGTTAACACCACAGAAGAAGACTCCATGGTAGTGCAACATGTATTATGTTCAAGAATGTCGAGAAGACAAAAAAAAATTGATCCCCCTGAAGAAGTAAAACACGAATCGGAAGAAGTGAAACAGGAAGGAGAGGAAGAAGGAGAAGGATTTAAAACGAGTGATGAAAAACTTCCTGAAAATACAGATTTGGATAAATTAGAGGAGAAGAGAGATATTGAGAAACATGTAAAGACAAGGAATGAAAATATTGGGGACATTGAAATGGTTGATGTTGAAGAATATTACGTTAAATACCGTAACTTTTCATATTTGCATTGCGAGTGGAAGACAGAGGAGGAGCTGTATAAAGGCGATAAACGTATAGGTAATAAAATTAAACGATTCAAACAGAAACAGGCTCAACAGATGAACATATTTGAGAATTTAGAGGAAGAACCTTTCAATCCCGATTATACAGAAGTTGACAGAGTGTTAGATTTATCAGAACATACAGATCCTGCAACAGGTGAAATAGTAAAGCATTATTTAGTTAAATGGCGGGCTTTACAGTATGAAGACTGTACCTGGGAGTTAGAGGAAGACGTAGATCCTTTAAAAATACAACAGTTCGAAAAAATTCAATAAAATACCCCCTAAAGACAAATGGAAACCTAAGAAACAACCTAGCCCAGAGTCTTGGACTAAATTGGAAAAATCACCTATTTACAAAGGTGCAAACAGTCTCAGAGAATATCAGTTAGAAGGATTAAACTGGCTATTATTCTCCTGGTACAATGGTCGAAATTGTATTTTAGCTGACGAAATGGGTTTAGGAAAAACTATTCAAAGCCTCACTTTTCTTAATGCCATCTGGGAATATGGTATTAGGGGTCCATTTTTGGTTATCGCACCTCTCTCCACAATACCCAACTGGCAAAGAGAGATCGAAAGTTGGACTGAAATGAACGTAATTGTATACCACGGCTCTGCGGCTAGTAGAAATATGATACAAGAATATGAAATGTACTACAAAAACGAAAAAGGTCAGTTCATCAAAGATATAACAAAGTTCAATATTCTGATCACCACCTTCGAGATAATAGTCACCGATTTTGCCGATCTAAAAGGGTTTAATTGGAGAATATGTGTAATAGACGAAGCTCATCGTTTAAAAAATAGAAATTGCAAGTTGCTGGAGGGTTTAAGACAATTAAGTCTAGAACACAGGGTGTTATTATCGGGGACCCCACTTCAGAACAACGTTAATGAGCTGTTTTCTCTGTTAAACTTTCTTGAACCAAATCAGTTTCCGAATTCTGATGCTTTTATCCAAGAGTTTGGCGCTTTAAAAACCGAGCAAGAGGTACAGAAGTTGCAGTGCCTCCTAAAGCCAATGATGTTGAGAAGACTAAAGGAGGATGTAGAAAAATCACTAGCACCAAAAGAAGAAACCGTTGTTGAAGTGGAGTTGACTAATATTCAAAAGAAATATTACAGAGGAATTTTGGAACGGAATTTTTCCTTTTTAAGTAAAGGTACAACACATGCAAACATTCCAAATCTCATGAACACTATGATGGAGTTAAGAAAATGCTGTATTCATCCTTATTTGCTTAATGGAGCTGAGGAGCAAATTCAGTATGATTTTAAAAACCAACACGGCGAAGATCCTGATTCGTATTACAAATCCCTAATAAATTCCAGTGGTAAAATGGTTTTAATCGATAAATTATTACCCAAGCTGAAAGCCAATGGCCACAGAGTATTGATATTTAGCCAAATGGTAAAGTGCTTGGATATACTTGAAGATTATCTGATGTACAGAAAGTATCCGTTCGAAAGAATTGACGGGAGAATTAGAGGTAATTTAAGACAAGCCGCCATCGACCGATTTTCCAGACCAGATTCCGATAGATTTGTATTTCTCTTGTGCACCAAGGCTGGAGGATTGGGTATTAACTTGACAGCTGCTGACACTGTAATAATATACGACAGCGATTGGAATCCTCAGAACGATTTACAAGCTCAAGCTCGCTGTCATCGTATCGGACAACAGAAGATGGTCAAAATCTACAGACTGTTATGCAGAAACACTTACGAAAGGGAAATGTTTGATAAGGCATCTATGAAACTTGGATTAGATAAGGCAATCTTACAGAGCATGAATACATCACAGGGTGGTAAAGAAACGGGCAGCAGACAATTGAGCAAAAAAGAAATCGAGGATTTGCTTAAAAAGGGTGCTTATGGTGCTTTACTAGATGAAGAGGACGGGGACAAATTTTGCGAGGAAGATATCGACGTAATTTTAGCCAGAAGAACGCAAGTTATAACCATGGAGTCGGAGAAAGGGTCGACTTTTTCTAAGGCTAGTTTTGCTTCGAGTGCCAACAGGTCTGATATTGCAATTGATGATCCAGATTTTTGGAACAAATGGGCGAAGAAGGCCGAAATAGATACCACGGAAAAAGACGAAAGTGAAGAATTGGTTATATCGGAGCCCAGAAGAAGAACCCAAATCAAACGGTACGGACATGACGAGAGTGCTATCGACATGTCGGAGCTTGAAAGTTCATCAGAATCAGATCCTGAAAACGAAGGATTAGGTCTAGGAATGCGCAGCCGTAGAAGCAAACTGAAAAAGAAGAAATTTAGAGACGAATACCTCCCAAGAGAGGGCGAAAGAGGGGATATTGTTTACGGTAGCTGGGCGAGAAGAGAGTGTTTTATGGTTGAGAGAGGATTACTTACCTTTGGATGGGGCAGATGGCAAGAAATATTGCATCACTCACAGTTACGAAAGGGATGGAGAGAACAAGACGTTGAAGATTGTGCTCGTGTAATAGTAAGTATTAAAAATTCAATGTATGAGTTCAATGTTCAAATGTTTATTGCCGTTAAAAATTTAAAATGGATATTGTCATTATTAATTTAAATGCCAGTGGTGGTGGTGAATAAAATGTTTATTGCCAGATTTATTGTGAAGTGATAAATTTTGTATTTTACTGCTCACATTTTTCATTTTGTGGTTTGTTTTGATTGAGGTATTTATGAGTATTTGTTCTAACTAAGAAGGGCTCTTCCATAACTATGTTATTGTTAATTTAAAAAAATGTTTTGTGTAAAAAAAGTTTTCTAATCATACAAGATCCTTGATTTCATGTTACCATGACACAACTTTGTTATTTTAAATGAATTTGAGTTAAGATGGATGCTAGTCCGATATTTTAATGCATATAAAATAAAAAGACTTATGGTTAGAAATTGTACTCAAAAAAATCTAGTATGCAGATTGCTGCTAATTAAATTTCCAAAGGACCAAAATTTAATTAACATTAAAATAATTTTTCAATATTCAACAATGTATTAAAAGTTTATTGATAGCCCAATTGGACAAATTCAATTTGATTAGTAGCTTTAGGATAATTACTTATTTTTGATGCACCATTAATAGAGCACCATAGAGTGTTTACTATATGAAATATGTTAATATAAATTATTATACATACCTGAGTGTGTTTAATATTGTTATATGTTAACAGTGAGTTCTTGTAAAGGCTTATAGTATCAGAATGTCTTCTATAGTTGTCTTCTTCAGACATTCCCTCCCCTTTGTGTTAAAAAGTGTTACAAGGAATAGAGAAAGTGGACGTTAAACATTGATTGATTTAACATGATATACAGTGATTTCGTAAAGTAGTGGAACAAATTCATAAAATTTGTCACAGATTTTTTTTTTCAGATAAATCGCTTGGGCTCGTCAAAGGGTGCATATGAATTGCCATGTTTTGATAGGGATCTTCAATTTTTTGAGCCACTTGTCAAATCAAAGTGTGATGTCATTGATATTTTGTTTTTCTTTTTTTTAATGACAACTCTTTTTTTATGGAATTGTTATTGAAAAGTTATTGAACATCACTAACCGCTGGAGCTATGCGTTACATTTCATTATGAATTGTTTTAAATCGCCCAAGTTCATGTGCCGAATAATGTCTACATTCTCACAAAAATAATATAAGGTAAAATCTGGCAATTGGACTGGCTACTTATATGGTCCTCTTCTTCCTATCCACTACTTTGTAAAGCACTGCATTACTTTACAACAATACAGCAAAAATTAATATCAATATTCATCGCTTAAAGTTTCAAAAACCGGCATTTATTTCTTACAACCTAATGTCCCAATTCAAATAGGGGTCCCTATAGTATGAAAGTCATGGAGCCAAGTTATGTCCAACAAACATTTCACTTACTAGCTGTTAATTACATCAATGTTGGATTCTTTCTAGTATTCTTCCATTCACATTGTGTTTTTCTCACATTAACGTGCATACTTCAGTATTTCCCACTTTGCCTTTCGTATCTATAGTTTCATCCACGGCTATCATATAGGTTTTTGCCATATTACACATCCTGTCATCGTATTTTCCATTATAGCATTTATATAAAACATTATCATTTTTATATCTACCTTTGGAGCTTAAGTAGTGTCCATGGTACATATATTTTTCTTTTTCTTCAAATAAGGTGATACTGCTTGTTATTAAGTACATTCAAAGAAATGTTATAAATACTGAATGCAAAAAGAAATTGAATAAAAACACTTGATATAGTTGTAACTGTCCAGTTCCGTATTTTGCAGTTGAAGAAAAGTTAAATTTTTAATTTTGTGCCTATGGTGTGCATTCCAACTGCGATATTCTAATAATTAGTAGTGTCATTTTTTGTTATGCTAAATTCTTCATTTATTTCAGCTTTTGTATTGCCTGAGGTTTTATAGAGGAGACGAAAAGATTCGTAGTTTTATTTGGGACCTCATTGCTCCATCCGAAAATGGGGAACAAAAAATTTCACGAAATCATCATGGATTAAAGGATCCCGTGCCAAGAGGTATCAGAAACAAAAATAAGAAGAAAGGAGATGTCAAAGGTGTACTAGGAAGAGACAGTAGACATCCTGCTATTACAGATCCAAATCATTGGAGCAAGAATGAAAAGTATGACGGCGACATCTTTTTAGAAAACAACTATAAAAAGCATCTTGGTCGTCATGCAAATAAGTAAGTATATATATTTTTTTAATTTTATATCATTTTCATCATTCTTAGGTTTGGTAAATCTTCTGGAAAACTTCCTTATCAGGTAGACCATTAGGTCAGGGTTAAACACTTCGTTAAAAAGATACATTGTTAATTTTTTTAAACATTTTTAACTAGTGAGTGAAATAATTTGAAACTTTCCTTAATTACTTCCAAGTAATTAATTTGGGTAAAGGTTAGAACATTTTTTTGGGAAATATTTCTTTAATTATAGGTGCAAAAGAAATGAACACATATGTACATTTAAAAAAAAATGTAAACAGTAACAATTTATTGAAGATTAAAATTCAGTTTAGTGTAGTCATACATTTTACGTCACATAAAAAAAATTATGTTGGATTATACTTATTTTTAGTATATTATGTACTTATTCTACAAATACTATAAATGTAAGTTAATTATATTTAATTACATTGATAATAAATTAGTGATAAAAAGCTAGATAAAAAAATGTGGATTTGTTGCAATGAGATAGTATAGTTATTACCACATTTCCATAGTTGAGTCAAAGTAATAATGTCCCAGATGCCCAAAAAAACCTCTAGCCTCTTTTGTAACTTTTTTTTTATTTGGAGAATAAGTTTTAAAGTTTTTATTTAGTAGATTGTTTCGTTTTATTTTACGTTCTATAACAAAAACAGTAAAAAAAATACTGGTGTTAGCATGCTACCTGAAAAAAAACTAGTATTTTTTCACATTTATCGCTCTGAAATTTTGAAGAAATTAATTTATTCTTTTTAGTGTCCGTCAATTATTTTTTATTAATTGAATCTATTATAAAAACAAAGGTTGTAGAATAATATATCACAGACGAGTTATGACGAAAAATAATGTATTTCCAATTTGTTGATATTTTTTCTTCAAGTTTGGCATATCGATAGCTTATTTCTAAATTTTTGAGCAACGACCAAGAACATATTATTTGAAAGAATGATACCAAAACTCTTTTTTTCATTTTTTTTTCATTATGAAGAGCTTGCATTTGATGAGGACACATCTTGGATTTTGGATTTGGGGATTCAATGACCCCCAAAAAGTGTGTATATGTGGTGGTTTAATCTAGGAAACAGTACCTTTTTTTGGTCTGTGTTCATTATTGAACACTTGCTTTATTATTAAATAACACACTATTTGAAATATATTTAATTGTCATTGCTAGTCTACATGAAGTGCACTCACTCCATTTGCATTCGAGTTTGATACTGTCTTTACTAAATTCAATGCACTATTTCTGTCAATATGATAAATGTTATAGCCAATACCGTGTGCTCTGATAGTAAGTCAAGAATAAATATATGGGTCATGTCGTTTAAGTTTAAAAGTGGTGATTTTCTTGGTTTGTCTTGAGATAATTGTTAACAACAATTTTAACCATAAGAAAAATGTTAGTTACAGGAAATATAATTCGTAATGGGAAATTTCCATAAGAATTTTTTTTCTTATATATAAGTGACAACGATCCTACAATGTACTTTATTAATTTTTGTTTGGGTCTTTGAGATTTTCTTAATAGATTCATAATTGATTCATTCCATATATTCTTAAATACCAGGGGGCTTCAATAAAGACTAGGACTTTTAACTCACTGAACCTCTTATGGAATATCTATGCCCTGTGTAATTATCTTGGTAATTATAAATGATATAATATGCAAACAGCATAATGTCAAGGTATTATAAGATATTGTCTTAATGAACATGAATAAGTACATTATTGTCCATGACATCTAGAACCGACTCTGTATCTGGTGCCTTCAGGATTTTTTATCCGACCCCTAATCACGACAGTGCTCGATCTCACCTTGCTAACTTTGTGATGGAATTCTTAAGCAGTAAAAATATTCAGTGTATGCCACACCTTCCGTACAGCCCTTATGTAGCTCCACGCAACTTTTATATGTTCCTTCAAGCAAAATAAAGGCACTAAGTACGGCTGTTGAATTATTGAACGGGAATAAATAATTTATGAGATTAGTCTTGGTCTTTGTTGAAACCGTACCACATACTGCAATTGTAAAAAAAAAAAACTAGTTTATTATTTGTTTGAAAATGATGACTTCCATGCTAATTTAGAGAATACGTAGGTATTTGATGAGAACAACCTATTTCAAATGCAACTGATTCGTTTAAAAAAGAAAAAATACCTCACTTATTCCTTACATTATTCCATTTTGTAAATATTCTTTCAGGGTTCTCTTACGTGTTCGGATGTTATACTACATTAAACATGAAATTATAGGAGACTTGGTTCAACACATTACTGATGGAGTTCATGCAAGGTAAGATTTTAATTTTTAATTACCTCCAATAATATCACCCTCTAGCTGAGATACATATGATATTCGTCACAAATAATATTTTGAAGCTGATATGTCAGCCTTAATATTTTATGAACAACTGAAGGTAAGACTATGTTGTTATTTAACCAATAGAAGCAGTCATGAGCTGGAATTGTATCTTGGCTAAATTGTTTTCCATCGTTGGGAGCCTTGCTTTTATTTTATTTAACAGTTATGCATGATTCTGCTTCGAAGTCATGCTAGCGCTTAGCTGAAATGCGAAGTACCAATTTTTTCCAATATATTTGTTATACATTGACTATCCTATTATTTTATAAGTCTATCACGGCTTCATTGCTTTTTTTAACATACATTTGTTATTAACACTAATCAACGTCCAGTCAGTTGGTTCCCAAACCTTTAATTTTACAATGAGAAGTGACAACGGTATGGCACTTGATACTAAATTTCTTCTTTAGGTAACTACATTTTTTTTTAATTAAAGTAACGCTGACGTTATTCTCTCTTTTGAAGGATTCTTATGGCCCTTAAATTTGTTTAAGCACAGGAAAGAAAATTGGCCTCAAATTTGACACATTGATAGCAAGCATAGCAAAAGCAATCTTAAAACAAAATCAAGAATCAAGAGTTTTTTGTTAATGTCCTAATGTCCAACTGAGAATGACCTACAGTGTCTTTATAAAGACAGTGGTGACAATGGCAGCCATGTTTAGTCGAACAAAGAGGTGCATACCGAAATAACTTTCAAATATAAATATTATAACAAAATCAACTTGTTGTTTACCTTAAACTTATCACTCTCAATAGTTGTCAAGATGATTTTTCAGTTGTATACTATGAATACTATGAATGAACAAAATTAGAATAAAACGCAGTACAACTGCAATTCGTGAAGGGCTTCTTATAAAGTTTGGCTAAACATGGCGCCAACTGGTAAAAATTGAGACAATTGTCACCACTGTCCTTATCAAGTCACTGTAAAACTAGAAGATATAAATATCTCATGATGAGAATCGTGAGTATATTGCAAAAACTGACCAAGCCAAATGTAAAAATAGTTATAGAATCTCGTTTTACTGAGTAACATTCATAATTTTTTTTTATTTTGATTTATGTGTAAAAATATTCTGAGATAACTTAAGAAGAGAGGACATTTGTTAAAAACATTTTTTTCCCTAATCAAGTCGCAATGATACTAAGATTTCTTTTGATTTGATCAATTTTTGCAGTATACCTGAATTAGTTTCATTTTATGTGTGTGGATAACGTTCCAAAATATTATCTATAATTGCCGATCAGTTCCATACAGGAGTGATGTGGCTACAAATTCAGAAAGCCTGGGTGAAATTCGTGAATTTCTAAGTTACTGTTGACACCAAAGAAGTATTGTTAAAGTGTAGTAATACAAGAATAAACTAATTTTGTAAGTCGTCGCCTATCATAGTTGAAGCTCAATAATAATAATAATAATGAGATATATTTTATTTCTGTGAAATATTAAATAAATGTATAAAATGTCTACAGAGAAGATACATGCTATTCTTAAACAAACAAAAGAAACATACTATATTTTTCAACAATAAGTGAAACATTGAAACAATGATACTGCCATGTTTATTTTTATGTAAAAGTATTTTGAAGTTTATTAATTGAGTGTTCATTAATCAATATCAGCTAATTATTTATTGAACATCCAAGATTTCATAAAATGTCAGGTTTAAAAGTGCTCCACTATGTCGATATTGGAAAAACCATTGATTAAAATTCTGAAGATTTGGCAGCAAAGTGAAGTCGATACATTCAATTTAATTGAATTTATATTTTGAGAAATCTGCGACTTATGCTTATGCCTGAAGCAGATGTCAACTTGTTCATTTTCAATTAAACACTCTGTATATTATTGCGTTTTTCTACTTATTCTAAAGAGATTTCGTATATAATGTCCTATTGGGAACTGACCACTTTGGTCACGACACCTGGTGGTTAAAATTATAACTAAAACGAGGTTACACCGCGTGCCATAAACAGACGTGATTCACTTAGAATAATTAAATAATAAATAATTATTATTAAATTGTCATGGAAATTATTAATTCTCCGGTTCGAACTAAATATACAGCTTGTTATATCTGTGTTGTTAGGGGCTGCAATAGTAAATCAAATAAAAACTTAGATCGAATCTTCCATTCGTTTCTTAAGTCTGGTGACAGTGTTGTGCAAGTCGAAAATGTATTTGGAAATTTTAAAAAATTAGACAGATTAAAAGCATGGAAACGTGTTCTTGAATTAAAAAATGTATCTCCAAGAATGCGAGTTTGCTCATTGCACTTTAATGAAAGTGATTACATAATTTCAAGTAAGTAAATGCAGTCTAACCTCAAAAAAATAATAACAGTAAAAACAGCAGTCATCCAAAAATGTTTAAGTTTTTTAATGAACAAATAAAAAAAGAAAAATTTATAAATGCTAGAAAAATTTTGATCAATTTTATGTTAATAATAATAAACTATTTAACTCCAAAAATTTAACAATTTTCAGATGTCTATTTTTAATATGACAATTCAAGTGTTTGTTTTAACTTAAAATATCTAGTAATATTAGATGCAATACATCTAATTCATTGCCTTTTCTGAAACATCATGACATGATTTTATTTATAACTAACAAAATTATTTATAACAAAAATATAATAAAATATTTTCGAAATTTTAAATTATGATTTGAGGTTAGAAAATTCATACTGGTAATCCACTATGTGTTTGCACTTTTCACCCATCCCTGCTTTACAAGAGCATTGAACAGACAAAATTTTGCCATTATTTGTTATTTTCCCATTAATTTCATAGGGTCGTTCTTTTAGGTGAGAACTTTGTAAACAAAAGTGGTGAAAGTTACTACTCCATATTCAAACTTTCCACATTTCTCCCACATTTTATTAAAACATCTTTTCAAAATTTTTTCGGCATTGACAAAGTTTTTTTGAGCGACATTCGAACCTGCCCAGTTAAAAATTTCACTTAAAGAAAGCATTTAATAATTCAATTAAATGACACTAATTAGAAACACACGTGTTTATTTGAAACTTGCAACTTAAAGTCAGCCATATTAATTAGGCCATAGTTAGACGAATTTACTACTAACGTCTAGCCAGCACCAGGTCACAGGCGATCCGACCAATCAAACCGAAAAAGAAAAACGCGCATGCTTCTAGACAATTTTAGTGCTGAGAAATAAAATAAAACTGTAAATCCTGTAATCAATTTTCATTAAATAATAAGACAATTTTTGTCTGTATTTCCTTAAAAACTAAATTTTGATATCAAAAAAGAATCAAGATAAGTTAGTAAGGTGACTGCTTTAAACCTTTCATATCAAAGTTTTGTGACTTACTGACTTCAAGTTTGCCGCCTTCACCACGTTACACAGGTATTTCTCATTGGCCAGGATCACCCGTGACTTGGTACCGTCTAGACGCTAGTCGTTTGTTGTCGTATTTGTCGTTTGATTAATTTATATTTTATAATAGTATGCGAATAGTTGTTCGCAGGAGATGTGTTGGCGTATGTATTTTAGCTTACACACATACATAAAATCATTGGCAAATGACAATATTGATTGATGAGACGCACTTTTCTAATCAGGCACTAGACCAGAATAAAATATAAAATGCTATTTAAAATAAAATTATAAATTGCTAAACCGTATGCCTTTCATACGCCTGCGCTAGCGATTGAATTGCGATTGGTTCTCACCTCATGTTTACATTTACTGAACAAAGAAGGTAAATTATCAATTGCCCTTCATTCGGTTATGTACGCATTAGGGTGCCGCTTACTGTAGATATAGGCAATCTAACAGAAAGTTATCCTTAATTTGAGAGTTGAATACAAATCCATTAAAAAAAAAATATATTCCAAAAAACTGATATTTGTAGAATTGTTTGACTGATATTTAATTCTTTTTGCGAGTACCCACCATAAAAGCTCAGTTATGGGAATGAGTATGAATAACTTTTACCAAAATAAGGGATATTCTATGAATTTTCAGAAATATGTTGTAAAATGAATGACCATTTTTGATCACCAAAACTCATTTTTGATCTTCAAAAATTGAAATTATTTAAACAACTACTATTACATCTACTTCCAGTTTAAGCGGAAGTCGCAGATCTCTCAAAACGTTTTAGTTAAATAGAACCTAACAACTTTACCGCCAAATTTTCAGAATTTTAATATACATCCATAATTTTTGCGATATCAATATGGTGGGACACCCGGTGTTTTATTTTATCTCTACTTTAAGTTTATATAGTTTTTTTTTAACGTGGAGAATAGAAATCTTAGGAACTAGTGATGTTAGAAATAAGAAGCAATTTAACAGGGAATAGGTGGTAAACTGGATACCCATAAGTTTTTATAAACTAAATTTTTTTATTTTTTTGTTTAATTGATTTTGGACTTGCATCTGATCCAATGTTACAATACTCTATTATGTTGGTAGCTTCTCCAAA
Organism: Aromia moschata; assembly: GCA_029963805.1. Taxonomy (NCBI): domain Eukaryota; kingdom Metazoa; phylum Arthropoda; class Insecta; order Coleoptera; family Cerambycidae; genus Aromia; species Aromia moschata. The sequence continues at coordinate 20,211 of JAPWTK010000637.1, forward strand.
ATGAAGGAAAAATTCAGTAGTTTGTTTTTAAATTTTGTCCTAGTGCATTTTTTGTTGTTAGGTTTATTATTCGACTATGTGGATGTTTCTGTTGGATAGAGAATTAACATATTTTTGTTCTCTTTATTACCAAATGAGAATTAATTAAAAAATTAAGACCTCTTCCAAATTAAAGTTCTGACAATATCTAATTGTTATCTCCCCCTGGGGGGATAAATACTCGTGTCAATTTTTTTATACATACTTATTCTTAGTAATATAAGCCAAATCTTCAATCACACCATTCAATATAAAAAAGCACCTTAGAATTTGTAAGATTAAATAGCAAACATTTTAACTTCTCTTGAATGAAAAATGTATCTCCAAGAATGCGAGTTTGCTCATTGCACTTTAATGAAAGTGATTACATAATTTCAAGTAAGTAAATGCAGTCTAACCTCAAAAAAATAATAACAGTAAAAACAGCAGTCATCCAAAAATGTTTAAGTTTTTTAATGAACAAATAAAAAAAGAAAAATTTATAAATGCTAGAAAAATTTTGATCAATTTTATGTTAATAATAATAAACTATTTAACTCCAAAAATTTAACAATTTTCAGATGTCTATTTTTAATATGACAATTCAAGTGTTTGTTTTAACTTAAAATATCTAGTAATATTAGATGCAATACATCTAATTCATTGCCTTTTCTGAAACATCATGACATGATTTTATTTATAACTAACAAAATTATTTATAACAAAAATATAATAAAATATTTTCGAAATTTTAAATTATGATTTGAGGTTAGAAAATTCATACTGGTAATCCACTATGTGTTTGCACTTTTCACCCATCCCTGCTTTACAAGAGCATTGAACAGACAAAATTTTGCCATTATTTGTTATTTTCCCATTAATTTCATAGGGTCGTTCTTTTAGGTGAGAACTTTGTAAACAAAAGTGGTGAAAGTTACTACTCCATATTCAAACTTTCCACATTTCTCCCACATTTTATTAAAACATCTTTTCAAAATTTTTTCGGCATTGACAAAGTTTTTTTGAGCGACATTCGAACCTGCCCAGTTAAAAATTTCACTTAAAGAAAGCATTTAATAATTCAATTAAATGACACTAATTAGAAACACACGTGTTTATTTGAAACTTGCAACTTAAAGTCAGCCATATTAATTAGGCCATAGTTAGACGAATTTACTACTAACGTCTAGCCAGCACCAGGTCACAGGCGATCCGACCAATCAAACCGAAAAAGAAAAACGCGCATGCTTCTAGACAATTTTAGTGCTGAGAAATAAAATAAAACTGTAAATCCTGTAATCAATTTTCATTAAATAATAAGACAATTTTTGTCTGTATTTCCTTAAAAACTAAATTTTGATATCAAAAAAGAATCAAGATAAGTTAGTAAGGTGACTGCTTTAAACCTTTCATATCAAAGTTTTGTGACTTACTGACTTCAAGTTTGCCGCCTTCACCACGTTACACAGGTATTTCTCATTGGCCAGGATCACCCGTGACTTGGTACCGTCTAGACGCTAGTCGTTTGTTGTCGTATTTGTCGTTTGATTAATTTATATTTTATAATAGTATGCGAATAGTTGTTCGCAGGAGATGTGTTGGCGTATGTATTTTAGCTTACACACATACATAAAATCATTGGCAAATGACAATATTGATTGATGAGACGCACTTTTCTAATCAGGCACTAGACCAGAATAAAATATAAAATGCTATTTAAAATAAAATTATAAATTGCTAAACCGTATGCCTTTCATACGCCTGCGCTAGCGATTGAATTGCGATTGGTTCTCACCTCATGTTTACATTTACTGAACAAAGAAGGTAAATTATCAATTGCCCTTCATTCGGTTATGTACGCATTAGGGTGCCGCTTACTGTAGATATAGGCAATCTAACAGAAAGTTATCCTTAATTTGAGAGTTGAATACAAATCCATTAAAAAAAAATATATTCCAAAAAACTGATATTTGTAGAATTGTTTGACTGATATTTAATTCTTTTTTGCGAGTACCCACCATAAAAGCTCAGTTATGGGAATGAGTATGAATAACTTTTACCAAAATAAGGGATATTCTATGAATTTTCAGAAATATGTTGTAAAATGAATGACCATTTTTGATCACCAAAACTCATTTTTGATCTTCAAAAATTGAAATTATTTAAACAACTACTATTACATCTACTTCCAGTTTAAGCGGAAGTCGCAGATCTCTCAAAACGTTTTAGTTAAATAGAACCTAACAACTTTACCGCCAAATTTTCAGAATTTTAATATACATCCATAATTTTTGCGATATCAATATGGTGGGACACCCGGTGTTTTATTTTATCTCTACTTTAAGTTTATATAGTTTTTTTTTAACGTGGAGAATAGAAATCTTAGGAACTAGTGATGTTAGAAATAAGAAGCAATTTAACAGGGAATAGGTGGTAAACTGGATACCCATAAGTTTTTATAAACTAAATTTTTTATTTTTTTGTTTAATTGATTTTGGACTTGCATCTGATCCAATGTTACAATACTCTATTATGTTGGTAGCTTCTCCAAAATGAAGGAAAAATTCAGTAGTTTGTTTTTAAATTTTGTCCTAGTGCATTTTTTGTTGTTAGGTTTATTATTCGACTATGTGGATGTTTCTGTTGGATAGAGAATTAACATATTTTTGTTCTCTTTATTACCAAATGAGAATTAATTAAAAAATTAAGACCTCTTCCAAATTAAAGTTCTGACAATATCTAATTGTTATCTCCCCCTGGGGGGATAAATACTCGTGTCAATTTTTTTATACATACTTATTCTTAGTAATATAAGCCAAATCTTCAATCACACCATTCAATATAAAAAAGCACCTTAGAATTTGTAAGATTAAATAGCAAACATTTTAACTTCTAAAATATACATGAAATTTTAACCATTATTGTTATATTTTTAAACATAAAGTATTGACGTATGACAATTCTTACGTATTTTATGGCTACAAAACTGTTTCAAATATTTTTTTAATACAGTATGTGTGGTACTGATGAAGACAAAAAGGTGGAAACAGTTAATTATATATTTTTATAACTCAAAAGGCTATGTAATGTGTTACTGGTTTGACACATTGAAAGAAAACCATACTTCACTATATTTCACTTCTATTTTCTGCAGTGTAAAATTATTTAGTGCAGTGTAACTGTTATTTTTATCATTTACAATTTATAGCATTATATCTAATAATAAATAGGAGTATCTAATTTGAAGTAATCAATTATCTAATTAATTACTGAATATGATTTTCAAACTTAGATAAGTTTGAAAATCATATATCTATTAAAACATTTTAGCAAACTAAAGAAAACTATTTTTTGCAAACAGTTTTTTTTTTCTAATAGGACATTCTCAGGAACGTAGATTTCAAATAATTTATTTTCTATAGATAATTAAAAATATTCCTTAAAAATGGGTGATTATAGATAATTTATTTTTTATTATTTTACTTTATGTGTCAAACAAATACTGAGGACTCATTTCTAAACAATTTTAGAGGCTAACATTAAATTGTGTTGGTATTGTTTATATACTCTTTATACTATAGTAATAAAGAGGGATTTTTTCTATTAAAAAAAAAAAATTAGGCTAGAAATTGATTTTTATACTTGTTTCAAGTTCTGAGACAAAATAGAAAATTAAATTGGCCCAATAGTGCTTGCCTATGGTAATTATTTTATAAATAATTTTGTATTTGCCATTTATTTAGTGGTTAAACAAAATGGAAATGTCATAATTTAGGTCACAAAGAGTCCTTCTTGCACACAGTCTGTTTTCAATTAGTGTCAGTATGTGCACTTATCAAATAAAAAAAAATCAAAATTGACAATTGGCGTAACATAATCCACAGTGCCCTGCCGATATATCCTCCCGTAACGGAGCAATTACCTAGTGTGTGGTGGGATTCGGAATGTGACAAGTCTCTGCTCATTGGCACTTGGAAACACGGCTATGAGAATTATACGGCGATGCGTGTCGACCCCACCCTATGTTTCCTGTCCCGTTGCGGCCCGCCCTCCGACCGTGAACTCCAGATGGCAACCTCTAACACGCAACCTCCTACGCCTGCACTGTAAGTAGTCCACTAGAGCCACCTGCTATTGCTCTAGTTTAATTTTGATATACTAACCATTTTTCTGAACTGCTTTGAAATAATAAAATATGTAAGATGCCGTAGGGTTATTACAATCTCAAAATATTACATTTTCCCCATTTTGACAATTTTGACATTTTCCCCATTTAACTTTTTCAGTCCCAGAAGAGTTTGAGTTTTACTGCCACAAAGAAAAATATTTAATATAGATTATTAAAAAATATTTAACTGTAAATAATTTTTTATACCCAGACTAAACATTAAAGCAAAGAACTATACAGTATGTGTAAAGCCGACATCGGCCAGTTGTGAAAAGGGGCAAATTCTACACTTCTCGTTCTAACGACTAACGCAGGTGGTGAGTGGGCCGGTCTTATTCCCTCACTACCTTCGATGCGTATGCGGTTGCTTCTTATCTGTCGTCTCACTTCCGTTTGTCCTTTTTCATAACTGGCTGATGTCGGCTTTACACACACGGTATATTAATTTAATAATATAATTTAAAAATAAAAAATAATTTAAAATCATCTCCAAAAAAAAAGGAACTACACAGACAATATAGTTTTAAATGTATGATTAATATTTGTTCATTATTTTCAATAATAATTTGAGTATATCTGATTATATGTATCCAATTTAATAAAATGTATATTGGGCTGTAAAAAATGTTTAGCTTTGATACAATAACTAGTATGACCACGTTTAAGGTCTAACTTGTTAAGGTTCTTTTAGTCAAGCCAGTCCTTTTTTGTAATTTGAGATAAAAATGTATTGATAAATTTATAAGTCAAGTTTTTATATCCAGTAACATTTCATGATTTGAGAATTAGTCATATCTATATTATAAGAAAAAAATAATTTCGTCGGAGTTCATCGGATATTACACTCGACATCCGCATATCCGAACTCCACATATCCCAACTCACCATATTTCCGAACTTGTACTTCCACACAACCGAACTTGTCGCTGTCGAATGTCAAATGTCGCTGTCGAATGACCAATGAGCCAGAAAAACCCTTTGCGCATGCGCCAGCAGTTCGGTTATCCGGGGGTGAAGAGAGTTTGGAAATGTGGAATTTTCCTGAACGGAAAAGTTCGGATATGCAGATGTCGAGTGTATTTAGGTGATCTGATCAGTTCTGATAGGTATATTAGATACTACAGTTTTTCATTTTAATGGAAGGATATCATATTAAACATACAGAATTATACAGTTAGACTTACAGTACTACGTATACAGTTTGTGTAAAGCCGACATCGGCCAGTTGTGAAAAAGGGTAAATGCTACACTTCTCGTTCTAACAACAAGCACAGGTGGTGAGATGGTCGGTTCTATTCCCTCACTACCTTCGATGCGTGTCCGGTTGCTTCTTATCTGTCGTCTCACTCCTGTTTGTCCTTTTTCATAAATGGCCGATGTCGGCTTTACACACATGGTATATTAAATACTGCATTTTTATGTGAAAGTTGGGTGAATTTAACCTACACAATGTAAGCCCCAAGAAGGGGTCTGGGTTGTACGTAGGTAAATCTCCGAATTTTGACATATTTAAGCAGCATTCAATATACTCCTATGTACGTAGTATTGTAACCCTATTTACATAGTATTGTAACCCATACTGTATAGTAAATACAGTTCATTTGTCAAAGCTTTTGCTTATGTCATACATCATCAGTTATTATCAAAACAACTCCACATATTAAACGCCAATAGGAAAAATGTACTTGTAACTTAAATAAAAAAAGAATGTTACTGTTTGGAATTAGATAAATATTACAAAGCACTTTTAAAGCAGGAGCGGCAAATTCCGCAATATACTACGTAATGCAAAACAAATGTTCATACAAATATGAATGAAATTTGTCTACAAATGACACATGCTATGCTTGCCATACTAAACACCGAAAGCTTTTCTGCACTAAACTAATCTGAAAATTAAAACTAAATCATCTAAGCCAACGTTTAAGGAGGATTCATCATCTGATGATGAACATGGTTGGCAAAACGCGCGCTTTGAATGCAAAAAAATGTTTTGTGTTTTCATGTTAAGTGGAAAAGTATAAGTAAGTGTTAATTTGTTTTTACGCCGGTTTCATTTCTCCCCCAATATAAGAATAGTGTATTTTATGGTATTCATTAGTTGTTTATTCAAACATTCATTGTAAACTTGTTACAATGTATTTGTAATATCAATACATAGGCCTAATCATTGGCTAATTAATTATGTAAATGTCTACTTCACATTAATTATTGTTTTCATAATGCATCTTTGTGTGTTAACTAAACAAGCAATCTAAAAATAAAAAAACGACGTTTTCCACAAAACACCGAAGAACTACGCTTTTCTCGATGCGCGTTTCGCCAACCAAGTTGGCATCTTCAGGAGAAGATTAAAACTTTTTTGCTTCTACCGAAGGTTCCACTACCCACTCCAGAATCTAAAAATGAGTAAATCGAACCAATGAGAATTAAGGTAGTTATTGTGTTCCCATACTTATGACAAAGCAATCTATACTAAAAAAATATCTTTAGTTATATTCTAAAATTGGAGAACTGACAACTTCTCACCTGCATTTTGAAGAAACTTTGGTCGCGTTCATCGCACAAAGCGATCTCTGAGCCATTAGGGATCATGAATTTGAACACGGTACTTCTGACTGATTCGTAGTAATCGCTTATCACAGCTTAGACATTGTAAAGAGATAGAAATAACGGTCATGTCGCAGCTTTTCGGTTATGCAAACTTTTGACAAGTGACTGTTACAATTGTAAAATAAATAATGGCTGTCGTATAATGTGACAGCTTTGACAATTAAATAAGGTTATAAATAAGTTAATATAAGTTAAGGTAGATTAGAAATATGTCTTTTTTTACTCAGCCAACTTCATCAAAACGTTTTTTTTTTTTTTGGATGGCTCGATATTTATATTTGATACCTTATGATGACCTGATTCCTCAGTAAATATGATTGTGTGATGAACGGACTTTTATTTTTGTATTTGACTTTTATGGCCGGCAAATGTCATTAGTGAGCTGATCTATACGGAGTATCGCTGAATTGAGGGTACTTACAGTTTACACAGCATCCTTCATAAAATGCACATCAGTCTAACTTTGTGCTAACTCGTCCTTTAAAAGATGATGAAAAATGACCTACTCGAAAATTCATGCAAAATGGGCGTTTGTTTGTTGCGATTTCAAATAACTATTTTCGAAATTCGAAAAAACCAATTTTTAACCCCTAAATTTACCACACCACTAGCTATTCCAAATATTGATTAAAACATGTCTTTTTTTTAAGAAAACAAAATAATGCTTCTAAATGTTGTGTCTGATGCAATGTTGACATAACATCCAGCATTTAGCATATAAATTTATTTTAATTTTTTTTTTCTATACTAAATCGATACCAGAATAATAAACTAAAATGCTGTCTAGAATTTAGCACATTTCACAAAACAGGATTTTGCATACTTACGTGAAATTTGAGAAGAACCAACTTTTCATTGCATAACTTTTTGAAACTGTAAACAAATAGATCCATTTTAAGGGATTTTTGTTTCATTATTGCATCCTTTCAAATAACATTACCCTTTAAACAACCGAACTGAAAAGTACTAATAGGTAAATGCAAAACATTTCACACAATCTTTATATCATTAAGGGAAGACATCAAATGGCTGTATATTTTAAAACAGCAAGCTTTCTGGGTCCATGGAGCTAGAGAAGAAGGGAAAAGAAGGGGAAATCTGCCCTATTAAGGATAAACGTCCTAACTGCAACCTTAATGAATTTCGAGATTTTTGACATACTTCACAACAAGCTAATGTATCGGTTTGTTCGGCTCAAATGTCGTAACTGTTGCTAAAACATCCAGAAAATTACATTGTTTAAATGTCATTAAGTACAATTCTAGCCGTATTGTTAATAAAAATGTCCAAACTACAACATGTTAAGCCTTTGTGTCTTATCTACACTGTAGATATGACAAATGCCCTTAACACTTTGTACATACGGCATAACTTCTTAAAATCATAGCAGACCAGCAGCAGAGCAAAATAACAGATTAGCAAAAAATCATAGCATAGACATCCTGAAGCAGATGATGATGAATAGTTTGGCAGTTTTTATATCACAGTTATGATATGACATCATCTCTATAATATTATATTAAAACGTATCATAGAATAAATGTTTGATTTGTTTTAACTAGTACTCTTTAATTTTCACGATGCACGACACTAATAGAGAATAACATTTCTATTAATCGTTGTTAGGCACATTTGTCATAACTAACAAAACTCTCCTTCAGAATCTGAAAACATCAAAGATAAGTGTATAATGAAATTTAGAATTCAAAAATATATGTATTTCAAAACCTTTACCATAAAAAACCAAAATACTTATGAAGGCACAATTGTATTCAGTATTTCTTCAATTACTCAAAACTAATAAATGTGCATATACGACGTTTATCCTTAACAGGGCATAAATGGTGTTCACAGCTCTAGGGTACCGATTTGTGAAGCAGATAGAGCAGAAAGAGATGTTCCAGTTGCTATGGCAATTGACAGGCATTTTAAGGTGTACTAACAAAAGAAACGTTATTCCGTCCTTAGCTTAGGATCCATGCTTTTTGATATCACTTTTACAGATCCTCACAGCACAACAAACCATTTTACATTTTCATTAATAACAACCCTCTAGCAAAATTGAGCTTACTTGCTTACACACTCATGAAGCTTCCCCCATCTCTTCTAGTTCCATGGGTATGCCCATTCGGCCCTACGGCATGCCCTTAAATTTTGCCTTGTGCTGGGAGGGTTGGGTTGACTTATTTATCGTATGGGTTTTTTTTTTTATTTTTACTAAGGACTTCGTCCAAGATGGGGTCAGAGTGTTTGCCTGGAACCCCCTCTTGAGCACGCTGTCGATTGGGCTAGTGTTTACGTTCGCTACTGGTGTAATGTATACTGTGTAACTCTTGGTTTGTTATTCGGATTGTACGAAAGGACAAACATCTTTTAGTATGTGTTGTTAGTGTGAACCTATTTATGTCACTCGTGTCATCTTCTGTTTCTTTTACAGTTAGGGGTAGTGGGTGTACTTTGTTAATAACTCCACACACTCATTTGTAGGCGAATTTGTCTAGCGTCATATGTAATGAAGATTTGACCTTTAACGCGGAATTATGTTCCTGTGTTTAAAGTGCTCTGTAATATTTATCTAATTTCAAACAATAACAAGCAGTTATGACAAGTACATTTTTACTTTCGGAGTGATTTCTTCAGTTCTTCTTTCTGCAGTTATTTTTTTTATGAAGTCTTAGTCTTAAACTTGATTCGTATTTGGCAGATTAGTTCATGCTCAGATGGCATATGATGTAATCGTAAAGTTAAAATGAATGAGCTGCATATTGCTCCAATATTTGAAGGGTACTTGTACTGTATATGTGTGACATTGTTTTTTAAAACTAGTCTAATTTACAAAGACGATAGTATTTAAAAATTTCCAGATTTCATATGAAAACCTTACCTTAATAAATCGCAAAATAGTGAAGTGCAAAATCTTGGAAACCTCTCAGTGTGCATACTATAGAGACATCCAAAAAAAACGTCATCAACTCTGGCTATGAAGAGAGAGATGGAAATAGCGGTCATGTCTAAGCTTTTCGGTTATGTCAAACTTTTGACAAGTGACTGTCACAATTTGTAAAATAAACAATGGCTGTCATATTATGTGACAGTCTTGACAAGTAAATAAGGTTATAAATTCGATCAAGAATAGAAATACGTCTTTTTTTCTCGGCCAACTTTGATGACGTTTTTTTTGGATGTCTCCATATAATCATCTAATGTTAACTGATTATTATGAAAACTTTACTAGACGATGTCTCTGATTATTATGAAAACTTTACTGGACTGTTTTACACTAAGATTAAATATGTGATAGTTACCATAGTAGCATAAAAGTATTGCACTGTATAAATGAAGAGCACATGATTACTCAATTAGTATATCTAGCCACCTCGTTGTATTCTGGTTTATATCCATTTATCTGATTACAATAAACATTCAAATTATGTCTATAGAAAACATATTAATCATATGAAAAATGCTTCTCTTCAATACAACATATAGAAGATTATAATTTTTTTTTGATGTCATTCAAAAAAGTGTCGATCTTTGAAACCTTACTCCATTAATTTAACTTCCTCTCTATATTTATTGAGAATTCAATCCATTAAAAGAATATCACAATAATGACTTTTTTTGTAGCCCGACAATTTTTTCTCAAGCTTACTTGCGTAATTATTCAGTAAAATAGTGATTACCAGTTTCTTAGTAGAATGTCACTGAAGCTAAATGGATACAAGTTACTAAATAATGAATATTGGTACTAATATTATTAGTTCAGTCGCATGGTGACCGATAAAGCGCAGGAATTTGGTAACAGGATTTGGCTACTGAATTAGGGAGTTTTATTTTAAATGCTTTTTTTTGGATTTTTTTTTTTGTTATTTCTATAAAATAATATTTCACGCCACACTAATTAAAAATAAAAGTAAAGATATTTTAACCCAATCAAGAACTTACTGTTATTATAATTCTTAATTTAAAATAGGAAGGCATCCTTTAACATGAAAAGGTTAAAAAGTTATGATTAAGTGATAATTATTAAGTACCTAAGTAATATCAAATTAATGTAGTATTTTTTCTACATTCAAAGACAGTTACTTTCTCAGAGTTTATATGAAAATTATTTATCTACAAATTTAAGTCTAAACTTTGTTGTGTTAATTCATACACGGGGTTGCCTTGTGAATGTGATATACACTGTATTCAAACTTAAGTCAGCACTAGTGCTAACTTTGTTGTTATAAATAATGAGTCATGGAAAAGAAAAACATCAAAGCAAGGGCGTAGCGGGGGGGGGGCGATGGAGGCCCCCCCCCCAAAGGGTCAAGTATAAACCAAGATACTCGGGGAATACGGTTGCCGTTGCTTCCAGTGACCTTTTTTTTTTGCTTTTTTGTTTAATCAGCAGCGATCGCCCCCCCCCCCCCCCCCCCCAAAGGGTCAAGTAAAAACCAAAATACTCGGAGGATTGCGGTTGCTGTTGCCTGTGCTGACCTTTTTTTTTTTTTTTGCTTTATTGTTTAATCTGCATTTGGCGCCCCCCCCCCCCCCCCCCCCCCGGACATAAATACTGGCTACGCCCTTGCATCAAAGTTGACAGCAAAAAAAAGATATATTTCTATTCTATTTTAAATTTATAACCTTATTTAATTGTCAAGGCTCTTACATTATATGACAGCCATTATTTATTTTACAATTGTGACCAGCCACTTGTTAAAAAGTTTGACAAATTTTGTTTTGAGGTTCGACATAACCGCTATTTTTATCTCTTGTTCATGGCCAGATTGGATGACTTTTTTTTATGTCTTTTTTTTTAGGATAAATTGGCTTTGAATTATTTTTTTAGAATTTAATGGTGATTTCAATGAGACAGTTGAACAGTGTGTGATATTGGCAGAAACAGGGATATTGACTTACAGAAATATACTTTTTTAAATGGAAAGTCCCAGTTATGAATGCCAATTTGAATTCTACGTCAAAATGTAGACAAAAATAAGACAGTGTGCATGAAAAACAGTTTTGAACTGTTAAATTAGCCATTACATCGCACTGATTCAAATGTTGTGAAAAAAAGTCATTTATTTCCAAATTGAAAAAAATGTTGTCTTTGTCTATTGCTCTATTATTAGATATGATTTTTATGTGATGAGAAAGTTTGTATGTTTGTTGATTGTGTTTTCTGGTTGTGATGCTGGTAATGAAGATTTAACAGTGTCACATAATTTCAACAGAAACAGGGAAAATTTAATTTTCTTCGTACTACAGAAACAAAAGATTTATATTACAAATTGTAACATTCTACCACTTTTCTTCCCACATACTATTTTTTAGCAATTCACTTATTTACAAAAACTGTAGTAAATTAACCGAGAAACATCAAAGTACAAGATTTGAACATAATGAAAATCTGATGCTAATATTTTTGCCAATATTATGTGACACCATCGTTCAATTATTTTCTTGGATACGAGCTTCACAATCAATGTAAAAAATATACAAACTTCGTTCATTACATCATATTTTGTATTTAGTAATGGAGCTACAGACAAAGATAAAAATCAGTGCAAAGATTCCAATCAGTGCAATTCAGTGGTTAATAACAGTTCATATAACTGAAACTATTTGATTTTCATGCACAGTGTCTTCCTTTTTGTCAACAGTTTTTTTATATCACCATTCAATTCATCATATTGAAAACTACGATTCATTGCCAATTTAAACGTACCTCTTATAACTTAACATAAGTTGGCAATAGTAGCGACTTAAGTTTGAACATGTCCAAATTGGTGTAATATAAATTTTGTAAATAAAAAGGGCAGTACAATTATAAAAAATAAATACAGAAATGTCATAAACGGTATGAAAACTTATAATCGCAGGTATATTATTATAGACAGTATGTGCATTTTATTGTTACTAGTACTTCTGTATAACTATGCATCTTCTTAATTTAATATTTTAGTAAAATATATTTTTCAGTGGCCAAGTATAAATGACTTGTTTTTATCTCTGTATGTATGATACATACAGGTACTAATAAAAGAGCAATGGTGGTGGTAAATTATCATTTTTCACAGCAGTTTTTGACATTGTTATATATGTAGTCTGTTATTATTATGGTTATTTGAATTTCATTTGCAACTATTAGCTTGCCAAATATCAAAACATCTAATAATAAATGTTAATGTCATGCATGAACAAACATTTTTGTCCAGATTTTTGCAGGTAAGATAACAAATCAAATACTTTAGAGCTGGCTAATGTAATAGTAAATTAACATTATTAATATATAATATACATATTTGTCTATAATTTCCTAAGTTGTTTTAAATATTAGGTCTTCCAAACATATTATGTGAATTGAAAAAGATTTCTTAAAAATTTTCACTTGATAATTTCCACATAAATTGATTTCTTAATTTTATAGAAAATTGGCTAACTCTAAATTAAAAGCATTCCTATTTATTATGTTATTAATGGGTACCATTTTTAAACACTGATTATACTTTTCTTCCTTGCACATTCCACTAATCTATTAAACATGCAGCAATGATGATGAAATAGAAGATGATGATACAAACGAAGATTCCAGTTTAAAGTCTAAAAATCGAGATGCATCCGAAGCAAACTCTGAGATAGCAGAGCCCTCTCCAGGTCCATCTGCATCATCTGAAACTCAACCATTGGATGCAGAAGAGAGATGTTTGGAGGAACCAGTGGAGGACAAGAATACATGGCCAACTATTACAGACCTAAACACAAGATTGAGGAGAGTAATTACCTCTTATCAGAGGAGTTACAGAAAGGAGGAACAAAAACTGGCTGCGACTAAATCAAAGGTATTTATTTTTATTTCGTAAGTTTAAAAAGTATTTTATAGATTTGGGATCTTTCTATCTTCCATTGACAAATTTATTCCCGATTTAAGTGTGCTTAGCGCTTGATTGTTATTTGAGTGTAGATTTTTTTGTCATCTCTACCTCATTATCTGATTGTCAACATGTTTTTATGTCATCATAATAAACAGGAATGGTTAAAGTAGCAAACCAGTTAAAGACAAAGTGCTGTCAGGTCTGGTGAGTACAGAGCAGTGATTGAACTCTTCAGTACTCGTTGCTGTGGATGGTTGATCATAGAATGGCCATCATGTAACCAAAACCATGTTACCATTAGTAACAGTTAATTACAATTATTAATTAGAATATATTTATTAATTAGAAACGTGTATGTACATATGTATATAAGTATGCCCATTGCACTGGTCCACTATGAGTATCATAGGTTATGTTCCGTAATCGTAGTGGCAGAAAAGTAAAATTGAAAAACTTCTTGAGACTCTTTTTTTCCTACAGTTTTTTCAGCATAAAATTAAGAATTAATCAACATGTTTATTAACTGCTTTTAATTTTGAAACATTTAAGTTCCACAATTAAATCTCTTTTTGTGAGGAGTACGAGGTGTGGCTATTAAATAACCGCTGATGCTGCTACCAGCGCGGTGCGAGCGTGTCACGGCAAGTTTGAACACAACTGTGTCCGGTGATACTTTCCCCACCCTCAGCATTCGTTTGAATTAGTCTACGCACCAGTGACGCGTCGAAAAAATGTTAAGTGTTCAGATGGAGCAGCGGGTTAATCTCAAGTTTCTTGTTAAACTGGGGAAAAATTTTACAGAAGCTTATGCGATATTCAGGTGTATGATGTATCATTTGCCGTTATTTATAACACCGCTGTTAACAGCTTCAGCCAATCGGAAACTGGGATGATTTAAAAAGGGTAATCCTGATTGGACAAGAATTATAACATCACTGTTATAAATAACGTCAAATGATACATCACAGGCCTGATTTACAGAAGTGTACGGGAATGTATATTTTTCCTGCACACAAGTTTTTTAATGGTTTAAACAGTTTAAAGACGAACGTAAAATGACTGAAGACGATTCGCGCCCCGGACGGCCCTCAACGTCAAAAACGGACGAAAACGTTGAAAAAATTGGTAAATGAATCCGCGAAGATCGTTGTCTAAGCATCTGAGGGTTTGCTGAAATAACAGGAATCGACAATGAATGTGTTCGCCAGATTTTGCATGATTCATTCAGGAAGCGCAGTTTGCGAAAAAATGGTGCCAAAACCCCTCACTCCCGAGCAAAAGGAATCAATAATAAACATTTGTGCTGACATTCTAAACAACATTGACACTGATCCAAGCTTGTTAGACACGGTGTACACTGAAGGGGACGAGATTCGAAAGTGTGGAAGCGGTTAAAGCAAAAGCGACGGAGGTTCTGAATCAGCTGACAGAAGCGGACTTCCAGCACTGCTTTCAACAATGGAAAAATTGTATGGAGCGGTGTAGAGATTGCCAAGGGGAGTATTGAAGCATTGAAGGTGAAAAAGTTGCTACTGTAATTGGTAACGAATAAAAAGTGTTGATGACAGCAGTTTCGTTATTTAATAGCCACACCTCGTATATGTACTGTGCATTATTAATCTCGGATGCTCAAAAACCTAATACAGAGCATAAGAACCAGCGTTGTGCCAGAGGTTTAGTTCCTTAGAGGATTTAAACCCATGTAAGGGTTTAAAAGGGGTCCGATCATTTCCGCATTTAAATTTAGCGCCGTTATACACAACATCAAATGTCAAATATAAAAATTGAAAGTTACAAAATTGATATCTGCATAAACTTAAAGTGTGTTTAATAAATAAGAAGGTAAGAAACTTAAATCAAACTTCAAATGCAAAATGATTTGACGGTTCATACAACCTTCACTCATATTGCCGTTCAATCTGAACCTATAAACCAAAAAAAATTAATAAATAAATAATAAATAATAAAAAAAACATCAAAATTGACCGAGCAAAAAAAGACATAGTTCTATTCTTAATCTTAAATTTATAACCTTATTTAATTGTCGAGGCTATTACATTACATAGCCATTATTTATTTTACAATTGTGAGAGCCACACAAAAGTTTTGCTTCGAGCTTAGACATAACCGCTATTTCCATCTCTCTCGTTCATCGCCAGATTTGATGACTTTTTTTGGATGGCTCTATATATATTTGTTTAATGCAAATACCCCACCCCATTCATTAATAATTGTTGGTAATAAGAAGGATGCAGAATTTTAATTAATATTTTACTGACTTGCTAACTGTATTCAATGAAGTTTTGGTTTCATTTACATTTTAACATTGTGATAAAAAAAATAGTGATAATTATGTGTACTACTTTTTATATATAATAATAACTTTAGCTATTATATATAAAAATAACTATAAGTACTTTTTTTCTTATACTGGTTTATTTTTATGTATTGTACACAATTGTCTGCTAACTAATAATATGATAGTAACCTGCTAACTAATAACAACCTCAATGAATGTTAACAAGTACAACAGTACGTACATTATACTTAAAAGATGTATGAAAGAAGTACTAAATGTTTTGTTAAATCCATTTTCGAGGAAAAATATGTTAAATTAAAAATGATTCAGTTCAGTCCTAATTTTATAAAAGGAAAGTAATGTTTTTTTTTTTTAATATCGATCATTCCTGTTTACTATGATTTGTCCATATCATCATCATTATCTATCTACCCTATACCCATCTCTTGTGCACACGCATGAGCGTCATGGCTGTTCGGGTAGTTAGTAGTATGCACTGTACAGCCCCCGATAGAATCCGCCCTGTCCTCCCCCTTGGCTGCGCTGGCTCAGGTGTCCCAACAGTTTGACCCAAGAGATGCTGCCGCCCTCGGCCTTCAAGGATGGGATTTACAACAGCTCGCCCTTTATCTGTTGGTAAGTTCAGAGTTATCCTTTTTTTTCCAGGTAAGCTTAAAGCCGTCTATGTTTTTATCCCAGTTTTAACGTGGTCACTTGTAGTAATACCTGTCTCATAACTCGGTATTATGATTAATCGATTGTTGAATGATATAAAAATAAATAATAAGGCAATCGGCTTCTGACTCCATTTTTTTTTAAGTAAATTAAGCTCAATTTTCAAAATCATCAAAAATCTCACAACTAGTTAAATTTTAAAATATGGTTTTCAACAGAGACTACCACTTATGATATAAAATAATTATTGATTTATCTTCAATAACATTACAGGAGAATTGTAAACGGAGTAGAAATGAATTCTCACTTGAACACTTTTCTACTTCACATTGAAACATGTTGACATAATCAAGAATCATTAAAGTTAAAGATGCCAACCATGACTAAAACATGATTAAAACTGAATTTTAATCATGTAATAATGCCATCATGTTCAATAACATTATTAGGGTCCGGAAAATGTGCCACAAAGCAGGGTTAAACTGGGTTAAGTTCCCGAGCAGGACAGGACAAGCGCAGGACCGGCGTACTATGGCATATTATGAGTCCTGGTGCTTGTTACTAGGCACGGTCAGTGGCGTACGTATGCACAGGCAAAAAATACACGCGTATATAATTTACAAGGCGTTTAAAAAATACGGTTTATACTTTAATTATCATAGATTTGTATAGTGCTGACCCTGCGTTTGATGTAGTCTCCCCGTAAATCAATAATAACCTTATCGCAATGATCTGTAATTGTTCAAAGCCACAATAAAAGACTGTTTGAAGAGCTTCAAAATCTGAACAACATGAAGGCAAGCACTGACATGATGATGATTCCACTTAACTCGGGTCGGTTTTTGGGACTATGATCTTTCTTTAATGGTCGTAAAACTTCTTTATAGTAATTCACAGTTACTGTAGTGCCATATATAAAAATGTTACGATATTTTATTAGCGGGGCTCCTCCTTTTTTTGACCCACTATGTGCTTTGTTATTTCATCTACAGATAGTAAAAATACATCCAAGATTCATCTATAGACCACATTATTTCCATACCGACCACAAACTCTATTTGCTTTCTGGTCAGGTGACAGCTAACGCGGAATCCAGCCAGCACAAACTCTTGATGTATTTAAATATTTGTGCAGGAAGATGCACTTCCGATAGATGTCTCAAGGTTGTTAGAGAGTTGCGAGATAGCTAAACGTGGGACTGCCTGAATAATTAGGTTAGGTTAGGTTAATGTTTACGGTTTTATCAGTTAACACAACAGTTGGAGCCCCTGGACTGCTCTGCAACTTGCAGCTCTTTTGATCTTCAATAAATGCTTTATACCATATAAAACACAGATTTTTACCATAAATTATTGACCAAATACCTCCTTAATCATGGCAAAACTTTCCATTGTTGAGTTTCCCAAACGTACAGAACATTTAAGAATCACAGTGAGAATACCTTAACCTTAAAGCGACGTTAAACAGATACAAATAATTTGTGGCATTTATTATTTTGGACAATAAAAGAAGCCAATTTGGATAATACTATCTGAGATTTGGAGTTTTTCTACAAAAATTATAACTACCTACCTCTAACAAATCCAGTCCTAGTCTTTGTTGAAAACCCTTGAGACTTTCTTTACATATATATAAAATTTTATAATAATTGTTACCATAAAGTTCGTGAACGTTTTTTTTTTTTTACGTTTCCGCAGCAGTAAACATGTAATATAAAGTGTAATTAAAAATTTTGATCATAGAACATAAAAAGGCAACTTAGCTTGTAGCAAGAACTTCTATATTGTATGTAGCAAGAACCTATATATTCTAAAGTTTTTTCTTGTATCAGATGATTAAATCTACTTTAAAGATAATTAAATGAAAAAGTATTCCTTTCACCAAGCTATAAGATGCACCATATGAAGTGATATTCTGACATAAGTAAATTTTTAAAAGATGAGACAAGATTTTTAAAATAATCAGTTATGTAAACATTTGTATAATAATTAATAATGGAAAAATCCAGAGATTAAACACAAAGCCGTTAAAAAATCTCTTGAATTGATCTTTTAAATTATTCATTCAAAAATGAAAAATTGAAATTCTCAAAGAAAGTGTTTTAATAATACTTTGAAATTAGTTTACTTAAATAATATTTTTTCGCTCATTACCGTGCAGAGATCTATTTACAACATTTAAAGTGTTTTGAGACATGGTTATTGCTATTAAATCAGCTTGTATGTAACTATTAAGTATAAAGTCATTCATTCATCCAGGTAAAAAGTTATGTTAGGTCTCCAAAGTACCCCAAAAAAATCGTTTTTGTTGTGATATTGCTATGACGATTCTGATAAATTTTGGTTTATTTATGTGGACTGCTAGATGTATCATTTCACTAAATCTCGACTAAATCAATATACCGAATGATAATTTTTTGGGTAAGATTGCCATTTTAACTAGTAGAACTTTTATATGGATTGAATTTTTTAACAAAAGTGATATTGACGCAAGAAAATGGATAAGGAGTATGGATACATTATGGAGTATGAAAATTTCGTTTTTTTTTTGTCCCTTGTAAGTGGTTATTGCAACATTGGGAGCGTGGTTATAGTTAATTTGGAAGTGAGAAAAAACAGTAGGAAACTAGAAAATAGAAGAATCCATCTGTGATAATGTTATTGGTCTTCTTAATGTCAATTGATGTAATCAGCTAATCGGAAGTATTTTTCCTATGCCTATCACGTTTAAAGTTTTATTCCTAATGCAAGTTGAACTGTCAGACAACAAGGGACTTGCAGACAACATAATATTACAAAAAAAAAATTATCTAATATATTAATTTAACCAAGATTTTGTGAAATGGTACATCTAAACAACCTAAATAAACGAGCCAATATTTATCACAATCGACACAACAATCATGGAGATACATGTTATTAAAAAAACTATATTTTAAGGTTAACTTTGAATGTTTAAAGCCCAACAACTAAAAAAAAAAGACAAATAGGTCTGTATACCAGATTATTAGTCTGCAAAGTTCATCAAACTTCTATGTGAGTCAAATTATAGCCCTCTAGTTGTATTACGATTTGAATGTGACTGTGTCAAATACAGATTGTTTCTCATTGCATCTATGTTTTTAATTGTTCTAGTCTGTAACAGCTTTTTTTTTAATATTTCACTTTTACACTATTACAGCCAAAATATGCAGCATCATTTGTTATCTGTTATAGTTGCTTTGCTTTTTTTTTTACTAACCATTTAAATCAAAGAAATTGATACTGATGTTTTCAGAAGATGGAAAGACAAGGTAAGCAAGCTATGGAACAAGTTATGAGAGACTCAACCAGAGAACGAGAAAAACTTACCATTGGTAAGAGATGGACAAAGAGAGAGGAAGCCGATTTCTTTAGGGTGGCGTCTTCGTATGGAGTTATATATTATCGAAAGAAGAAATCGTACGATTGGTTAAAGTTCAGGCAGTTGGCTAAACTAGAAAAGAAATCGGATGAAGAACTGACAGAGTATTACAAACATTTTGTGGTGATGTGTAAAAAACAAACCGGTATAAATATCGAAGAAGGAAGCTATGACACAAGCATTGATCATATTGCGGAGGAAAAGGCAAGAAGAACGTTAGAAAGGCTGGAATTATTGTCACGAATAAGAGAAGAAATTTTGACACATCCGAAATTGGACGAGAGATTGAGAGTGTGTGTTACTTCTGCAGATATGCCCGAGTGGTGGATTGCTGGCAAGCATGATAAAGATTTGTTACTGGGAGTAGCTAAGTAAGTATATTCTTTTATTAAAAAACAGTGGTTGTCATTTTTAAAACGTTCTTTATACAAATTGTAGTTTTTTAGATAAATTTTTATGGTCTTTGCCCAGGGGCCCCCGACCCTACCCCCCCCCCCAAAAATTCCCGCGTTTATAAACACCCCAATTGTTTTTTTTTCCCCCCCCATTTTTTTTTTCCCCCCCCCCAATTCCCCCCCCCCCCCCCCAAAAACCCCGTGCCGCCCCCTCCCCCCCTCCCCCCCCCCCCCCCCCTTCCCCCCCCGGGGGGGGGCCCCCCCCCCCCTTGTGGGGTGTTTTTTTGTTTGTCCTTCTCCCCCCCCCCCCCCCGGGGGGGGGTGTTTTTTTTTTTTTGTAAAAAAAAAAAAAAAAGGCCGGGGGGGGGGGGGGGGGGGGGGGGGGTTGTTTTTTTTTGGGGTTTTGTTGTGGTGTTGGGTGGCGGCGCCAAGGGGGGGGGGGGAAAAACCCCGCGACAAACAAAAAAAAACCCCCCCCCCCCCCCCCCCCCCCCGCGATACTTTCACGCAAATGCCTCAAAATGCCGAGATAATATTCCTTATTAACCGTATGTCCTTCCGGAAGGAATTCGGAATGTACCACGCCTCGATAATAAAAAAAACGTCAGCATCACCTTTACGTTTGACCAATTTTGGCTCAGTTGTTTGGTTGCGGCTCGTCATAGCACCATTCTGATAATTGACAACTTGTTTGCATGTCTTACTCGTAGACCCATGTTTCATCTCCAGTTATGATGCGTTTCATGAAGTTTCACTATTTTTTCCATTGTACAATTCGCCGAGCACACTTGAGGTCGTCTATTACTAACAGCTGCTGTAAACACAGTGAGTGACCGTTCTCGCTCTAAACAGGCTTGGTAATTAAGGAAAGGACTACCAACCTGAAGAAAAAAACATTTTACTGATTCCTTTTTAAGCGGTTAATTTAAATCCAAATTTTCGGGTACTTTTTGTACGTAATGTATATCATTTGCTGCCATTTTTAATTATAGGAAGAAATTTCTGAAATTTAGACAATGTATACTAGACACAAGTGGGCTTATTTGGCATATTAGACATCTGAATAACACTTCCAATTTTACCGGAAATGCAACAAATTTCAGATTTTCAAATAAAACACACCAAATTTTTAATTTCGGCCACTTGTTGACATTTCAAATTGTAGATGGCACAGTTATTTACATTTTTCAAAAAATCTAAATTTAGGTACTTATTAAAAATATTCAATCCCCTTTTATTTTGTAGTGTCTCTAGCACTGTGGTTTGTACTGTATAATCCAACCAGTTAAAGAAA
This sequence comes from Aromia moschata, assembly GCA_029963805.1. Taxonomy (NCBI): domain Eukaryota; kingdom Metazoa; phylum Arthropoda; class Insecta; order Coleoptera; family Cerambycidae; genus Aromia; species Aromia moschata. The sequence continues at coordinate 41,935 of JAPWTK010000637.1, forward strand.
TCTGAAGATATAGGGGAGTAAGTTCATTGTCCTACGCGCATCTTGTAAACAAAAGCTGACCACCTATATGAGTTACTAAAATGTCGCTCACAGAGAAACAGACCTCAATTGATCAATATTCGTTTTATATTCTGTACATAATATATAATGTACAGGGTTTCCTATACATATTCGGGCAAAACTACATTCATTATTAATACTTACAATTATTCCGTTCTTTACGTGTGTGATTAGAACTTACATATTTTCCACTAAACTTCTTTGGCCCGTTGAGCTATATATGACATGTAATTTTTATAATCTGCCAATATAATGCAAATCACAAGTACAATGGTCAGTTAATTTGTTGATAAACCACATCTCTCTGGAATGTATGTGATATGATCGCTATTTATGACATATTTCTGTATAATATGACACAAAGTATATATAGGCAACATAATCTTTAATTTTTTGTAGGCATGGTCTAGGTCGAACCGACTACTATTTATTAAACGATCCGGATTTATCGTTCCATGATGTATTAAGAAAGAAAGTAAAGTCGGATTCTTTAGACACAAAGGAAGCCATTAAATTGGAAAGCCATGAAGATATACTTAAGTTTGACAAAGATGAGATACTCGTTAAGCTTGAGAAAGGCGAAGGTACTTTAAAAATAGAAAAGGTTGCTTTGAAAAAGGAAACCGTAGATGAAAAGAAAGTAGAAGATGATAGTAGAGTTAATCTAACAATAGTAATGAGCGAAAAGTGTGATAGTGAAGGGACTAAAGCAGCTGAAGAGAAGATGAATACGGATTTATCTGAAATAAAGGAAAAAGAAGTAAGAGAAACAGTAGAAGACCAAGAAGAAAAACAAGCAACTTCTGAAAATGATGGAGTACAAAAGAAGAGAACCGATATTGAGGAAAAGGTTACAGAACAGGTGACAGATAAAACTGATACTGAAAAGGAGAGCGATATGAAGCCAAATGAAACTAAGGATTTATCTAAACCGAAAGAAGAAAAGTCTGGAGGGTTGTTAGCTAAAACCATTCAGGAATCTGAATCCGATTTATGTTCGAAACAAGCAGCTGAGCTTAAGGCAATGTTTCCCGACTTGGAAGTGATACAACCTCTATCTAGATTGTCACAGGTTGATACCTTTGTCTTACGTGATAAGCAGGGAAGTGGTGCTCTGGACTTCAGTGAAACAACTGTAGCTCAACTGTTCAACAACGCTGTTAAATGGCCTAAAGAATATGCTATACAAGTCAGACTGCAGCATATCATATATGCCGTTGAAACAAAGGAATGGCCCGCTACTAAATCTTTTTCAGCTTATGCCACAGGAATAGGTAATGAGTTTGACATTCCCATTCACGAGTTACCAAACGAACCTCCCAGAAGGGAGACCTCCACGCCGATGTCATTAGGAGAACCGGACGTTATATCTATAAGCACAGATAGGAGTGGTGCGAGTAAAAAGCGTAAAAGGCATATTGCAATCGATGTAGAAACTGAGAGAGCCAAGCTTCATGCTCTATTAAACAGCAGTCATTTGAGCAATCCTCTTAAACATGCGATGTCGTGGGAAAATGATGATTCTGAGGACTCGCGGCGCTCCACGCCTGTTCAGAGCACATTACAGCCTCCTCCGGCACACCAGCAGGCCGCGAGATTAAGCATGACGAGTTTGAAAATGCCTTACGACCATCCCTACCATTCTCAACCCGCCAAAACCATTGGCCAGACAACTGTCATTCCTGGAACAAGCAGCACGTTGACTCCTATTGACTTGAGTTCTAGGTAAGAGTTTGTTTATCCAATAACTTATTCAATTTTTCATATGTGAGTCGTTACAGTGAAAAATAGTGAATATTACATATTCATAATACATATTGTATTGTAAAGAGACATCCAAAAAAAAGTCATAAAATCTGGCTGTGAACGAGAGAGATGGAAATAGCGGTCATGTTGAAGCTTTTCGGTTATGTCAAACTTTTGACGAGTGACTGCCACAATTGTAAAATAAATAATGGCTGTCATATAATATAACAGCCTTGACAATTAAATAAGGTTATATATTTAAGATACAATAAAAATACGTCTTTTTTTACTTGGCCAACTTTGGTGACACGTTTTTTTGGATGGTCGATATTATATTTAAAATTCATTTGATATGCTCACAGTTTTTTTGTTCATAATATGAGGAAATAATTAATTATTGTAAAATCCATTTAAAGAGAAATGTTATTAAAAAAACCGTATATTTTCTGTTGTTTGTAAATTTAATAGCCAGAAGAAGAAGATAATTGATATTTATGTTAATTTTATTTTAGCATTCCAAAAAGTTCTGACAAAACGTCTAGTCTAGATTTACAAAAACGAAGTACAAGACTTCTCAGTAAAGAAATCTTCCACACCAACGCCACCAGTAAAAACTGGTAATAAATTGGACGATACTTTGTCCAAGTTGATGAAAAGGAAGAATTGCGTAAGTTACTTGTAATAATTGCCGTGTTGCACACTGACAAAGTATTATTTTACAGCCGGAACCAGAACCTTTGGTTGGAAAAGAAAAGAAAAGGAGAAAGTTGGATGAAATTGTTTTGGGCCTATCAGCTGCAAAGGAACAATCCCTATTCCCCGAGCCATCCAAAAAACCTACGATAACACCTAGCGTTACTGTTACTCCTACTTCCATTCCAGTAAGCACCTCTCATAATCCCTCCCAAAAACCATTTACCATTACTGTTACTTCTGTTCCATCTTCAGCTCCGTCAGGCAGAAGCAGTAGCATTCAAAACATGTTGCCGTCCCTATCAAGCAGCAATAAAGATAGTTTTTCTACTTTCCTTGCCCAGGCCGAGCAACAAAATTTGATGCTTAAAAAGCAACAGCAGCAGCAGCGTAAGAGCTACGAAGCCATGATCGCTGACATTGGAAAAGTGTCCGACTTCAGTTCTAAAGTAAATTCTTACTCGCATGAGGCCAAGGTCAATAAGTGGCTGGCAGAGCAAAATATTGCCCTAGCAGAACAACCTTTAGGTACAGATTACCTTTCTCCCAGACGGAGGCGACCGAGGGTCGATCCCACTCTACTCGATTGGAAAAAATTGACCGGAGATGAAAATGTTGCGGTTATACACAGAGTTACAGGGAAAAAATTAACTGGACCTAAGGCACCAACATTGAAGAGACTAGGCCAATGGCTGATGGAGAATCCTATGTATGATATTGATCCAAAATGGTCTGAACTTGTTAAAGAACGGGGCAACTTAAGTCATGATTTACAGAAGCGGTTGCCTGGTCAGTCTGGTAAAAATAAAACCAACCTGCCTGGTAGACCGCCCTTACTAGCCAGTCCAACGGGTTCAACTTCAAGCGTTAGCTCGGCTAATCTTGTAACATCTTTGCCGTCGAGTATGTCATTCCCTTCGTTAAGTAGCTCCAGCTTGGCTGGACTGAATTCTAACCTTCTTACTGGTTTGTCCGGATTAGGCCAATTCGATCCAAAGGCAAATCCGTTACTGATGCCTTTTGCCGGATTGCCCAATATGAGTGCGTTAGGTTCTATGGGGGGGATTAGGAAATCTGACAAATATGAATCTATTCGCTAACCTAGCCGGTCTTGGCTTGCCAGGTCTAAGCGGCATGGACGCTGCTACATTGGCTAATGCAGCTGGAGAACCTAGTAAAAGCTCATCTAATAAAAGTAGTACCAACACAAGCAAACCCCAGAAACCTCCAAGAGGCTCATAGCTCTAGTAAAAGCCAGTCGTCCTCGGCTAGCTCTATTCCGACAACGAACCCGTTCCCCTTCTTTTTCCCCAATCCGAGCTTGTTGTATACACCACTTGGCTTGGGTGGATTGAATCCGTTCACACTACAACCAGGCATGTCAGCAGCATATGACACTTTGGCACAGCAATGCGGTTTACTAAATGGAAGTCTAAATCCTGCCGCGTCTCCCAACTCTAGCACCAAATTGAATAAATCCGGCAGTCAAAGAATCCCGTCATCGTGTACCACAACCGCAGCCTCTCAAAATAAACCGTTACGATCTTCTAGTCGAGATGCGCACCTTCAACAACTGTTACTTCCACACGACACTCAAATTTTGGAGAGTATCTCTAAAGCAGCCACCTCGTTAGATGTTTCTTTGAAACAAAGCAAAAGCGATAAGAAAGAGGATAAACGCAGAGCATTGGAAAGCTTAAGGGGTATGCTACCTACAGATTTTTCGAGCTCCGTGAAGGACAAAAAATCCAGCATACCCGGTCTAGCCGATTTCACAAAGCTTCTAGAAGCCCAGGTTACCCAAAGCGTCAGCAAGAAATCGCAGGAGCAGCAAATGAAGGAAGCTTTCGAGCAGTTCAGTAAAACTAATGCAGAATTAATGGCTAAAGCATTAGTTGAGGAACAGAGTAAGTTAATACCCAATAAAAAGGCCTAGGGAAATAAGTGAGTACCAAGACAAACTGCCGATTGAGGAAGATTTACCGCCCCCTAAAAAAATTAAAGAATCCCAAGAAAAGTCTCGCACCCCCACACCCATAACTACTCTGACGGCTACATCAGTGGCACACGCAATAAATGAACAAGAGGGTGTAGATATAGAAACTCTTCTTCCCCCATCTACCGTAGTAAAATCGTCTAGTTTAAGTCCTGAGAAGGCTGAAGTGAAAGAAAAGTCTCCAGAACCTCCCAAGGAAGAGGAGCCACCACCTGAAATTTCTACGAAGGTAATATTTTGAATCGCTATGTTTATAGAGTATAACAAAAAAAAAGATAACAAAACGATATTGTAATGTTAGTAACGCTGTCAATAACTACTTATTGTTTTTGCCAACCAAACATATCAAATATAAAGGGTCATCAAAAAAAACGTCATCAAATATGGCTATAAACGAGAGAGATGGAAATAGCGGTCATGCTGAAACTCGATTCAAAACTGTTGTTGCCAAACTTTTGACAAGTGGCTGTCACATAATGTAAAAGCCTTGACAATTACATAAGGTTATAAATTTAAGATTAAGAATAGAAATATGTCTTTTTTTGCTCGGCCAACTTTGATGACTTTTTTTGGATGGCTCGTTATTTCGATGCGTTGAAGGCCAATTTCTAGTCTTTTTTTTTTAAGTTAAAACCAAGTTTATTTATGATTTTAAAAAGTTTACAATGCATTTCGAGTAATGTCGAACAAAATGGTCATAATTTGAATCTAAACATTTTCATTTCCACCATAAGCAGAGCAGAGTGATTAAAAAATGCGTTATGACATCATTTGATTATCATTTCACAACATAATTGCTTATTTAAAAATAAAAAATCAGAAAATTTACTGGCTAGTTGTTGTTTGATTTCCTACAGAAGTTGAAAACTGGGAGTTGGTGATTCTCTGTGTCAAAAAGTCGCCAGATTTTGATTTTCACCTTGATAAAATAAAAAAGAAGTTATATCAGTTACGGTTTTTTTGTTTGCAGAAGGGATATTTGATTCCATACCCTCGTACCATTTTAAATAATTGAAGCCAGTTCCATGTCCTAATTCCATTTGAATTGTGAATACTTTTGTAAAGTACATACTCCACATGGTAAATAAATAAACGAGATAAAAGTTCAGGGAGTTACTATATATTTGTTATTCAATAGACTACCAAAGTGAGGTGTCACTTCTTCCTATATAACTCCCATAAGAAAAGCATGGGCTTAAAATATATGTGTAGTGATTAAAAAAATGGATCATTCAAGATATATCGAGGAGGAAAAATGAAATTACCTAATTTTTTCCTATCGGGATATACGAAATGTGTAAATGAAGTAATGAGACTTTTAAATTTTTTTATTCGAATAGAATTACAATTCGGTATTGTCTCCTTCAAAATACCTTCGTTGGGAAGCCACACAGCGCTGGAAACGGTTCTTCCATTCCTCATAGCAGTGCTGGAACTTGAATAGCCTCGTATACTTGAATAGCCTTCATCTGGTCGGTTATAGCCGTTTGAATGTTCTCTATGGTCCCAAAATGACGTTCCTTGAGGTTATTTTTGAATTTTGGGAAGAGAAAAAAGACAAGGACTCAAGTCGGGCGAATAAGGGGGATGAGGAGCCACAGGAATATTTTTACTGGTTAAAAACTCGTTTACTGAAATGGCTGTGTGACAAGACGCATGGTAGTGATGCAACATCCAGTGGTTCTTGATGTTTGGTCTCACACTCATGACCCTGAACAGTGGTGTGATTCAAATTTAACTCTTCCCCGATCATTTTTGTCGTCAATCAACGATCTGAATGCACAAGATCCCGTATTCTCTCGATATTTTCATGGGTTTTTGAAGATGAAGGCCTTCCGCTGCGTGGCTCTTCAATTGATTCTCTTCCTTCTGGGAATGCCTTAAATCACCGAAAAACCTGGGCTCTTGAAAAAACACTGGCTCCGTAGGCATGTTTAAGGTTGGCAAAAGTATCTGTTGCGCTGTGTCCAAGTCTGAAGCAAAACCTGATAGCACACCGTTGCTCAAAATTAATGTCACTCGTATTTCAAATGCACTAGAAAAAAACGGTTTACGAAAACACTCACAAAGAACAAACAAATGACTCTTAATAAGTTCAAACTTGTACTGATTACATGTTGGTGCATTACATATTAACCTACCGGCCTTCCAAGTCCCATCTCCACAGTGTTGTTAGATTGGACGCTACGTTGCCAGTCTCATTACTTAATTTACAGACCTCGTATGTACAAAACAAACAAACCGAGATTTTATTCGTGTATGATATTAAATTGAAAATTGTTAAATATTGCCAAGGGACCAGTTTATATTAAGCTGCATATGGATTCATGCATATCATGTACGTGTAAGTTTCGAGACGAGATATTATTGTTTGAATTGACATATTTCAATTTATTGTTACCTATTATATGTCGTAAGACTTACATGTACACGATATGTATGAATTCGTATCTAGCTTTAAGGTGAAGTCGACTGTTAACTTGGAATGTCTTCATATGATTGGTTGTATGCTACTGTCAAGTAATTAATAGGTATTTTCACACACATTTTTAAGGCCATTTTCAATATATCAGAGATTCAATGTATTATAATTAGAGTTCGGAAATCCCGGCTTATCGCATATAAAACTGCATTTACCTATCCAGTGTTCCCGCATTAGATCGGCGCACTACCGCGCAGACGTGAGTCCCGGGATGTCGGGAAGGATTGGTCAGTGACGTGGGTAAGCAGGGGTAAGAAATACACGCGTATATAATATACAAGGTGCTTAAAAATACAGTTTATACTTTCGTTATCATAGAGTTTTATAGTGTCGAGCCCTGCATTGTATCACAAATTTCCGAACTTTAATTATAATATATTTAAATATGTACGATTCTCTCATGAAACCAAGTAATGAAACATCCTAGTTTTGGTTAAAATATATATGTTTAAAATAAATATGCTTAAATTACTCGAATCGCCACAAAAAAAAGGGTAACAGCTGTTAACCGAATATGAAAAAAAAAACCTATTTAAGGTACATGTTTAAAAAATTATTCAATTATTGTAGACTATTTGGAACCCAGTTTGTATTTTGCAGGCAGAAGCGACATCACAACTTTGGTAGTCTTATCATATAATGCAAATTGACATTTATTTATTTAAGATGAGTGAAAAGTTTTTCTTTTTTGGGTAGGTAACAGAGGAAACTCCGAAAGAGGAGCAAAGTAAACCCGAGGTGCCTGGAGAGGCTGAGAATCCTCCAAAGAAAAGTACAAAAAGGGCAAGAGGTAAACGCAAGTCGGGAGAGGTCCCTATAGACCACGAGTCGGTAATAGCAAAGAAAAACTTGCGATCAAGTGCTAGTCGATCGGCTGCGGCAGCTGCTGCTAGGCAAAAATTAGAGGCAGAAAATGCACAGCGAGAAAGTGAAAACAGTGCGACATAAGCAGTTAGAGGCCAAACTATTTTTTTTATATATATATATATATATACTGTTATTGTGGGTATTTGGTGAACTGTGATACAATAATTTTTTGAACTTGTCTCTAAGGACACTTGGCAAAGTGACATAATGGTGTATATTTGAGTAATGAGTATTGCTGCTGTCAGTTTGATTGGAACTGATAATATTACGCTTCATATAAATATGTATTCCCCAATTTTATTGATTAACAATGAATATTTAGAATATAATTAATTCTTGTAGGCATAATCGATATTGAATGACTATTGTAATTACAATTTCTGAAATTTGCTGGCACCAGAGACTCGAATGTTATAATACAGTTTCAATTAAAAATCTGCCGAAAGAACATTTCATCTTGAGTATGGTTTTTCCTTTTGTAAATTATGTCTCGAGTTTGTATTTAGTTCTATTAAATTCTCCAGGAACTGTTAACAATTTGAAATGTTGTTTTGTTGGGATTTTCCATTTTATATATGATATTTTGACCTTATTTTCTACAATTTGTATATATAAGTTAGGGATTTAAATAATTCATTTTTGAAATGCGGTGTGAAATGTGTGTAAATAAATTCTAGTGTTTTTTTTTATTTTACTTTTTTTTTTATTTAATCAATCATGTATGTTAAATAGTGACATAAGTCTGATGAATATTTATTATAGTTTTTACAATGTTCTGACTTACGTATTTATTTCTCAATCTGCATTTTCATCGTGGCTGAACTGCCTGACGTATTAGATCTGTCATCAGCATATACAACGTGTACACGTATCATAGTATGATAGCTCTCTCATTTATTGTTATAATGTTCATATAGATAATTAAATGATTTGAATTGACGCACAATTTTTTTTATTGAAACTGTAAGACAATTACGAAAATATTTTAAAAAGAAGAAAGGCAGAAATAATACAAGTGGACAGATGTAAGTGAAGTATTGTAAAATAGTACAGAATGTTAATAGCCTATAAAATCGACACATTTACGGGTCATTGAAGTAAAAAACTTGTTCACTTGAGTTTTTTTAATTTGTATTTGGTTATTTTGTTAAAATATCTTATGTGTAATATTGTTTTTGTATTATCTTTTTGAATCATTCAAGTGATTTTTTAAACCGAATTCTGGTTTTTTCACTGTACATCAAAGTTACGGCTTTAATTCCAATAAGTTAGATCTTTATAAAAGAAAGAATTACATGAGTTACAGTAGAACCAGAATGCCCGATAATTGCGCACGAGTGGAGTAAGATAGAATGACATCCCAGATATACAGTAAGCAACGAAAGTCATCATACACCCACTTTATGAAGTTTGCTTAAATTCTGATAATTTGTGTATTATAGCATTGATTTTTTTTCTTCTGACAGGATTATAGCTTGTGATATTCTGCGTCTAATAAGCCGAAGTTGAAGGCGGTATGTCGATTGTGTGAAAAGATATCGCTAGAAAAGTAAAATTTCAATGTTTTCAAAGAAACGTAAATAACTTCGAAAATAGTAAATCCCTTTCGAAGTTGTTCGACTCGTATTAAAGGGAAATCTTAAGTGTATCTATTTGACTAACTGAGTCATTTTGAAAAAAAAATTCCTAGACATGAACAAAATCTTTGAACCAAAAATATCACGAAAATTCAAAATTCTACCATCCTTAGTATCGTTTTCGTAAAAATCACTGTTCCTGAAATTTTAATAAAACACAGATATCTAGAGGGATATTAATCCCAAATTTTTGTTGGAGTAATGTGTGGCGTACAGGGCTTTTTTTGAATTTTCGTGATATTTTTGGTTCAACTTTAGATTTTGTTCATGTCTAGGAAAAATATTTTCAAAATGACTCAGTTAGTCAAATATATACACTGAAGATTTCCCTTTAATACGAATCCAACAACTTCGAAAGGGATTTACTATTTTCGAAGTTATTTACGTTTCTTTGAAAACATTGAAATTTTACTTTTTTAGCGATATCTTCACACAAACGACACACCGCCTTCAACTTCGGCTTATTAGATGCAGAATATTACAAGCTATAATCCTGTCGGAAGCAAAAAAAAAACAATGCTGTAATACAAAAATTATCAGAATTTAAGCAAACTTTAAAAAGTTTGTGTGTGATGACTTTCGTTGCTTACTGTATGCGATACCCACAAACAAACAAACAATAACTGACTGTCCTTCTCAAAGCGTTCACGGCTGCAGCTACAAAAAAATGAGCACAATTTCGACTTCTGTCTACTGCGGCCAAGGACAATGTTACTGTTGCGTGCACTTAGAACTAGCGACCCGCCCCTGCCTCGCACGGTTTACGACATCACATTAGAAACCTCTAAAATTATCAGTGTTTCTCTACTATATTATACATATAAACCTTCTTCTTGAATCACTCTATCTATTAAAAAAAAACGCATCAAAATCCGTTGCGTAGTTTTAAAGATCTAAGCATACATACATAGGTAGGGACAGACAGCGGGAAGCGACTTTGTTTTATACTATGTTATTATGATTTGACACTTACAGGGTTTGGTATATGAGATCGAAAAAAACTTCTTTTAGTGTTTACATGATGAAAAGAACAAATTCGGTATTTCTATCTGGCAGTTTTTACAAAAAAAACTGACGGGTGGATTTGTTTTTTTAAATCGACACATTCTAATAAATGCCACTTCCAGATTGTCGTTTGATTTTGAGCTATGACATCAGCGGCTATTTTTTTTTAAATGGTTACCCTAGTCTTTTTTCAAGGTACACTCAACATCCACATATCCGAACTCCAAATTTCCGAACTCACGATATTTCCGAACTTTTTCTCACGATATTTCCGAACTTGTACTTCCACATAACCGAACTTGTCGCTGATTGGTTGACGACAAAAAACCGCGAAATTTGAAATGAGAAAAAAAATGTAAACACAATAATGCGATTGTTATCAAGCATTTCGATTGTCACAGAATTCAGCAAACAAAAACACCTGAGACAAGAGTTCTTCTTTGTACAAACCAGTGAAAAACACTTCTTTCAAATGGCGTATCATAAGTACCGGTGCACTTTATTGTGCCAATCCGTCCACTCAATTTTCGTCTTTTTTTTTCAGTTTTTTCAAAGTAAATTTCTTTTTTCCAAGAATTTCTGCCACTGACGATTTACAAATATTGTACATCTTACATAGATCAACATTTTTAACACCATTTTTTGCGTGATTTATCAAATCCAGCTTCTGCTCCAAGGTTAGCCTCTTCACAGGCTCTTTTCTCTACAAATAAACAGTACAATAATGTTTGTTTTGTATCACGGTTTTTCTTAAAAATACATATTTTCTCATCATTTTTCATTTCAGTTTGAAATTATTATAGGTTACGTCAACAAAATGTTCAATAAAACAAACCTTTACTTTGAATTACAAAATAATTACCTGCATCACTCTCTCCTTTGCACCTGACTTTTTTTTTTTTTGTTTAGAAAAACGTTCTTTTATTAACATGTACACATGTATGTATGTATTACATTTTGCATAAAAACCTCGAAAAGCAAAAGAAAAGTACTAGAATGAGCCAGAAAAACCCTTTGCGCATGAGCCAGCAGTTCGGTAATCCCGTGGTGACGCGAGTGTGGAAGTCTGCGGAACGTAAAAGTTCGGAAATGTGGATGTTGAGTGTATTCAGAAAGAGCCACGTTTTGCACTACTACCTCAAGAAAACTAAACTTCGCCAAGTGAGGATCATCACAGGGTCTTACTAGCCCTTACCGATCTCTGAAAGATTGGATAACATGCATCTGAGATTGGCTGGAAGTCATTAAACATGATTGGCATTACATTTTAGTACACTACGCTGACGCGTTTGGTCCAGCCCACCATGCGACTAGATTATATTTTCTTTGTAGGCGAGGTAATCGACCGATTATAGATTTCAATTTAACGGATTTATTTAATTCTGATATTTGATTGCGGTGTACGGCATATGTCAAAAAGTATAGGGTTTTTATTTAGATTTTGACACTTACAGTGTTTGTTATACGAGATCAAAAAATTTCTTTTAGTGATGAAAGGATGATGAAAGGAACAAATTCAGTATTTCTATCTGGCAGTTTTTACAAATAAAAAAAAAGTGACAGGTGGATTTTGTTTTTTAAATTGACACATTCCAATAAATGGTACTTCCAGATTATCTTTTGCTTTTGAGCTATGACATCATCGGCTACCTTTTTAAATCTAATCTTTTTCAAAGGATTCAGAAAGTCCCATTTTGCACTACTACCTCAAAAAAATTATAAAATTAAACTTCGTCAAGTGATGATCATCACAGGGTCGTACTAGCCCCTATTTCTATTAGTCTTAAGTTCATAACCTTATTCAATTGTCAAGGTTATTAATTTATGTAATAGCCATTATTTATTTTACAATTGTAACAGCCACTTGTCAAAAAGTTTGACAACAACAAAGTTTCGCTTCGAGTTTCAACATAACCACTACTTCCATCTCTCTCGTTCATAGCCAACGTCATCAAATGTGACGTTGTTTTTTTTTTGGATGGCTCTTTATTTTGGTTAATATTCGGGCATTTCTCTGATTGTTATGTATATAATAGGTAGTTTGATGCACTTTCATAGAGACGAAATTTTCTCTGTACTGAATAGATTTTTAAGTTTTCGCTTATAAAACGAAAAAAAAATTAAAATGTACGATTTGCGCCAACAGTAGGTTCGCGCAAGCGTAGCTCCTGTAGCACACCTGTCTACATCTTACCCCACCTGAAAATTTTCCAGCAGCAGAAAGTGGACTGACCCCTACCATACAGTGTAGGCATTGTTTGTGTCGAGAACGGAAGTATACGTTAATACAGTGTGCGTCAAAATTGATGCAAGTGCAAAATTAGTATTAATTTGTTGTTAATATGCAAATATAATTTTTGTGAAATACTCTGCGACTTAATAATTAAAATGTCTGTGATTTACTGCTCAGTAGATGGCTGTACAACAAAAAAAGGGAAAAGGATTATTGATACAGTATTACTTTTGTTTATAAAGATATAAAACTTTGAGAGCATGATAAAGGGACATGCATAAACATATTTTTCATTTTCATTTCATTAAACTTGGTTATAAAAATATTTTCTGAGATAGGGTAAAAAATGACAATATGTGGGCTTTTTTGCGGTATGTTTAAAAACATGAAAGCTGACTCAATTTCGTAATATAGGTACAATATCAATTGCATTGATGATTACTTTAAATATCGGATGTGCTCGTAAACAGAAACTCCTTAAAAATTACTTTATGTATTGATGATCTTCAATTTGGTAATGTCTAGGTAAAGGTATATTGAGTATGAATAGATGTGCACAATTTCTGCCATACAGGGTGTCTATGAAGTGCCGCCCTTCCTTTATCTCAGAAATGAATAATGAGAAAAAATTTAAATTTTCACGGATGAAATTGGACGTAAAACACTAAGATTTTTCACAACATGTGACGCCATAAGCTGTCATCTCTAATTTTTTTAAATGGAAATCGAATTTTTTTGAATTTGAGGTACAAAAGTTTCCCAATCTCTTCTAGAATGCGGTATGATATATATGTGTTCGAAATGTAAGGTTTATTTGGTCATTCATTTTTGTCAGAAAACGTCATTCATTACGAGGGTCCGGGAAGTTTGCTATAACGCATGGTAAACTGCATGTAAGTATCCACAGTTCCCGCAACGGGACCGACGTACTACAGCGCACACGCGAGTCCCGGCGCGTTGCCAGGCACGGTCAGTGGCGTATGTATGCACGGGCAAGAAATACACGCGTATGGGCGTTTAAAAAATACGGTTTATAGTTGAATTATCGAGTTGTATAGTGCCGACCCTGCCTTACTGCACACATTTCCGGACCCTAGTTAATAGTAATAACTAGGGTCCGGAAAAAGTATGTTGTAACGCAGAGCCGGCACTATACAACTCTATGACAGTCGTTACCATTTGTGAAGACTGAAACAGATTATTGAAGATTACGACGATTTTAAAATAGAAGGATAACATATTTTATGTATTTCTTGCAATTGTCAGTATATATTTCAGAACTGCCAAGAGTGTAAAAGACATTTATATTCGAATATCCATGAAAAAAATATACCTGCTACTGTTAGAAAAAAGGGATTTCGGTTTGATTTGTGAATAATATTTTGCGCATGTAGCTTTTTGTGGAACGTGGTCAACAATATTTACTTTATACATTGTTTTTGCCAAATATGTAGCCGATTTTCCATTTCCATATCAACCTGTCGTGGAAAATATTAAAGAAGACATGCGAATAAATTTCTTTGGGTGACATAGACAAAACAAATTTTTGCAATAAGGTCGTAAATGCCCCCGATATTGAATGCTAATACACGGGTCTTGCAAACAGCGGCTAAAAGTATAGAAATATTAGTACACGTGCATTGTCTTCTGTAGATGTAAAAAAAAAACGTTCTGATGTTAATGACAAAAAAAAACTGTTAGTGATATAAACAACTGTGCGAAATTTGTGGAAATCATGTGCATGTTATGTCGTCCTCTGTCCATATGTACCTTTTTATCTGTGAATTTGTATCTTTAACTTCAATAGATGAGGAACGATCATTTTCCTTCCACAACCATATGTACAGGCAAAATCGCTAACGTTTAACAAAAAGAAATGTAGAAAATCTACTGGTTGTGGCAACGCACGCTCAATGAGGACAGTCGGTGTATCTGAATGACACAAGAAATAGGTATGTACATACATTATTAACACATTTTTACTCCTGTCTTTTTGATCTCTCACATGGCATCTTGTCAATAACATGATGGATACAAGTCCGGCCCTGCATTATAGCACACTTTCCGAACCCTAGTTATTACTAAAGCTGGCTAAACAGCACGTCGGCCCACAAAGTTTTCAGTGTTAACAGTTTAGTAACAGGGTAAGTTTATTACATCTCTTTATAAATTGCAACACTGTTGCATTTATGTTGGGATTGATATTAATAACCCTGTTGTTTACGTTGAGATGTGTGAAAACCTTTATGCCCGCTGCCCGGATCTGCCGGCTTTAGTTATTACCATACAAAAAAGAGAAAAAAGGGCACCTTAAGTGTTATCTATTAGTGGTCTACCATTGCAATCAATTCAAGTAAGAAAATGAAGCATGAGTACTGAAAGATTAATGTAATTAAATGTGGAAAATTTTGAATTGAATTCATTAAGCAGTGGTTTTTAACAATGCAAGAAAGGATGTGCTGAGACGACTGGTGGTTGATGACTTTAATTTGACGCTGATTTTACTTACACAAAGAAAAAGGAACACGAACAAAAGGAATAATAGTTTGGATCTTACTTTCTTGCTTGATTTAAAATTGGCGACAAAAATAAAAAGAAGTAAACAGTTTTAGTGGACGGAGAGTATTTATTAGATTCCCTGTCTCTAATTGCACTAAGAAAAATTAGCAAATGGAAAATACTTTAATTGTTTATTCTATATAAATTTACAATTGAAAATAGTTTCTAATTAGTAAAACATTAAGATAAGGAAAATCTAAAACATTTTACTTATAATTTAAATACATACAAGATCATTTTTGATTACTTATTTAAAAACATTTTTTACCAACAACATATGGTAGATAACAAATCAAAAGAGAATTTTGTCAAGTCTGCAATTTATATAAAATAAAAACAACAAAGAGTCGAGCAAAATGATGTACCTAATTTAAAGTTAAAATGCCAAAAAAATGTATTACGTACTAGGTTTTTTAAACTGACCAAAATAAAAAGTATTCTTAAAAAGCGTGCCGCACGCAATGCACTATTTCGTATATTACGAAAAAAAATTTCTTTTAAACCAGATTCATAATTTTCCCGGCCTCTATATAAACAATTAATAAAGTAGTTAAACAGTCAAATGTTTTACTTCGTCTAGGTTTATTTTCCATTTAGTAAACATATCTGCTTTTTTAATGTTTTCAGCCTGCAAACAGGTTTACTAAACACTAATATCATAAATACAAGGTAAAACCTAAGAAAATCTGTGCATGATATTTACTGTAAACAAAGATTAAATAATCATTAAATTAAAAGATGCACAATGCATTAAAAAATAAATAAATTGTTCCTTATCATGCTCAGATCTTTCACTATGTACGGTCATTTTAAAACTATCCGACTTTATACATCACATTTTACTTTGTCAAAAACATACCCGAATATTTACCTAATTCAAATTTTAAAAATAAATTATTTGAAAACTGTGAAACTTTATCTATCTAAAATTTCATAATTCTCCCTATAAAAGCAACTATCTGTAATTCAAATTAAATAAATACCCTACAAATATAAAGTTGTAACCGTTTTATATAAAAAAAATATATAATATATACATGAACTTAAAATGAGCGTACATATATTGTTTGATATAAGTAAGGAAGCAACGCTCTTTGCGAATAAACGGGTAATAATTACTCTGTAATTACTGAAAGATCAAAAGGGTAATAGTAATTACTCCTGAAAGATCAAAATTTAAAACCTTCATTTGGTACATTTGTATTAGGATCAAATGTAAAACCGCTCTCCCCAGCAGCTGGTGCTAGATTTGGGTCATCATCCGCCTAAAAAAAAATATATAAATATTTATATACAATGGGCCCCAAAATAAGGTTGCATTGCATGAGATCTTGATAATGGTAAGAGAAACAAACTCGATTAAATGGAGAAAATGTTGCGTCTTTAGGTGGCTATTCAAAACGTTTTAACAAATATCAAAAGATTTTTTTAATCACGTTATTGTTAGGATTATGACAAAACAAACAAGACATATAGATTGACTTATAGCAGTTTGTAATAAGTAGAGCGTGGCATGAGGTACACACGAGTCAGTTTTAACGTCACAGCCATGAACGTCGGTTGATGTATTTCCTAAGGGTGCTGATACACACGGCAAATTTCGCCGAGTCGGTGGCCGATTTGGCCGCTGTATCGGCAGATGCTTCTGTATCTTTATATCAGTATCAGTTAAATAGGAAACCGCACAGCACAGTGGATACAGTCTCTCGGCTCTGCAGTCAACTTGGAACATCGTTGACTTATCGTTTCATTTGGTTGTATGTGTTAATTCAGATAGAGCTATTTTTCATTCGGTATTTTCGTGGTTTTTGAATAAATAATTGCGAATATGGATGAAAAGATGGATGTAGAAAAGTTAATTACTGAAATTAAAACTTGGATTATGAATTGGAAACCGTCTTGCTTTTGACATAGCAGTAACAAATAATGTAACACAAATAATCTGCCATCTGTGTTTAAAAAGAATTTGATAGAACAGCTTTTTAATTTGGACTGTTCTATACTGTCACCATGTGCATACACCCTAAATACATGCATCTAAATAAGTTTCTTCAGATAAACCTCTAACTCTAATTCTAAAACTTCTAACACTAATGACTTTCGTGAATTATGTAATCCCGTATATATGTCGTTAAAAATTTACCATTCATATTCAAATAAAATTAATTGGGTAATCAGTACCAGCACGCACCTGATCAAATGCACACTTTTTTTTTGCAGCGATGATAAACGTGTCGTAAACAGCTGCCGGCCCCCGCTATCTAATTTATTATTCAGTTTCGTTTTTTAAATTTAATACTTCAGTTTAGTTTAGTCATGACCTTTAGCAATGGTTTTTACTGATGTACACTGTAATTATTCACTGTATTAATCACTATAAAAATCGCGACATCATACACCATTCTCGAGTTATATAAAAAATTCATCACAGAGTTTATCCAAATCAGAAGTAAGGACATTCTGTTTCAATAAAGATAAACACAGGTTTTTCATATAACTTGAGAACGGTGGCTCCATGCCGACCATTGCGCAAGTCTCTAATAATATCTACCCTTGGTGGTTTATGCATTGCAATATTCGGATTTTCTTACACTATCTGAAGATGGTGTACGTTTAACGTGTTGTCCTTTGTGATACTGTGGATTTCAGAACGATAAGGACGTTTTTTCAACAAATATTCCATTACATAAATTATATGTGTTTTTGAAAACTACAGTGATCGTAAAATACCATGAATTAAGAAAATGTTATATCATTTCATTATATGATCGAATACCAAATCCATGAAATTCGCAAACCTCTAAAAGATTATCTAAACAAATTAAGGGTGTCATTTTAAAACCGAACCCTGGATATCGAAAATCGCGAAATATCTATAATGATAAGAATTATTGGTACCTCCAATGAAACGAAAAAGCATTATCAATATGCTCCGGTAACGAGTGATGAAGTCGGACATACATACTTTTTATTTATTTAAATATGTAGTGTCATTGTTGCGGGCACCCTTTACGTATACAACCAAATATTCTTAGACACAAGCTCAAAACATATTTTTAAGCTTTAAGTGTATAGTGTAAGGACCATAGGCATAACATGTGTTATGCAATCGCCCTTCCCCCTCCTAAATAGGTACCTGCTTTGTTTCACGTAGGCGAAACTAATGCCCCTAAAAACCTTCAGCATAGAAAAGCTTTGTTTATAATAGTTCATGTACATATTGTAAACAAAGTTTTAAGTGTTAGAACGCGTCGTTTTCTTTCGAATGTACCTTGTAAAAATCTAGTGAAGAAACAACCGCAAAACATACAGTCCACTTTCAGTAGGAAAACCAACTCTTTCCCTTCAAGTTTCTTTCAAGTCATATAAAGACATTTTATGCTAGAAAAAAATGGAAAAAAATATGATAGTATAAATCCCATGACAGCAATGTTTTAAAAATGGTATTGTTTTGAGTGTGGTAAAACAACAGCGATCAGATTTGGATAATATTCAGTTTATATTTTCATGGCCACTTTTGATATGCCACTGACAAACCTCCGTGGCAACAGAGACCTTGTCAAAGCACACATGCGTTGTAGTTTATGACTGGCGAATAGAGAGAGATGGAAATATGTTTTACTACGTTCCAAGAAGTGGTTGTATTGTAAAGTAGCACATATTTTATACCGTTGCATCAAGTATATCCAACAGACTGCAATTTATTGATATTCCATAGTTATGTACTTCACGCAACGCTCTAGTAATAAGCTTTAGTATGGTCACAATTCATTGTCCGAAGTATGCACATATAGTGTTTAAAATATGTTTTTTTGCTAGATATGGTCATAATTACGTCTCATAAAGTACATTTTCTAATGTGACAACAAAATTTCGTTCATTGTATCCCTCCATATTGATAGTAAACAGGAAAACCGTTCACAAAAATCACAATAATAATGACACTGATAAGATTATTCAAACGGAGACAATTATAGAGAACAATTCAATATTTCAATTCAAATGGCCTTCAATAGCTTATTACAAACTGCTATAAGAATGTTTTGTTTATTTTGTCGTAATTCTGATAATTTATAAACAGGAAAACCGTTCAATACAATAAAATGAACTGAAAGTTATCCAAAAGACAATTTAGAGACATTTCAATATTTCAATTCAAATGGCTCAAAATACAAACTGTTAAGAATGTTGTTATTTGTGTAATTTGTAAAACGTTAATAAAAAATGAATTGTTTTCCAAAAATGTTTGTACAAGACCTTTTGAATAGGCACCTAAAGATGCAACTCCTTTCCCATTTAACCAAGTTTGTATCTCTTACCATTTCCGAGATCCCCATACCGTGTGTCAGATGGCACTGGGTTGTCAATGCATTCAAAGCTGCTTTTCAAAATGTTCAACAAAGCTGCTGTCATTCAAAATTATTTTCAGCACCAAAAAAAAACCTTTTTTCTACCGAAGGACCTAGTAGGAGTTTGATAAGCCCAAACAAAGTCAAACAACTCAAAGGGGTAAACAACTCAAGTAATTTGTGTATGTTTACAAGTAATTAAAATATTCCCTACAATTAAAATATTCTCAAAGTATTCCTTGATTACCTGTTAACACCAAAATTTTAAAGTGTGCAGGTGCATCAATATTATTCTTCGAAATTTTAAACTACATATGATAACTGAATATTCCGTATATTTCTTTGTAATCATTTGGCCTCACTGATACATTTGGATCATTTAGAATCCATGCGGAATTTTTAAAAACACTGTTTTCCACATTTCAGCATGAAAAAAATCCTGTGAAAAAAGTGGTACTCTAAAGATTTTCCAATAGGAACAAATGTGAAACCCACAATACACTGTTTATTCAATAATAAACGGTGTTACTTAATGCTATGTATTTATTTTAAGAGGTGATTCCTAGATGAATTTTAAGTTCATATAACCATATTCATATAACCAGACTTCGGACAAACGTGGTTATTTATAACCTTGAACAGCTGTCATGTAAACATGAATCTGTTTACCCTTTGCTTTATTAGTGACAATTTTTTAGTACATGTGGATTAAAATAACTGGTTTATGTTCAAAAACCTTAATGTATTTGAATACAGTAAGTACATGCTTTATTAGTGACAATTTTTTAGTACATGTGGATTAAAATAACTGGTTTATGTTCAAAAACCTTAATGTATTTGAATACAGTGCAATTTTCATTTAAATAATAATTATCTGACAAAAAAAGGCACACTGTACTTCGCCGATAATATTTGGTCTTTGTCTATAATACCAGTGCAAATATCCCATGAACAGAAACTGTTCAGTCCGAGGACCAACCGCGCACGCGCCTCTTGGAAATTATGAATGAAGCAATCCATTCATAAAATCCGTTCAAGGTTAAAACCAAGTCTGCATTTAACGTACTGTATCTAATGTATCCTAAAATGTTTAGTTTTCAAGATAAAGGGTGCTAACGCTTTTTTATCGTTTTATTACAAATCTCAAAAAAAAAAATTACGAAAAAAAGTTATACTACTGTTATTATTTTTTTTATAATCAGGTTAATTAATTAGCGTTCAATTCTAAACAAAAAAAGTTTCTTTCATATTTGTCTAAAGCCAAGTCTATGAATGAACACACTGCAACAAATTCAAGGTATGTATTCACAAAATATAAAATAAACTAAAGTAATTATTATTCAGAAAATAAAGAGAAACCAAGGTGATTATTAAGTTTGGGCATAATGTTTATTGCATTTTTGTAATAGGTGTACATTTTTTGGGAGTTGTTTACCCCTTGGATAAGCATAGTATAAAAAATGGAATATGATATCAACACTTACATCACCACTGAAGTACTGTTCAATTATATCGTACGCCAGTCTGTAAATCTCAATGTTGTCATGATTCTGCAGCGCTTCGATTTTATCAAGACCATTACATTCCTCAATCATTGTGCAAAGCTGTTCGACCTGTGGTCCGGCCACCTTTAGCATGTTATTAATCCCATCTAACACAACCTGAATAACCATGGCATCTTTACAGTTGAGTAGGTCACAGAAGGGCGGTATCACTCCCTCTTGAATCAGCCTAGCCACTTGGTCTTTGTTTCCACCGATAGTCAGGTTGCTTATTGCCCAAGCCGCCTCCTTTTGAGTTTGGAAATCCCCCCTTGCTTAGATTGTAAATTATCTTGGGGAGCAAACCTGCAAAATGATAAAAAAAAGTTGATTCTATCCTATTAAGATGTAAAAATATAAATGGAGGTTTTTGTTACTCTGACTTTCAATGAACTTTCATATAAATGTTTGTGAAATTACCTCATTGTGAAGTTACACATCATTTTGTGCACTTTTCACTGTATCTGTATTTAACAACAATTTGATTTAAGAACGTCGAACAGTTTTTGAGTCAGTTAAGTTTGAGTCAACACATTTGTCTCAAGAACTGCTAACAAAAACACTACGAGTTGGATTTTCTCAAATAATTTTCTTGAAATATTTGTCTACCAATCTGAGGGGAATAAAAGATGAGATTAACAAGTTGGTATCGGATACTAACTCACTCTCACCAGAAAGAATCTGCTTATACTCGCTTTGGCCTAAAGAACCATCACGACTACATTTTTATAGAGAATTAATTTACTTACAGACTTTACAATAGGCACTAGATTCAATAACCTTGTTGCGGTATGATCTAATAATGCCTGAAACTTCACTTTACCCATAAGATCGGTAATTTCAATTTGAGAGTAATCTTCTAATCCGGGGGTCGGCAACCTTCTTCTATAGAAGGGCCATTTGGTGGTCCAATGAATACAGTCCCACACTATATTCGTTAATGACATGTGGCCCGCCACGTCATTCGAAAATACGTCATATTAGATTAAAGAAACGGTATGGTAAGTTATAACATTTAATTGTAGATAACCGAAAATTATCATAATAAATGTGAAATAATGTCCTGATTTTTTAAATTTTACATATTGTTTAGATTATACAAAAATATTTTTGTATAAACATCAATTTTTTTCTCAAAAACTACGGATTTTGGTTAAAATGTTGTTAGAATAAAAATGTCTTAAAATCAATTGAAAAACACTTAATTATTTTCAAATTTTTTAAATTACATTTTTGGAAATTTCAATTTCGCGATTTTTCGACCAATCAAAAATCATCTTTAAAAAATCCTGAAAAATATATCAACCATCAATAAGTTTTTCTTGAAAACTAAAAATTTTTGAAAAAATTTCTCAATAAAAAAATGTCAATTTTGAATAATTCTCTCAATTTTTTTCAGTTTTTTTTGACAATTAACCTTCACCAATTGAATGTAATCCTTATACATATGAATGCTGAATTGAATCCAACCCTTACCCCAAAGTTAATCGCTTTTCTTTTTTTAGTGTTTTCAGTTTAGAATCATAATTCTTCATAGATTTTAGAATCTTCAGATTAATTAGATAGATCTTTTGACTTTTAAATCAAGAATCTATAAGCAAATGATGTGGATCGTTCCATTTTATTAATCAGCATAAAAAAGTAAATCACCTCTTTTGTAAAAAAACGTCATATATTAGCGCGCTCCGCTGTCGGTCAAATAGCGACTGAGCGACATAGAACTACTTTATTAGTCTATATGCCTGAATATTATACTGGTAAAAGTAGTCAATTTGAGGATCGTAATGTTACAAGGGTTGCATACTCTTCAGGTAGACTTATGTTCTTATGTTTTACTAGTTTTAACCAAAAGTATGTATTTTTTCATAAATTATGTACTTCTTACATAAACAATCTCTATTCACTGTCTGAGTATATCTTTAATATTTTAGTGCTACCTCTAATACTAATAAATATTTCAATATAAAATAAAATAGCAAATGCTCAAATGGGAATATTATGTTTAAAATGGAAGTACAATAGAATGATTTTTTTTTGGACTGATATATCCTCAGACATAAGATTATTTTTTTATATTTTGTATTGTAATGTTAAAGTTTAAACTTTTAGTTCTGCTTAAGCAATACTTAAGGTATTAATTTAAACCTACAGATTTTAATTAGAAACTTAACGGATATACATTTAACTATGTGCAGTAAAATGAAAAAACTCAAGAAACTAATTCAGCACTGGACTTACTTAACACAAACTTACCAGCATCAATAACTGCCTGTACTTGCATCTGATTTCCAGCAGTGATATTAGACAGAAACCAGACAGCTTCCTTGCAAATTTTATCCTTGGGATGTGTCAATAGGGCCGGGAAGTGAGACAAAGCATCACAGTTCAATACAACTTGTGTTTGTTCATCAGTGCCAGTCACTATATTGCCCACAGCTCTGAGAGCTGCCGTTTGGACCTTCACCTCTTTATGGCTGAGCAAAGGTATTAACTTAGGTACCACTCCGCTATCGATAACCATCTGAATCTGGTCATTTCCACCGTCTGTTAAATAACTAAGAGCCCACACGGTGTCAACCAAAATCTGCATACAACAAAAAGAAAATGTGTAAAAAGGATATGGTAGATATGAAACTGACATTCTAATAAAATCCCATAACAAAACAAAAGTCCTTATTTTAAACACGATTTTTAAACTGTTTTATGCATTTCTTTTTTTACCCGATAGGTTAAATTTAAATTATAAATAAATATAATTAACGTAATAAAAAAAATAAACATTTTAGACTATTAGAAAGAACTGTTTTAGAAAAAATATGGAGATTTTCGTACAAAAAGACCCAATAATAATGTACTAACGTTTTGATATAATACTGTACTATGTACTATGATTCTAAATAAGAGATACAGTAATTATAATCTTTATGACCTCACTGATCTAAGGTCTACTGAAGTTTTCCTCAGGATTTCGTGTAGGTATCGCTGTATTAAAACAATGGGACATTTAAATTTTGCAAGATCAAAAGGGATACAAGCTACCACAATTTAAAAAATCATTTTAAGTGTCACTTGCAGTTGATTATTTAATATTCTCTATAATAATATTAAAAACATATACATATTTTTTGTTCACAAATTCTTATCACAAATATTAACGGGGCTAAACGGGTGTCAGGTCAATTCTCAATCAATCACAAATTTGTACAATCTCAATGTAAATGTATATAGAGTACTGGCTAATACTGTACTATAAAAGTTCAATTGATAGATAGGTAGAATAATGTTTTCCCAATTGCATTTTGTAATTATAGTGCAGATGATTTACCACGTTTTGATTGTGCTTTCTTCTGCTTGATATTTTGCCGTTCTTTCTATAAACGACTGCAATTGTAGGGATTAAAGTATGTCCCTAAGTTAATTATTACAAATAAAAAGTGATCACATCTTAACTCATCTATCTCAAAAATAAATTATTCAAGTCTTGTTCCTTGCGGCGTCCATCTCACAGGGCATTTAAATTGGACTTAGAAATAAATTTTCATTGGAATTAAACAAACACACATTTGAAGGTTTTCAGAAATCCCAAAGTGAAGGGTTCAAAAGGGCCATTTGTTTTAAGAAAACTTAAGTCGTCTCTCATGATAAAATAAAGCTGGAGACTCCAAATTTCACAAATAATATCGTTATTGAAAATAAACAGAGCCACACTGAGAAACACACTTCAACATTTTTTTTTTTATATGAATAAAAGCTAAATTTCCAGATGTTCTTCCTTTTATTTGTCTAATAAAATGAATTGTTAAAATGGGAATTGTAATGGTTTTTCTTTTAATGTTAAAAATTATGAAAAGGATTAAATTATGTTGTTATGAGTCACAAGACTATGTGCAATAGAAATTACTTAACAAATACTTTGTGTAATTTTTATTTTCATGGTAATTTATTTAATTTAATTTAATTCAACACAACAATTGAGGAAAATTTATGCCTTATATTAAATCAAGTCGATACTTGATTCGATCGAGGTTATGAAGGTTCATGTCAAGTATAGTTAAGACGATATACAAATATTAAATTAATACTTACATTAATATCTGTATGATGAATAAGAGCATTTAAAGCTGGCAACAACTCTTCTATTGTTTGTCTTGGAGGAGGGGGATCTTTATTTCTGCAGAGATTCACTATAACCCACGTAACATTTCTCAAGAAAGATATAGGTATTTCGGGTTTAATAAAAGATAATAATGGATCTACTACACCCAATCCGATAACATAGTCCCTAAGAACCGGTCCATCACCAATGATATTACCCAGTGCCCAAACTGCCTGTTCAC
Source organism: Aromia moschata (assembly GCA_029963805.1). Taxonomy (NCBI): domain Eukaryota; kingdom Metazoa; phylum Arthropoda; class Insecta; order Coleoptera; family Cerambycidae; genus Aromia; species Aromia moschata. The sequence goes on from JAPWTK010000637.1 coordinate 67,440, forward strand.
AAACATTTTGGTGTGGAGAATGCAAAAGCATTAAAAATAAGGGCACTGCACCAGCTGATACGACCTTGTTTGTCTGTGCTGATGTTCCTGAAGCAATATTTGTTAAAGCCCAAGCTGCTTCAAACTGCAAAGATGGATTATCTTGACGTTCTAAACATTTCACAAGGATAGGTAATATTCCGCTTGCTATAAGAGCGTCAATTGGGGGATTTCGATCTGATGACAATAGTTTTCTTGCAGACTGGACAGCAATCAATTGTAAAGGAGGATTATCATCTGCATCTGCTTGGGCTACAAGTTGTTCTAAATTTGTATTCGACAAAGATTTTTCAATGTCATCCTCATCTGTCGAATCAACTACAGGTACATTTCGTCTTTTTTGTAGAGTTTCCTCGCGTTTATTTTTCCTAAGTTCAACAGTAACTTCGTTTCTTCTTCTGCGCATTTCCTACAAAAATTATTTAATTAACAAATTTATTAATTTAAGAGCACCTTTGACATGTGCATCATGACCTTTATTATCATCTTACAAATTGAACAAAACGAATAAAAGTTCGACTTGCACTATAATACACTAGGAGAATCTCGTTAATTTAAAAAAAAGGCATTGTAAATACTTACATCTTGATCTTTTCCTTTGTTCTTGAAATTTTGGATACGACTCTTGTAGCCAGGGTCCGCCATTTTTTAACAAATTTGACAATATGAGCACGAGGGTAAAGCCGGTGCAACAAATCCTTATTCTTATCTACAATTATTAGGATATTTTACATCAAATGAAGGAAAAATATCCTGTCGTAAACCTATTTCCAACTACTAATAACAGTAGTGACTTATATTGCTTCTACTCTAGACATTCTACAAAACTTTCATCTTCGTTTTTCAGTCAGTGATTAATAGGGATTTTAGACTTTTATATCTGATTACGTATTTAAGAGCTTGTTTTAGCGTTTTCGAATACACTCGAACCGCTCTTATTTCACCTTCGCTTAATTCACATCCTCTGTTATTTCACCACGTTTCCCCCTATTAGGTCGCGAAACCGTCCCGGTTAAGTCGCCGCCTGTAAAAGTTTGGAAATTAGATTCTCGCATGAATATGTACAATTTTTATTGAAAAAAATGTGTGTATTGTTTATAGTTAGGTGTCTAAAAATATTAATATAAATATAGTGCTAGTGGTAAATTGATTTTTCGTTCGTGTCATTTTCGTTAATATATCTCAAATATTTTTTTTGCAGTTAAAACACGAAAAAGTTGAGGTTATGATCGCGACTTAAGAGAGGCAAAATTTCGCGACTTAAGCGAGGTAATGATGCACGGATTTGGCGACTTAAGAGGGGTTCGAGTGTATGTACATACTTAGGTACTCTGATATCCTTCTCTTGTAGAGATGGGCAAAGTAACTCTTTTTAATGAGGTAACTCACTGACTCCAACTCGGACAAAAGAGTTCTGATTCAAAAGAGTCGACTCTTTTAGAATGTCCTGCGCAAGTTCGCAACTATATTCTGCAAAGTGACTCCGACCTCGGTCGACTTCAGTAACTCACAGTGGTTCACAATCATCTCGTCGTTTTCTTTTAAAGGTAAAACTCATGTAATACCGAATCAATTATAAGAAAATTGCAATCATCTAACAAGAGACGAAAAAAAGTTGCAATAATATGATGGGTCATAGGCTAATTAAAAATTAGTATTACATCTTTAAAACTTTTCGTGTTTTGAAAATTATAGGTTTTTTAAGAATCGCCCTGATGTTAGTTAATGAGTTTTACCTTTAAATCGACGATCTGTTTTATTAAATTAGTCTTAATAAACTATTTGCCAATACAATTTTTATTGAAAAAAATGATTGTGTAATATATTAAATATGGACACCTAATCATTAAAATCCGTTAGGTGTCTTTTACATTTAAAATATTCATTCAAGTGGAAAATTGAATTTGGTCACGCACGACTGGGTATACTTACATTAATTTTTTCGTTCAGTTGGCTCATTTTTCGTTATAACAAGTGCTGTGGTATATCTCTAAATATTTCTTTTTTGCAGCTAAAACACGAAAAAGTTGAGGTTATGATCGCGACTTAAGAGAGACTAAATTTCGCGACTTAAGCGAGACGATGATGCACGGATTTGGTGACTTATGAGGGGTTCGATTGTACTTTGGCGGCGCAGTAGCCTACCGCGCCGAACCTAGGGACGTTCAAAGCGCTAACTGGCGGCTTTCAGATTTCGACCCGTCACCAACAACGGAATTCGGTCTCCTTATATTCTAGTCTTGGATGAAACAACGGATGTTACTAACCTTGACATTCCCACATTGTGTTATATTGTGGATTTATTTACTGACAAATAAATGGATGTCTGAATAAGATATAAATGTGCCCTTACAAAACCTTGCTTATTTTAAATATGCCTCAGGTACGTCTGTAGACTGTGAACGCTCGTTTTCATCTTATAAGTGGATTTTAAGTGACAGGCGCCAGAGCTAAACTTCTGAACATATGGAACAGTTATTAATAATTTATGGAAACTCGAGTGGCAGTACGGAAACGTATGTGTTATAGCGTCGTTTACCGTGAGTATGCAAGTTCTGTGCCTTGTGACTATGGTTCCGTAGCCGATTAGTTGGACTACAACAACCGCCCTACACGTGTAAGGTATGACCTGTTTAATATTTCGTAACGTTATTGATATATATCCTGGAGCCGCCCCTGGTAAAACACGGATCTATTATTAATTAACATCCGAACTAATGATCACATTGATCACGATATCTTCCCAATTCCAGAGGATTATTCTGGGGGAGTTATCTGGTGATGATGTTAAGTTGCATAAAGCAACTTTTTGTTAGAACCCTAGGATGAAGCTACTGTCAAATCAAATGTCAATACATATTAGAACTTATTCAGACGCGCCTGCGTCAAGCACAGTCCATACATTTATTAGGCAATGGTGACTATTTGATATAAATGTATTTACAAAAATAAGGTAACATCAAATGTTATAGAAAAGTAAAAATTTGTCATAACTCAATTTGTTAGAATTACTTTTAAAATAGCGAAAATTTAATCGTGATAAGAGTTCTTCTGAGTAAGTTTAAATTTAGCGCTTCCAAGAATAATGTCCTTTGAAGTCTAGCGACATCTATTCATGCTGATAATTTGTTAGACATTTGGACTGCCGTTCTACTAAACTGTTATGTCGTTTGAAAATAATAAGGGTGGGTGTTTAATTTCATTTGAAATAAATGGTACTTCGTATGAAATGCGTGTGAGTGCTAAAGGAATATGTCCAGTTTGAAAATTGGTAAGTAGCCCAAAACTTCATTAACGTTTAATAATTCTCTTTGAATTTTTATGTTTTGGTCCCACCCCCAGAGAACGGCCTGGGGGTAAAATATATTTTCCCCTTCTGAAGTGTTGATATTGTTATGTTAATTCGCTACTTAATGAGTCACTCCGACTTATTAATGTTATTATTTGTTTAATTCTACTTTGGGTGAAAATAAATATCAGAAGATTCTTATGATATACCAGACTGTGTAGGTAGAATATTGTGGAAGTTGTTATGTAGCATGCTGAAATGTAAGTAAGCAAAACGCATTTATTGTTGTAGTGTAGGAGCATGTATGTCAGCTAGCACTAAGTAGACCTGCTTGTGGTCATGTTGGAGACCAGATCTATACGTGGAATGCCGGAACCTTCTTGGAGCAACTACGGAGTTAAAGTACCTCCACATCAAATGGCTGCACCAGTTAGACACGGTAGATACTTTTATTTACACTTAATGAAGCATTATGTGTAATAAGAATTCTTGCATATTCTCAGCTTTTTTATTGTTTGCACATATTATGTAAAGCTAAATATTTATTTTGCAAGCAAACTTGCCTGTAAAAGCTTTTACTGTGGTCTTTTACAATATGTTTTATTACTATCTGGGGTAATTATGTATCTGAAACTGCGGAAACCCAGTCATGATTGCTGAAATTTTTATAATCCCTCATTGAACATGAATTTGGTTTTAGTTTATGATAGTTTAGAAAAGCAAATTATCGAACAAATTTGTTAGAGATTTTCAATATGTTTTTCCAAATGATGGTGTTCTGCAATCCTTTGTATCAAACATCAGCGCCATAATCTGGAAGAAATATAAGATAGGCAGAAGTAGAGCTTATGTGTAAGAAAGTTGCAATTACACAAATATATATGATATATCAGAAATATGTGAAAGTAATTGCATAAACATTCTCTAGTGTAAGTATATAACATATTAGAAGAAGATAACTTAATTAACAATTAACTGTTAGTCGAAAACAGTTGATATAAAAATAGGTATAGATATACAGTATTCTATGAAGTTCTTTCATCATTCAAGGAACATGTTCGTGAAATAATTTCTAGCCAAAGAGTAAATAGGTATCCTGTATTTATTGAGCTAAGTAAATTTGAAACAAAAAGTATTCTTAAATCATTTTAATTTTTGAAATAAAAGTATTTTTACGTTAATATTGTTTTTACTTTTATATAAATTTTTAAGGTAACCTCAGGTACGACTGTAGACTGTGAACGCTGTTTTCATCTTATAAGTGGATTTTAAGTGACAGCGCCAGAGCTAAACTCCTGAACATATGGAACAGTTATTAATAATTTATTGAAACCGAGTAAATAGGTATCCTGTATTTTTGAGCCAAGTAAATTTGAAACAAAGAGTATTCTTAAATAACTTTAATTTTTGAAATAAAAGTATTTTTACGTTAATATTGTTTTTACTTTTATATAAATTTTTAAACTGCTCACCTCCTACTTTCGTGCACTTAGCTGTATGACAGTGAATTACGCACATTGCGTTCATTATCTTAGCAGGTCTTTGTTATTTGTTCTGCAGCGTTAAAATACTTTGGGTCAAGCCCTTGTGTGTTTCTACTTTCTGTTTGTAAACGAAGTATTTTCTGTAACAGTACAAGTTATAATCCATACTATCGAGGTCTGAGAACTGGCTGGCCAAATTTGTGCCCAACTCAACTTATCCAATATCTAAGGTAATATGTGAGCATTGTGAGCAACCACTATCCGAGAAAAGTGAGGAGGAGTTTCTCAAGAATACTTTCAGTTTCATGTTTACATAGCCCAATGAATACAGTGAATCAGACACATGTACTCATATGAGCTTTTTTGCTTGAAATAATCTCAGAAATATGTTCCTTGAATGGAGGGAGAATTTCGTGAAACACCCTGTATAATATTCAACAAGCCCAATATTACGAGCACTGACATACTTGAATTGAATTTTTTTGTTTCTGAAATATATCGCAATAGAAATCCTATTATTTATATGTACATTTATTTGCTATAAACCTGTTTAAATTAAAAAGATTAAAGTATTTTCCTAAGCCGCTCGGCTTTTGTTTTCGTGTTGATTTAAAAAATGAGCATATTGGCAGTTTTTTTATTTGGTCAAATTCAATAACGTGAGAATTCCTGAGACTTTGTTTAGAGTGAGCTCGTGAGAATTCCCATCCCGTTTTTCTCCGTTGTTTTTAGTGGGGTATCACTTATGGCAGTATGGCTGTACCCTTTGTTGGATAAGAGAATTGTGAAACTTTTTAGATTCTGATGTTTAAATGTCTGTATGATTTAAAGCGATATTATTAGCTGAGAAACAGTAGAGTGTTCTGTATTCATTTTTAAAAATTCATTGTGTTAAAAACGTCATCAAAAACTAAAACCAAATTCGTTTCAAGACCCCCAAAGATGGCGACGTAGCTAAAATTTCAGTCAGATTGCTGAGATTTGCGTTATTGTAAATAATTACCTTGACTGGATATGATAGTTTCATATATTTCTAAATAATTTCGATTTGATAGTTTCAATTATCTTGTATATACCGGGTGTCTATGAAGATAAGATATACTCAATAACTTTGGAACAGAAAGATATATGCATTTTGGATTTTCACTGTTACAAATGGCTCATTGCATCTTTAGCAGTTTTCACGATTTTTCCTAGCCAGCTAGTCAGAGGATTAACTTCTAGTTAATCAGGGTATAAAACAGGGTATAAAATTAAATTTAACCAATTTAAAAAAAGTTTCTACTTTAGAATTTTAAATTGGTTAAATTTAATTTTATACCCTGTATTTTTTTCTATAATTGTAATTTATAAGCCGTTCTGAGTAAGAAGGCATCAGAATAATATTTTTTTAAAAGTCTTCATTTACATTCAATTACAATTTAGCTTACATGTGAAATTTGTGAGCTTGATCAATGGAAATCTATAGTAGCATTCCCTTTGGCAATTCATCTTTACGAACTCTTAAAAACCTCATTTATTTAAGATTAATGGATGTAATACATTTGAAATACATCATTGAAAAGAGGAAATAAAAAAATTAGTTATACAACGTTGAAATTAAAAATTCCGACTAATTTTACAGTGAATAAAAACCGACCGAAATTTTTTTTTTGAAAGAAATGTAATGCTTTGATGGTTGTTTACTCCATCCACAGCACTAGATATAAAAATAGAAACTGGTATTTAAAAAAGTACTGTGCCTTCTTACTCAGAATGGATTGTCAATTATTTTTTTGGGAAAGTAACACATATCTTTTTCTGTTTAAAAGTTATTGAAGTGTATCCGATCTTGTAGACACCCAGCATAGTTATATAATATTGTATCACTTTATTTGAAATTTGCCAGCATTTGCTAGTTTAATTCAGAGCATTTTTTTTTGGAAATTTTAACTTATCGATTATATTCATTAACAGCTGTATTATAATTAAAGCCGGCAGATCCGGGCGGCTGGCCATAACCATACGTGTCATACTACTTGCTACTTGTATGTGCAAAAACAAAATTCATGAAAACAATAAACTGTTGCAATTTAGAAAGAGATGTTGTTAAACTTACCCTGTTATTTACATTGAGATATGGCCCGTTGAGATGGCCTGCCGCCCGGATCTGTCGGCTTTAATTATAATGTGGATTATTATAATACAGGGTGTCCGATAAGTAAGCAGCAATATTCTAGGAGTATGCAGGGGAGGTAAAAATAACACTCATTCTTCATGAAATTTTTTCTCATACGGCTCTCCTACCGAGATATCAGGCCTCAAAGTAGTGCTTTGAATTTTTTTGGCAAGAACTTTTGCGTATATTTTACTAATTTTATAATAAAAAACTCATCAAAACTCATAAAACTGCCATATTAAGGGCGTTTTAAATCAACAGGGAGTTAGAAGTGGACCAACTCAAAGACAAAAAAGTTTTCGACACAAGTAGGCTTAATTTTAAGACCGAAAAACATAAAAGTGGTAAGATTGCAAGTGAAATTATATAAATATAAAGGATAAGGTCAGGAGATCTAGGTGGCCATGTAACAGGTTCCCTTCAACCAATCCATTGTGGATAATTTAAAATTAAACATTGTGGATTTAAATCTGTTTATTTATTGTTTATAATTTTTTAGAACTGTAACTTTGGAATAAATAGAAATCGACTTATCACTTTTATGGTTTTTAGTCTTAGAATTCAGTTTAGTTTATGCTCCAGAATTTTGACGATAACAATACAAAACACCCTATTTAATATATTTCTTCATAAATCCATTTTCGAGTCATTTCCTTCTTTGCTGATTAATCCAGTTCATATTATAAAACGTTAAACACTTTGGCAAGCTGCATTGTATTTTTTTCTGAAAAACCTTATTTCTGAGAACTGCAAAACGTATTTGTAAGCTAATAAAAATCTTAATTTCAATTAGCCTTTTGATATAATGATAAAAGCAAAATAAAGTAGGTCTCCGGTAGAGCACAAGGGGAATCCCATCAGTAATAATCGGTTAACTACAACTGGTCAGAATAATAGAGTCAAGCATTTATTCGTAAGGTTATTGCGGTGCCCTGTATTTGCTGGGTAAATTGTGGTAATATAGAGACTAGTAGATGTTTTATTTGTCGAATTCTAGAATAATGAAAAAAAAATTATGACATGAAAGAAAATCCCAAAAGGAAATAGCTGGGATAATGGAAAAATAATGGTCGAAAATGCGTTAAAAGTTAAAAAAGTGTAACAAAACTCTGAATAAAAAGAATACACAATAAACCGATAGACGAATTACTCATGTGGTAAAATTGAACATTTTTAATTCATCATTTCAAGATAAAAACATCCGACCAAGATTGCAAGAATCTCATTTTCACAACAGAGTACCCAGCAAAGTTTCGCTCTTACAGCTGTGGGCTACAATTTGTAAAATACAGTACAGTTATGAAAAAGGTTTTAAAGATCGGAAAAATATTTTGTGAAACCGTGAGAGGATAATAAATTTTGTGGGTTCTGATGATTATAAATATATTCAAAAGCCGCCAAACCAAGAACTGTTACCTAAAGAGCTATGCCCAGTTCTTTATGAAACTTGGGCCATCGGAGTGCAGATATGAAACATGTCTAGGATTGTAGGGCATCAGTAGAGAATCAAAAAGTTCTACGGGCACAACTCTGTTGAATCAGTCCTAGAGGTGCTGGAGCGCTCCAAATTTTGCCCCTGTTTTCATAGATTTGTCTTGTGTTCTCTGCGTCCAGGGCATCTCCCCGTGGTGACGGCGGTAACGGATGGTACTAAATACATTGTTTTGCACAACATTTAGTACAATTCATTATTCCGGCTACGCTCGACACCTTAAAGATGAAATCCGTGCACCATCGGGGCAGCCACAGACATATTTATAATGCTTCAAAGCTCCGATGAAGAGCAAGAAACAGAAGCGTTTTAGACCTCTCATTTATACGGGACGTCCAAGAGCGCATCAAAATTCCTATTTTTTACTCAGCAAACGTGCTCCTATCGATCGATATATAACTCGTCACTGCACTTTCATGGCCCAAACTGGGCATAGTTCTTTACTACGAAAACTGTTAAACATGAGGTGGTAACATAAAGTTGTGGCGAGCTTTTTCATGGTATGGCATTGGACAATTTATTGTATAAAACGTATAATAGGTCAAAGTAAATACATAAATATCCTTCACAATGTGGTGCTTCCTTATGTACGCGATCAAATGCCATTAATATGGCAATTTTCAAACAACAGATCTGAATCATACTACAAAGGAAAATAAATCCTTTGATAATCATAAAATATCGGTGTTTGAGCAACTCAGACTTGCGGGCTGACTTAAAAATTGCAGTCGGTAAATATCGCACGAAATAAAGAACTATGACAGATAAAATAAAAAGAGTGGGTATCCATACCAATCGAATAATACCGAAAGCTGTTCGAGTGTTTGCTACTCTGTCGTGAGGCATTCAATAAAAATAAAAGTCATGACATGAAGTATTAAGCAAATATATACCTTTATTTACACATTCAAATATAATGTGATGTATGGCTGTATTTGAGTGACCAACCACTTTTATAAATTTTGTATTTATATTTATTTCTATTCTTTTGTTTGTCCATATTTGATTTAGCCGTTTTTGAAATATTTAATTTTATATTTTATCTTATAATTCACTCACATGCGGGTGATAATTCATATTGAATACATGTATCAAAAAAGGGTCATTTACCCATAACTTTTTTTTATTGTTGCAACTAGTTTTGGAACTATTAAAAGTCCATCTTCAAGCATTAAATATTTTTAAAAGTCGTTTTTCAAATCTTGTTAAGAATTTTATTGCTACTAACTACTTGTTTTAAGACAGTTTCTTGTTTTTAAAAAACAAAATACTGAATAGGTACCGTCTCATATTTTGTACTGGAATATTATATGCATGGTATTGATAATAGATCAATACCAAGAGTAATTATTGTATAATGCAATCCCGAGATGCAAAACAAATTCTAATATCTTAGATTTTCTAAAAAAATCTTGGTTTTTTTATACTAAATTAAAAAAAAAAAAATTTTTAATTTTATATATTTTTACTTTTGTTATTTGCTTGTATTTCAACTATTTCCTGTTTTTTTCTTTACCATTTTTTTAAATGTATTTTTTTGTTAGATTTCCTTCCATTTATTTAAATTAAATATTTCAAAAATGGCTGAATCAAATATAGATAAACCCTATACAGTATGTGTAAAGCCGACATCGGTCGATTGTAAAAAAGGACAAATTCAACACTTCTCGTTCTAACGACTAACGCTGCGTGACGAGAGGGCCGGTCTGATTCCCTCGATGACGTTTTTTTTTTTATGTCTATATTTGAAAATATAATATATATGAAAATATATTAACCAGTAAATACACTAAAAGCAGATACACTTAATACATTATGTATGTCTCCATACAGCTGGAATATATATGTATATGTCGACATACTGTATGACTCGTAATCTTACTCTTTTGTATGAGGATTTACATTTGAATTAATAAATTTATCCATTATTGAAGTTCATTCCATTTGCACACTCATCCTCTTCATCCACTTATTACTTTGCAGACCTAAGAACAAGACATCAATGATTATTTGGAAAGATCCTCTTGTAAGATCTTTCTTTTATTTGGATAACTTGAATGTTTTAAAGTGAACGATTTTAATTATTGACCTTGCCGAATGCCTCGTCAAGTTAATAACATAGTACAGATCTGTATTAACGCATTGTGAGGAATATAGGCAGTACTTATTTCAATTTGTTTCTCACTGTAATACACAATTTTCCTGATTCTGAAAAAAAAATACATCTGTTTCATATACTTTTTTCTCAATGAATTTGCTCTATAAGACCAACCATCAACTTATCTCTAATAACTCTTACTGCTAAATACTTATCAGGTAAATTTGGTCCTTTAGTTAGTTCTGATTTTAAAACTTAACACTATCGCCCATGCACAATGCTTTGCTTTTGGCACAAACACTTTAAAATGGTATTGTTCTTTTTAGTCTTCGGAACAGGTTTTTATTATCCAGCAGCTGAAGAATTTCTCAATTTTCGTGCGTCTTTCGCAAAACCATTTCATTTCCTCTTTAATTATTGGAATGCCACGATCCCTGTGGATGTCAGTGTTCCTAAAATTCATGATGTATTCACTATAGATAATATGCATAAAAGTTTGTTTTGGAATATTTAAGAATGTGGTGATGGATTAGAGATTTATAATGTAAAGACACGTTGGAATGTCTTCGTATGAACCATTTATATCTTTTAAATTTTATGTTGTTAATCTTTTTTCTTTATGTGCTCCTTCCATCTCAGCTTGGTATCCAAAGTCATATCCAGGTCAGTTGTCTGTGCTTTCATAAGAGCACGGCATATAAGGTTCAGTCGCCTATAGGACTCAAAATTGCAGAAACAGTCCGGACGTTTTCCATTCATTTGTCCCAAATAAACTTGGTTAAGTAACACTTCTTAAACACTCGGATAGAAATACGTCGAGCTTGTCATGTTAAAATACTAACTGTCTTGCATGGGAAAGGAACAATGCAATAAGGTACAGGATCAAGAACAAAAAATTCTGGTAAACCATCTTAAACTTTGGATTGAATATGTTTCTTCACATATTTTTGTACTATCTATCTGAAAGAGGTACGGTTTCTACATATTGTCTAGGTAACACGCTATTTAAGTGTGTGTATTATATCTATTCAGCAGATAAAATAAAGTTTGTGTATTGAACATACATTCAAAATCTTGTTTGTCTCCAATACGCTTTAACCCTCAACCCTGGTTGACAAAGACAATTCTTTGGGTCACCAAAGTGAGTCTTAGTTATCTTGCATAAACACCCACGTAAGTGACATTTCATATTCTACATAAACATATTCTGCTTCCATGTTATTGGACCAGTCAGATAAACGATTGCGTGAACCTTGATGAAGTACCGATTAGAGTTTTTAAAAAAAACACCAAAAATGATCAGTCCAATTTTATTTGGTATTAAGTATATTACAGCAAATATCTTGTACATACCGGTGTAGTAACATGTTTGAGTCTTGCCCTGTTGCAAGCAATATTCGTCTTGTCATACAAAAGTATACAATGCACAAAAGGTACAGGTTCAAGATCAGAACCTTCTTATGGCAATGTTCAGAACGTTTCGGTTTGAATCAATTTCTTCTCATGTTCATTTTAAACTATCTATGCCCTGATATGTACAAGGTGAGTAATTGCTACAAATGGATATTGTCAAGGTAACATCTAATAGCTTGTGTAGCAATATTTCATGCAGAAAGTTTTTTCATACCAGGACTGAGTCATTTGGAGTGTCCGCCAACTCAAGAAATATCAGAATGGGTAAGCTTTTCTTGAAAGACAAAATTAATAAACCATAGGTGAGACATTCCTGTAACTTGGCAGTTAGTTCTACCTTTAGAATGCCGGCTGGCTAAAATATTAGACAGCTAAATATTAGCTAAAGTATTAGGATTCTCAGATCACTTATAGTGAATGTCTACCATTTAACAGTCATCTGATCGCTAAGGATTCCATCTGAAATATTCCATAGGATCCCATTTTCCTCTGTGAAGTTTATTAGTTGTATTTTGAATGGAATTCGTCGTACATGCCCTGTAAATACGTTTTTTAACTGGGATTTTCTGCAAGTTGATTGAGCTGCAAAACGCTTTTAACCCTGGAACCGGGTTGACAAAGACAATTCGATAGCTTTAGGCAGGTATTGACTTTTTACGTTATCTTGAGAAGCAGCCTATCAAAATGAGCTTTCAAATTCTACATAAACATATTCCGCTTAATGTGATTGGACATATTCAGATAAGACAATTGCTTAAATTCCTTATTGAACAGGATTTTGAATATAATAAGAGAAGTTAGGCCAAAAATTCAGTCCTGTTCCTTAGAATAATTATTAGTTTTTTACTTGCATTACTGTATTTAGTATAAATATTTTTTTTTACCGATACTTGAATATAATGTGTTCGATTGAATTTGAATGTAAAACATTGAATTTCTACCTATAACTATATAAATATATAAGTATAAAAATATATACGTATGAAAATATATACCTGAAAATATGTAAGTCTAGGGATGAAGAAAAAATATTATTTCAGTGTAACTGATCGCTTTTTTCACGTTTTTGAGGGGTTTTATTGGTGACTAAATATAATTTAGAGTGTTTTTGGTAGCTTATTACATTATAATATCAAGCACATTCGGTTAAAAATAAATATATAGTAATTTACACAATCTGCAAATTTTTAACATTGGTCCGACCGTTGCCAGCCGGCCTGGCTCATATATGAGCCACCCGTGACCTCGGCAACTACTCTAGATGTATTAGATGTTTATATATATAAACTTTGCCCCTCAAAAATATCCATTTATAAGGGAAAAATGCCGGCAGTCTAAAGGTTAAATCAACATCATATAGTTGAATAGTACTAACAAAAATTAAAAATTTAAAATATTTAAAATAAAAAGTTTTTCATTAATTTATGTAATTTTAAGATGGAATTCAAAAGAAAACTTTTTTTTCACTGTTCTTTCCACTACCATTATTTTGTCCACCCTATTTTCTTTCTGTGTAGATTATACAATGTTTATAACATAGATGGTTAAATTGGTTATGTCCAGTAAACCATGTTTAGGTGAAAAAATGTTTTCAGTGCAGAAACACTGCTATTATTTTGACTACACTGTATGTATATCGATATTTACCTTATTGTACATGGAAAACGTGTTTTTTCAGTTACATTTTAAAAAATAGGAGTCATTAAAAAATTATATCAACGATATCGTACCTTTTGGATAAATGGTTATAAAAAAAATCGAAACCTATATCAAAAACGGCAATTCATATGTATCTGTTCATATGTCTAAGAGATATACCAGGTAATATTGACCAAATAAAAAAAAATGTAAAAAAAAGGGGGAGCTACCACATTACTAACCCTACTGTTCAGATTACTCTCATCAATTCAGATTAATCCCATTCAAACACGAAATAATAATTGACATTTATAATAATCAGTACAGAAAAACAAGGATAAAGTTCTTTATAGTGGCTGTGTCAATTACAAAACCATTTCATTAAAATTGAAAATGAGCGATATTTTATTATTTTTAAGGGATAACTTAAAACCACTTTAAAAGGCCAAATAATATCCAGAAAAATATCAAAAACCAATATTAGTCTCCATTATAATTATCTCCAAAATCTACAGCATTCTTAAAAAATACAATAATTCTGTCGACATAATTAATTTTAATATACTAATAAACTGATAAATTCTCATTCTAATAAATTCTAATCTAATATATTTAAGTTTTTCTAGTCGAATAAGTCTTATGTTAATACAAATGTTTCAAATAAATATGTTAATTTAAACGGCGGTATTATGTTCACATAAATGTTAATTTAAAATTATCGTTTAAATGTATTAGTAAAATCATTAATGCACATCACTAATAAAATTGTCACGTAGCATTCAAGTTAAAACATTTATAAAGTTTCGACCTATAGTTGATAAAACATTTTTGTACATTAGGTTAAGAATGAAACGTATTAACTTTCACTATAACTTTCTGTAACAATTATGTATATATATATATATATGTAGGTTATCCGTTGATAAATTATGTGTACTCTAATTATTATGTATAATTGAATGTGTATTTTTAACATTATTTTCAATAGGCAAAACTGGCCAAGACGACGTATGTTATGTTGTGGCGAAGTATGATTATGAGCATCAAGGACCACAGGAACTAGACCTTAAAAAGAATGAGCGCTATGTACTTCTAGACGATACCAAGCATTGGTGGAAAGTACAGAATTCTAGAGGCCAAGCTGGGTATGTGCCCAGTAATTACGTAAAGAAAGAAAAACCCTCGCTTTTTGACAGCATCAAAAAGAAGGTAGGAAACCCTCTGATGGTACGTTTGTTTCTTTATATGTTCCTTTTAATTTTGTTTTAATAACACTAGTCGACAAAGTAATGTTTTTTTCTTGTGCCTGGGTTTAGTGTATTATTTTTTTATTTGTCATGCATTAAAACAAAAGTTTGGTTTTTATAGTCTTGAGAGAAATAACACAGGTCAAAAAAAAAAAAATTCTGCGCCAGGAACTAAACCTATCAAATCCGAAGTATTTTCTGTGCTGAAACCGAATTTATCTAAAACTTACTAGATTCTCAGTAGGTAAATCCCGTTTTTTTTTTTGTCAAAAATAGGTTTTAATGTGAAATATTTTTTTTTTAAAATATTAATCATTTCTTAACCAGACAGCCAAGATTTTTACACGTGAATACGTTCCGTTGTCAAAATTTGTGCTAGACCCTTCTATTTCCTATAAAATGAGAATGTTGGGGAAAAACAGCCCAAAAACGGAAGAATTTGTGTTTTTCAAGAATGTATGACCGGACATGTCATTTCTGAAGTATTTTTACACTCTGAATACGTTCCCGTTGTCAAAATTTGTGCTAGATCTCATGATCATGAAATAACAATTATTTTTAAAGGTTGAAATGGTTCTACTACAATTATTGATATAGTGTTAAAATGATCCTGGTTAATGTCATAAAGATTTAAAGGCTCGATTGCTTCTGAAAATATATATATTGTTGTTGTGAGCTTGCTTTGCCAATCTACTTGCTATTGCAAGTTTCCTGGAACCAGCTCTGCCTTGCTCAGAAAGTATAACATAGATAAGAATGTCGAAATCTTTACGAGCCAGTAAATATTTCCGAAGTAATATTCTATTTATAAGGAATTTTACAGAGACGAAATAGTTGTTACTAATTGCTTCATTTCACATAGTACCTATTAGACTGTAATCGCGTCATATTACTAGTATAATGTGATTTATGTGATCCGTTTGAGTCTAAATATGGTTAAATGGTGTCAAGGAGGTGCAAATATGATGCAGATATAATAAGTGTACAACTAAAATCATGGATTTTCTTATTTGTAATTGGATTCGCTTGGTATGCAAATGCAAACTTTTTTCACAAATAGTGATTTTTCTCTATTTAATATCCCTAAACCTACAATAATAATAATATACACAAATCCCAAGCACAGAATTCGTGTAGACTGGTTTGATTTATGTTTTACCAATGGAAATAATGAAAACAAGCTAAGCATGACAGTTGAGTAAACTCAACAGCAGCTGAATGGGTCGCAAGTCCACGTATTCACCAACCATATAAAAAATCTTTTCAAAACTGGAAGTACATATTCAGACTAATTGACAAGTCTGAACCGCTTTCACATAACGCTGTGTATTCAAAATCATCGGTATTTTCAGACATTTTGATTTACGGTGTTTTTCAAAATTACTAATATTTTGCATAACTCTTCAAATAACTAAACCGCAAACAAATGACAACAAGCCCCGCTCACTCAGGTTACGTGTAGATTGCGATAGTCTGAACGTCGAGTCCCTCTCGGGCATGCACAATTTTAGCAGTAATGCTTGCCCAAGTACCGCTCGGGCATGTGCGTTAAGGGGTTAATTCTCTATTTAGGTCAAAATTACACCTACCTAATGCCGTTGCACGTCACCTAACTGACCTAGATATTGTGCAAAAAGAATTACCTGGATCGGTCAAGCCGTTTAGGCCTACTCACGTAAAAAACACACACACGCACACACACACAAATAAAAAAAAAGAAGGGGGGAGGCCCCAATAAAAAATGGGGAGTTTAAAAGAAAATTTTTTTTTGAGGGGGGAAAAGGACAACCACTAATTGTTTAATTTGAAATGTATAATTTTGTGTAGGTGAAGAAAGGATCTGGTTCTAAGACGCTTCCCTCTAATAATTCTCCTTCAAGAACAGTCGAATCACCAAGTATGGCAAGAAGACTGCCAGCAGACCCCTCAGAGGCTATTGGCGTCGCCGTCGTGAAATATAACTACCAAGCTCAACAGCCGGACGAATTGTCTTTAGTGAAGGGTTCCAGAATTCTTATTTTAGAAAAAAAGTAACGATGGTAGGTAAAAAATAAAATTTTTATAAGGATATCCAAAACTTTAAAGTCATATTCTAAACTAGTCTATTAAACCTAAAAAATATAGAGTTGTGAAAGATAATATTAGCGAAATTACCAATCATCCAGTTTCAGTTGACAAAAACAACATTAAGAGATCGCAATACAATTTTAAGACAATTAAACTTATGATGTCTACGTCATTACAGAAGAAACTCGATTATCTAAACTAACTGGGGTTAAGGGTTGTTTGGATAACCAAAAATTCCGATAACCGAGAAAGATTTTCAAATACATAATATATTTAAAAAAACAAGAAAACCAGGAAATATTGTTATGTAAATACACAGGTGATACACAAAATGACTTTATCGAAACGTTGTGTAGTTGAACTAATATAAATACATAGTTATCTACATATTAGTTATGTACCTACATTATGCACTAAATTGGTTTGAGAAAGTAGTTTAATTTTTTTCAAACCACACTTTTTCACTATTGGCATATGCCGCGAAGCTCTGGCAAAAAAAAGTGAAGCATTTGAGCTTTTGGATAATTGAGGATTCAGGTAATTGAGGTTCGGATAATTGAGTTTCTACTGTACTGGGGAGAAAAGTCGATTATTTCGAAAAACATTTGATATGCAAATCAGTGTTGAAAATAAAGAGCCATTCAAAAAAAGTCATCAAATCTGGCTATGAACGAGAGAGATGGAAATAGCAATAATGTCTAAACTCAACACGAAACTTGGTTGTCAAACTTTTGACAAGTGGCTGTCACAATTGTATAACAATTAATTGCTCTCACATAATGTGACAACCTTGACAATTAAATAAGGTTATAAATTTAGAAATACGTCTTTTTGCTGGGCCAACTTTGATGACATTTTTTTTGGATAGCTCGTTACATTGTAATCCATATTTCATGTGCTCTAATGTTTGCTGTTTTTGTAACCAAACAGTTAGTTTGGTTGAAATATACACTGTGGGGAAAAAATATGGAAACATCTAGGAATTCCGCGAAATTGGTTACAAAACGAAAAATCAAGGTCGTATCCTGAGGTAACTTTCCACGAGGAGTCCAATGGTGACCTTGGATTTGACATTGAACCTCCATATCAAGGTCATTTGAAGGTCAATTTTGTTTTTGTAATGGAAACCTACATTTTTGATGCCACAATAGAAAAAGCGGGAAATTTTACGTGCAGATATGTATTGAGATCTGAGTTCAAGGTGACCTCTATGGGTTGAATAGAGGTAGTTGGCAATTTCAACATACCTATTAACAATAGCGTATTAATAAGGCGATTTGCATTTTGATAAAGAAGTATTAAATTTAGCGGATCAAGAGTTCAAAAGTGTGAGTGAGGGGTCATTGGACTCCTCGTTGAAAATTATCTTAGGATACGACCTTAATTTTTTATTAACTTTACTAATTCCCACGAGGTTCCATATTACAGTAGTTTGACGTCTGTCCAACCCACAGAGGTCACCTTGGACACAGATCTGAATACATATCTGAACGTGAAATTTCCCGCTCTTTTCAATTGTGACTTCAAAAATGTGGGTTGCCTTTGAAAAAAAAAAAAAGTTGACCTTCAAATGACCTTGATATTGAGGTTCAAGGTCAAATCCAAGGTCATCATTGGACTCCTCGTTGAAAGATACCATAGCATATGACCATGATTTTTCATTTTGTAACCAATTTCGCGGAATTTCTAGGCGTTTCCATACTTTTTCCCCTCCCTGTAAATAAGATATATCGGGTGTTTCACCCAAGATGGTTTCTTCCATAACTCCGTTATTGTAAATTTAATAAAAAATTGTTTCAAATAAAAGTTCAAAAGTCCAAAATGATGTGCATATTTTTAAAATATTTGTAATTGTATAGGGTGCTCCAAAAAACAAATTTAGTGGGGTATCCAAAAACGTACAAATATGTGGGGTGTTCCATTTAAATTAACGAAATTGTGTAGCAGTTGCATGAAAAGAGTACCCTGTATAATTATAAATATTTTACAAATATGCACATCAGTTTTAGCAACTTTTATTTGAATAATGTTTTTCTTAAATTTACAATAATGTAGTTATGGAAGAAACTGCCTTTGGAAAGGTGAAATACCCTGTATTGCAAATTAATTTTTTTAGGCTGGTGGCGAGGCCAAAGCAGTAATATTTCTGGGTGGTTTCCTTCGAATTACACCCAAGAAGAAGGAGAAATCGATGATACACTTCACACATATGCTATGGCGGAAAATGTACTGGATATTGTAGTCGCGTTGTACTCATTTTCTTCATCCAATGAACAAGAGCTATCCTTTGAAAAAGGAGATCGTTTAGAAATCCTGGATAGACCAGCTAGCGATCCGGAATGGTAAGTCATTGAAATTATATTTACACGTTCGCTGCTCATGCCGACACCCTGACGTCATGTGCATTTGTATAGCTGTGCTCACAACGCACATGTTGCGGCGCAAACACGGGTTTTATATTAGTGGAATTTTAGACTCGGCACTGCAGTTGAGCTCTTGCTATCGTAGGAGCTAATATTTTTTCATAGAATATCTATGTTTATTTTATATGTACTTTTTTATGTTTTACGAATTTGTGTTGTTTTATAACTTATAGTTGCATAAATAAAGAAACCATATGAAAATGTACTCATTACGACACCTATGCGTCGGCGAACACTTCTCTTAAAAACCTAATGCCCAGTGCTCACGACGTTTTTTTTTCGTAGTGTAATTTTTTTTGCAAAATATGCTCTTATAAGCAAGTTTTTGAAACAATAGTAAACAATTAAACATAATTCAGTAAGCAGCACTAGGAAAGTTTATCCAATTCCCCATGAGTAGTGAACGTGTTAAATTACATGCTATCTTATTACAGTAAAGAAAATAATAGTAGCGGTTAAGTAAATTGTTTTCATTTTCTTGAGGTGATTTTTCAATCTCAGGAAGAGAAAAAAAGTCACAAGGACTCAAGTCGGGTGAATAAGGAGGCTGAGGAGCCACAGGAATGTTTTTACTGGCTAAAAACTTGTTTACTGAAATGGCTGTGTGACAAGGCACATTGTCGTGATGCAACATCCAGTTGTTCTTGATGTTTGATCTCACACGCATGATCCTTTTTCAAGTACCTCTCTGTAAAAGTGTTGATTTACTGTTTGGCCTGGAGGCACAAACTCCTTGTGGACAATAGCGGGCCATACACTTACATTCTTATCGAACGTCTTTGACTGCGACAGACTGCCCTTCGGTAAGACTGGCAGTCTGTGGATTATAGCAGGTACATCCTCTCCCTACAAGTAAAGCCTGCGACCGGCCTTGTCCGTGTTGGGCATAAATGGAAAAAGTTGTCAGCAGTCTTTGACTGTTGTATTTGAAGATGTATTTTATGTGATAGTCATAGAAAACCATGCTACTTATAGGTTTTCCATGGTGATAGCTCTAGTGTAAACAAATACTAAAACGGTGAATCAAGATATGAGGTTTTTATCAACAATTTCTAATAGAATTCAAGTGAAAGTTTTCCATGTCTGGAAAATTAAATCAAAGGAGTACGTAAACAATAATGAATGAGTACACTGTATTTTCATATAGCAATAAAAATATACGTTCTTACCTTCATGTAGTTAGTTTTCAATTCCTTATACAGTACACGGCATGTTTCAGGAATTATATATCCCACTGCTTGTGCCGATATTCCAGTCGAGAATTTAAGTTCTTCATAGGTTTCACCTGTTGCCAAATATCTCAACATTGCAACAAGACGTGGTGGAATACTTTCCTGCATCTTTGTATTTTGTTTAGCTAACTTTAATTGTACTGAAGCCAACAACTCATTAACAGGTTCACTGCTCATGGGGAATTGGATAAACTTTCCTGGTGCTGCTTACTGAATTGTGTTTAATTGTTTACTATTGTTTCAAAAACTTGCTTATAAGTGCATATTTTGCAAAAAAATTACACTACGAAAAAAAAAAAATGTGACACATATGTTGCGTCGTGAGCACTGGGCTTGGGTTTTTAAGAGAAGTGCTCACCGACGCATAGGTGTCGTAATGAGTACATTTTCATATGGTTTCTTTATTTATGCAACTATAAGTTATATAACAACAAAAATTCGTAAACCAAAAAAAAAAACTAGATAAAAAAGGGCGAAAAATGAATATAAAATATTAAAAATATAAAAAATTGCAAAGCTCCTACGATAGCAAGAGCTCAACTTCAGTGCTGAGTCTAAAATTCCACTAATATAAAACCCGTGTTTGCGCCGCAACATGTGCGTCGTGAGCACCGCTATGCAAATGCGCATGACGACAGGGTGTCGGAATGTGTTAAAGACTTTATCATTCATGCGAAGGTAATTTTTCAAATCAGTAGGATCATTGTGTTTTAGTTCGTTTAATAATGGTAAATGGCTTAATATTTCCCTTTTTTGTAACCATTTTTTTTTTACCCATATGGTACGAGTTTTACGCTTCCGTTTATTTTTTATAGTCAAATAACTTGATAAACAGAGTATAGCCTTTCATTTTGCACTACTCATAATCAAATTATTATATGCAATACTATTAAATAATTAATTTTAAGACGGTAATTATGATTAGTTATTTACTAGGTACTATAGTTACCGCAAAATATAACGTAAGACTTTCGACTTGCCGAAAATCCACGGGCCACGCCAAGATTGCTATTTTTCAGCAGACTTGTGACTATTAACATAACGTTTTGGCCCTTCACGGACTTAATAAACGAGTTAAACCGACAAACTTTACTTCATGTTAGTGGGTAACGAAAGTGATGGCCCGTCAGAGGTTAAAACTGACAGACCAAGCTTGTCAGCCAAAGTCCGTCTATAAGACTGTAAATGTATGGTCCTTCCTGGCTATTCCTGGCTATCAAAAAAGCAAATTAGCATGCATTTGATCTTCGACTTGCTCATTCTTGGGTTTTTTGGTCTTGGAGAGCTTGAAGTGTGCCATTCCATGCTTTGGCGAGTGGTTTCCGGGTCGTACTCAAACACCCAAATCCTCACCACACGTTCCATAAAATGGGAATAATTTTCAATTGATTCCAAAAAGTCAAGACACCTTTCTCTCCTGATGTCGTTTTGTTCCTGTGAAAGGTTTTTTGGAACTATTTTTGCACAGATTTTTCTCATCCCCAATTCGTTAGTCAAAATCTGATGAACAATGACATTGTCTGATGAATCTGATGAGAAATGATCATTCTTGTTCTTCATCTTCAATCGACTCTCTTCCTTCTGAGAATGCCTTAAACCACCGAAAAACCTGGGCTCTTGACAAAATACTATCTCCATAGGCGTGTTGAAGTTTTTGCAAAAGTATCTGTTGCACTGTATCCAAGTCTGCTGCACAACCAGATAGCACACCGTTGCTCAAAATTAATGTCACTTATTTTTAAAATGCACTAGAAAAAAATCGGTTTACGAAAAAAGTCACGAAAAACAAACAAATAATGGCACTAACATGTTCAAACTTACACTGAAGGCATGTTACACGTTAACCTACCATCCTTCCAAGTCCCG
Organism: Aromia moschata; assembly: GCA_029963805.1. NCBI lineage: Eukaryota > Metazoa > Arthropoda > Insecta > Coleoptera > Cerambycidae > Aromia > Aromia moschata. The sequence continues at coordinate 89,886 of JAPWTK010000637.1, forward strand.
TCTCCGCAGTGTTGCTAGATCGGGCGCTACGTTGCCAGTCTCATTACTTAACACGTTGAGTGCGGATGTTAGCCGGGGCTAACAAACGTAACGCTCTCTGGCGTAAGTGTGTTAGCCCAAGCTAACACAGTCCTTGGCAACCCTAGCATCACAATTTCTACCTGCTAGGGACTGGTGGGGGACGAACTCGGGTACGGTTGTTAGACCGGGCTACAGCCCTAATAAAACCCAAATAATACTAATATATAAATTTTTTATATTTATCCTTCATTATTGAGGTCATAAAACGATTTTAGAAGAGGTGGAAAAAAAATATCCATACGCCGCGGTTGAAATGAAGGTTGTGCTCCGCACTCAACGTGTTAATTTACACACCTCGTACATTCACAGTTCCCCTTTCATCATCCAGTGGGAATATTTGTTATATTGATGTTTACTGTAAAATGCTTAGATGTGTCAATATTATACCGGGCGTCTACAAAATTTGTTTTTTTTTTAACATTTAGGAACTTTAGATTTTTAAACGGGACACCCTATATATTTTGTATAATTTTAATGTACATTAAGTCATTCTGATTAAGAATAAAAATTGCCATATCTTTTTTTTTTTTTGCTATAAATCCGAAGTGCTGTGCACCTTAAAAATGAGGTTTTTTGAGCTCAAATCCAAAGGAGCTATGAAGGCTTATTTTTACTACCATGGCTAATACAGGAAGTCTATAAATAACTTCCATATGACTCGAGGACTTATTAAGTGTTTAAACAACACCAAGCTATATTTTACAACTAGAAGTTTGACACAGGAAAATATTTTGTTCTAATGGAGCTCATCAGCATAGTGACGGCCAGGAAGCGAAAACAAAAAAGCTTTCTTGCCGTCTTCACGTTGATTCATGAGTTACAAACCTTGAACTTTGAGGAAACTTTATGCTCAAAAATTCTTGAACATAACACCAGATGACCTATAATAATGTATTCCTATTGTCTCACTTTCGATTGGTTCACCCCTCACTTTCTTATTTGGTCAAGTTTATCTGAAAAAGAACTTCACTTACTAATTATTCTTGTTTATCTAATATTCCTAAATGAACAAATGAAATAACTAGTCATAGCAGTAAGAGAAGATTTTCTCTTTTTTTTTACTAGGGAAGAACTTTTGATAAAAACATACACAAACACTTTTCCCCACTAAGACCAGTGAGAAAGTGGAACCTCAATGGACTCTTAGATATCCGGGCTTATATGTATATCTTTATTCATGCTCTACATTTGATAATTTCAATAGTTTTGAATGCATCTGTGTGTGTATAGCAGAGTCTATTGTATAGCTAATCTGTTACCATTCTCACTAGTTTTAAGCCACTAACGTCTATTGTGTGGTTAGTGTCAAAAGAATTGCAACTTTTTGTTTGTTGACTTTGAACACTTTTGTTCATAATCTTTACAACTTATCTCATAAATTCCGACAACGTCTCAGGATATAGATAAAATTAATTACGAGAAATCGCGAATTTATGAAAATATTGTGAACAAAATTATATTGGACAAACAAAAAGGTCAATTTTAACTTGGTTCAATGTACATGTAATATGATTTCAATCCTTTGTCAGGTACAAGGCAAGGAATTCTCAAGGTCAAGTAGGTTTAGTCCCACGTAATTACCTGCAAGAATTGTCAGATTATATGGATAGACCTTTTCAAGAGCGAAATAAGCCCGGAAGTATGGAATCTTCTATGGAGAGATCTCAGGTATCAATGGTTGACAAACCACATCTAGTAGATAAGCCTTGGTATTATGGCAGCATCACGAGGTACGTTTGTGATAATCTTTTAAATCAACATGGTCATGACGGCGATTTCCTTATACGTGATAGTGAGACAAATGTGAGTATGATTTGTCATAACATTTATTTTATACCTCGGTAGGCGATATGTTTACTAATTATTTTAGTTTTGTTTTGGGATTTTTGTGATATTCTAAGAAAATGTTTTTTACATACAGCCGGTAAACGTCAATCGACTCTGTTAGTAATGTAAAAAATGGGTTTTCCAGATGGGTGATTACTCAGTGTCATTAAAGGCCCCAGGTCGGAACAAACACTTCCGTGTCCACGTGGAGGGGGCCTTGTATTGCATAGGACAACGAAAATTCCACACTCTCGATCAACTCGTAGATCACTATCAGCGGGCACCTATATACACAAACAAACAAGGTGAAAAGTTATATTTGGTTCGTCCACTTCCAAAAACTAAATAACGGATAAACCTGTTGGAAGAACTGTTTAGAATTAAATATGTACTATTTGTGTGAGTGTTATGTATTTTTTTTTTATTACAGTTGAGTCATTATTGACGTTAATGACACACCCATGTATATCTGGTCATATATATATTTTTTGTTTATTTGTATATACATATATTTAAGTTAATATAAAAAAAAGATATTTTTAGTTACGATTTTATTTAGTCAGAGGCACAAATATTTTTCGTTCAACGTACCTTTTACTAAAACTGTATCGGGTGATTTATAAAAACTGCAGCTTTAGGTATTTCATCAATACTCATTAAATATAGGAAATAGTTTGCGCATGAATACAATTATTGTGTTATTTGCAGAGTTGATTAATAGGTGTAGGCTAGAAAATTATAATAAGAAGGAAATGTAAGAAGTAAATTTTGAAAGTTTTATACAGTCTTTTCAACTAATTAAAATTTGATACATGCAGACGTCCATTTAATTCCGCAAGGTGTGCTAAAACGGAGAACTATGTCGCAATTAAAGAAAAAAAAGAAAATCAATGAGTTACCAATATTACAGCCTTCTTTTATTCTGCATCTTGATTAACACCATCGTGTTAGTATATAGGGTGATTCATAAAGAACGGGCAATCTGTAAGTAGATAGTAGACACCAAAATATGATTTAACTCAATATGCCTAAAGTCACATATAGTCGAGCAACTTGGTTGTCAACCAAGTTGTAAACCTGTTTGCCACAGATTGAAGAAGGAGTTAACGAACTGAAGATACAAGAACACAAATGAAATCCAGTTACCTTTTAAGCCAACTAATGTTTTCAATTTAGATAGACAACACAGACACTACAACAGGGATGCCAACATTACTCTCTGCCTGTGAAAAATCCATGTTGTTTTATTCCATCTTCGACATCCACCTCCAACCTGCCCACAGACTATCAACATCTTCAACATTGACGATATGTCTGACAACCAAGTTGCTCGACTATGGGCTGTTTTATACCAATGTAGCAGGTTCCTGGAATACATGCCATACAAAGTTGGAATTTGATATTTAAATTTCTCAAAAATGTAATGATACACAAAATATTTGACTTACGATAATTTGTTATCCGGTAATACAAAATTATGACATCATTACGCTGACCACCAATGTATCTGTGCTTTAGCGATCATTGTGTTATCGACAGGGAATGGTTTCCAAAGTGCGCGCTTCTCATTGGTTAACGGGGTACATGATCTAATATGGCGGCTTGATGACACCACGAGAATGACCGCTAGTTTCATGTATCTGCGCTTCAACAACCGCTGTCATTTTCATAATATGCATGCACAGCTTTTTCAAATTTTCGTTTCTCATTGGTCAACAGGCACGTGATTAAATATGGTGGCGTATGGGATCGATAACGCTGCAAAATTGGCAGCAAAAGGCAGTTGCAATCGTGACGTTTATGTGTTTGGACTGTTTGGCTGATTGTCGGTCGATCGACATGGTTGTGATAACTAGACATAGCGGATTTATTGGCCACCAACGGATGGGCATTAAATTTTTCCTCAAATATGCAAATGATTCTTACATTGTTGTGTCCTGATGCTTTATTTCGAGATGGGTAGGTTTGGAGTGTCTAAAGAGTTCAGTATTACTACAATGGCCGAGAAATCCGCCATTGACAACCAACTGATAACGATATAGGTAATGAATTCTGTTTGATATTTGTAAGCACATAAATTATCTATTAATTAATTATAATTATATTATAATAAACTATCTTAATACGAAGTGGTTTTATGTGATGAGAAAAATGCCCATTTTTGTTTCCCCTGCGTTTTGTTTGACAGTGAGAGTAACAGTTATAAAAGACGAGTCATTTGAGTCTATCAAACGACGTGAAGGGATGAAAATATTCTAATATACTAAACATTCTTACATCCATCACTTTTATTTTATATGCCTGCCTAGCCAGATTGTACTAAAAACCAAAACCCCTAAGTACGGCCCTAAAATTCACGGTTTAATGAATCTGAACGCTTCGCTTTTTTGTTTGTCAAAGAGGAGTAATGACGAAAACTAGAGAGCTGCATGTGCCAATTGTGAAGAAATGTGGTAGGGAAAAATAAGCAACTTTTTCATACCAATTTAGTGTGTTATGTCTTTTTGTGTATCAGTTGCGTTACATGCCAATTTTTTCTCAAATTTTCAATATATGTATCGAGGGTTTTCACTCATCTGTATGCTAATGGATACGCAGTAGAATATTCCTCACTCCACCTTTTTCGGCGGATTTGAACAGCAGCCATTTTTTAAGTCAGTAAGGAACTCTGTGTCAGTGCAATCAGCTTGCTTATAAATATTGTAAACATTGTTTGTAATGAAGATATAACCAAATGAAAACGTTACGAAAACAAAAAAGTTGAAAAACAACAATGGTTAAGTGCGCGTATTGCGGTGTTGAGTCGGTGAAGAAGTTGTGATGAGTCTTTTCATAGGTAAAGACAATTTATTGCCTTGAAGATAAAAATGAGTATATTTATATATTATATAAATCTCTATATAATATAAGTATCTTTTTTATACAACACAGTGTGTGTCCTATAAGAAAGGAATAAATTGAAAATGGTGTTTTTTTCCTCTTACCAAGTTCAATGTACTTTATCTTATCTGAATTATTTTTGAAATGAAAATATTTTGTCATCATTTATAAATGAAAATATACTGTTGAATCATATTTAACATGTAAAATAGACAAATAAATAATGAATGAGGCTTTTAAGTATTTTATTAATTATTACCATAATATGAAGCCCTTCCTTTTTTCTTTCCTCTGTTTTTTAAGTGATTTCTAAAATGTTCTTTTTGCACCGATATTTCTTCACATTAAAACATCATTGAATGCTTATTAGAATATAAAACAATTCTAATACGCTATAAAGAAGTTATAAATAATTTTTACTTTCATTATAATAACCATAACTTTTTATTAACATTGTGAATCTACTCCATATTCAGATTTATTAATACACATTACTTGCTCGATTCAATTACGCGCCGATATGTGATCATGTGCGTAGCGCATAAACCGGTCTACTGCGATTGGGTCTCCCTACAAATGGTGGACCTTCAAATATTTCCTCCCACTCACATCCTACTGCCTATCCGGTTAATATTCAGATCAGTGAGGGCTTCATAGAAAAAGGGCGTATTGACTGTTATTGTCCATGGTTAACACGCCCTTTTTCCATAAAACCCTCTATATGCATTTGAAAATCATTCTTGATTATTCGAATGTTTGATTATCCGAACAACCCTTGGTACCAATTAGTTCAGACAGTCGATTTCTACTGTACTGTAGCTAATTATGTAGCAAAGTCAGACTCCAATCAGTATTGTTACAAGGTCATATTTAAGAGACTACATCATAATTAGAATGTGGAAATACCCGTACATGACTGAATTATCGGGGGCAGATTGAGGATACTGTCGTGGCGTGTACTTCAGTGTTGTAATTTCGAGATAAATATTTGTGATGGTGATTCAACACCATGCAGTCTCTTTTTAAGTTTGGATCACGACGAACAAGGAATGGTGAAAAAAGAACAGTTTTTTTTAAATCTGAATTGGATTTCAAAAATATCGAGTCTATTTTTCAAAAGTGTGGTTAAGTCTGGGATCAACTCGGCGCCTCAACTGCTACTCCGACAAAATGGTAACCCTAAGAGTGGAATGGGAGTATGGGAGCCACCACAAGGAAGCACGTCCATCACCAATCCCTGAGACTTCTCCTTTTGTCGACGAGTTCCTAGACCCCAAAGATCCTGCCAGAAGGGACATGTGAGCTTAAATTTTAAAGACTTATAGCAATGACGTCCATTAACAATTCTCTTTTTTTTGTGTTTCTTCTGTTTATATAATATTTTGTATATTTTATAAAATAAACGCTTTTTCTGTTAAATCAGCCGAATTGTTAATACTCGTCCTTTTTGGTAGGTTAATAAGTCAAAAATATTACGGTATTCTCCAGCATAATGTATTCACTGTATATAATATTATATGTATATACTATCTATACTGACTTTTATAGATGAATGAAAAAACAAGCTCATGCCTAAAAAATGTATCTAGTAATACAGGGTTGTTATTGACAGGTCTCCAGTCGAGTCAAGTGTGAGACCGACTAATATGCGTTGGTAAATATTTTTATTTATACATTTTATTGTCCGTTTTGTAATATTTGTGAACTATCGCTTTGTAATCATAGTGACCTGAGTCTGACTCAGTTGCGGTTCAAGTTACAAACTCAATTATGAGTATATCTCACACTGGCTGGTTAATTTCCCATTCACATATTCACAAACCATAAACGGTTTGTATTTATATATGACATACGTTATATGAATGTACATGAATACAGGTATGGAAAACGTTTACTATAAGTAGATCAACAGCTGAAAAATTCGATATGAATAGGTATAAGTCACATCTTGAACCACTTGTTAAAGGTGCAGTTAATGTTGCACAGTTTGAGCTGATGAATGATATGACACAGACACTAAACAAAAAGCTCATTTAAAAGGGGTAGTGCATCAAAATTTATTCCAGCTGGCTCTTTTTCCAGGTGACTTGCTCTTTATGAAAACTTTTCTAGAATATGGCTCATTCGCTATATTTGTATTTTCACAATTTTACAGTAGCTTCAAGAGGGACCCCTCAAAGTGGTTCTGAGGTGTTGTCAAAATATCAGAACAGCAACTGATTTTGATTTGTGTTTTAGATAAGGTGTACTCTAATTTCGTATACATATGTAATTCTCTTTTATTTTTTCTTTTTTTTTTTTAATTGTGTTATAGAGTCCGGATATCTACCGTTCATTCCAGGTACAGAGTAACAAGTAATTCCTATTGAAAACAAATTGTTAAAATCAAGGTCAAAAATATTTACTATTAATATACACTTTATATAGAATCTAAAGAAATTTTCAATAGTAAACGAATTAAGAATCTGTATTCAGTTACTTGTTAGCATGTACAGTAAAAATACAATTTAAATAATAATTGATAATGAAAAGAAGATTAAGAAGGCTTCATTGACCAGTATTTTTTGCGGCGCTGAAATTTGATTCTTATTAAATTATCTCGATCCATATTAATATAAAACAAGGTTATATTGGCTCAATATTTTATGGGTAATAAGTTTTTTTTGTATTAATTTTTATTACAAAAAAATTGCTATATATGTAAGATGTATATCACATTTTGAACAGGTTTAATTACTTGCGAATGAAACAACTGTTAAGGATTAGAAGTGCAAAAATATAGTAGTTGACAGTCAGATGATATCAGGGTTAAATAAATGTAAGTACATATGTATATCAGTGACTTATGCTCTTATTTTTTTTTCCCTTTTTTTTTCCCCCCCCCCAGTTCAAAAAAATTGCTGCATGAACTGGCCCCTTTTTAACCCACATTTTTTTCTTTTCTTTTTCCCCCCCCCCCCCCCCCCCCCCCCCCCCCCCGAGAAATTAAACAGAATACATAACAGCTAAAAAAAAATTTCAATTATAATATATGTTAAAGCAATAACAAATATTCCCATAATTTGCTAGGTAAATAAACCCAAAGTTTCAATTTCCCATGGAAAATTTACCTACTGACATCACTAGAAATGCTCTAATAACCTCAGTGCATTTATATTCATTCAAAAATAAGCTTTCATAAAAAAAAAACGTAAAATGAATACTCATATGGTTTAAAAATTATAAGTATCCACAGCAAAAACATCTTGCCATTCTTAAAAAGGTCTATTTGCAATCACAATGTTTACTATCAATTTATATGAGTTCACTTCACTTTACATGAGTAACCAGTTATAAGTCACCAGTATATAAATCAAGGGAGGGCAATGTACTTCCATATAAATATATGGGTTTTTCTCATACCTGTTAGTGCGGTTTTCTAAGAAAAAAGTACATTTATGGGGCATAAGGAGTGAATGGAAAAAAAAAACAAAGTTTAACGGTGAAATGATAAAAGTGTAATATTAAAATTTTAGATTGATAGTTACTTTATTAATAGTGATGATGAATAATGTTTTACGAGGTTGAAAAAATAAGTTGTCGAGTACATATGTCTGAATCTATAGACCAAGTCACCTTGATGGGTCATAAAGACGCGACACATTTCCCTGATTTAAATATATGTATGATATATATATATATATATTTTGTTTGAAGTGAATTTACCCACATTATATTCATTTTTAAAGTACATTTTATTAAATAAAAATTAAGCGCTTGCTTAAACTTACCAGTACAAAATTTATTTTAATTTTACAAAACAATTCCGTTATAGCCAACAGCAGATTTAGTACTTCGAGAATTACATGAATTATTATTAATTAAATGCTAATGTAATATCAATTTAACGTAAATTAAGGTGAGTGTGGCATAAAATAACATCACATTTAAATTATGAATACGTTTCTGTTTGGAACATGAACATGAAAAATTTGCTCGAAAATATCTCGGGTTGAAAATTTTCTGGCAAAAATGACCATTCGTAAAAAATAATAATTTAAAAATTTTTGAGGTGTAAAAACCACACTTATGTATTTTTTAACATGTTTGAATAAAGTATAGAAATTATGAAATTAACTTGTACACTGAAATTGTAATATTGGTAGCTTTTTTACGTAGATATAAGCGGATATAAATAAAAATATAAAATTATTGTCCTAACATTTTGTAATAAATGGTAAGCGTTTTTATTAAATTTTTTACACCACCGCTAAAATTTGCTTATTACATTTCCTAAATGTTTAATTTTTTGTCTTAAAAAATTTTTTGAAAAAATTGGAGATGTGTAAAGATACAGAAAATATAAATTGAAATTGTACATTAAATCATATCATATATTTAAAATGTTTACCAGTGATTTTAAGAATTGTTTGGAATGAAGTGAGCTAACTTTTATAAATGGAATTAAAAATGATTGTGGTATTAATAATGATAATGTTTTTTTACCATTTTTATAAGTGTTGTATAAGGCTTTTAATACAGACTTTTAGCATTTTTTAAGGTTGGATTAGCATTACTGTTAGAAAAATTTGTGTATAAATTTATTATGTAATTGTATAAATCTATAATAAATACTTTTATTTTTTACCATACAGTAAACCAACCTTAAAAAATATTTAGGGATTTATTTTTGTAAAGCTGATGGTCATTTGAAATATAATTTTGCAGCTGTGATTAAATATGTATCATTTTTTTATAATGGACATAAACTGATATTGTTTAGTTTGGAGCAAACTCTTAAGTGTTAACGATAAAAAAATATTAATTTATGTTTTGTTAGAGCTTTGTTTTAAGAGACAAAGCACAAGGAGACACAAATGATCGTTTTAAACTTATTGTTCCATAGATATATTTTATTTTCATGTATTCATATTTTCCACTAGGTAGCAATAGGTCAAGCAACAAATTAATACTAGCAAAAATTACCCTAAAAAGAAAGGTACACATATTTTTTGTGTACAAATTTTATTTTTGATGAAATTATGTTGAAATAAAGACATGCTGATGACATCGAATGTGGCCTAGATTTTGCCTAAGGAGGTGTGACTGTGTTGTGTGCACCCTGCTTACCCTAAAGTTGTTTTGTGTAACTACGCAATGATTTTGATCCTAATTTGCCAGATGTGCTCAGTAAATACGTGCTTAAAAGTCAATTAAATTACATAAAGCATCCGTATTCCCGTCACAGATCACGAGAAGACCGCGATATTCACCCAATCCCGGAAATTCAAGAATGACTATCTCGTGATGTTATTATAGTTGCACAAAGCAGCATTAGGTTAAACTTTGGTATGTATATTATACCATTCGTATGTTAACTTCTTACTGTTGGTTTAAAATTTAGCTACTTAAAGAGACAACAGTAAAAAACATTTTTATACTACAGTAATTTATGTTTTATTTATCATTAATTCTGATATGCATACAATCTGCTTTATTATTTGATTTACCTCTTTTTTCTAAAGTGTCATCTAAAAAATATTTCTTGACGTAATTAATGTTAATATAAATTTCATTAACTAATTCAAATTACATAATCTCATAAAATAACGAGAGTATTTTTAATGACTGATTAAATTTGTTATACCGGGTGCATTGTTTAACTTAAGACAACCATATATCTTGAAAACCGTGTGTTGTTTAACAAAATGTTTCGAATAAAAGTTGTTAGAACAACAAAATGGTCGAATGCAGGCTTTTACGGCTGTTGTCTAATGCTGAAGCAGTTCTTCCGGGTTCTTGCCATTTCGCTGATCATGCTGTAGGCTTCTTCAGAGGTTTTCCAAAGAAAAACGCGGCAGAACCCGGAAGAAACTACTTCAGCAACAAAACAGTCATACGTCTTTTTGATCTTGTTAACATTTTCAGGGTCATTTGAAGGTCAACTTTAATTTATTTTTATGAAAACTAATATTTTTCTGTAGAAAATGGCCGTTTTATTAGTCTGTTAAGATCAAACTACTTTTATTCGAAACATTTTGTTCAAAAATGCACTGTTTTTGAGATATATGGCAGTCATAAATTAACGACGCACCCGATAAACAAAGGATTAAATTAAAAATAAAAGTATGGGAAGAAAATGAAAATGAAAATTGCCATTTTCAACTGCCGTTTGGTGAACAATTTAAAAATATTATCCACTGGTTATATATCTTGTTCCATAAAAATAAAATTACTAAAATTTTATGTACGTGATGTTCTCTATTTTATTTTAAGAAGGCTTAGATTAAAAAATATTTTGGTGTTTTTCCTCCTTGCTTTCTATAAGTTAAAAACTAAGTATTTTTCATATAATTTTCCTCAGTATGCATCGGAATATTCCACAGCAAAAATTTGTAAAATTAAAAATAGTCCAACTTTGTTCAAATTCTACATTTTCTTTCCAAGTTTATGTTATAGATTATAATACAGTTTCTTCCTAAAAATAAAGCAGTATTTTATATTATATACTTCAAAATATACTTCATGAACTCAATTAAAATGCAAAAATCTGCAAAAAGTATGTGATCTTTTTAAAAGAAAAATAAAAAGTCGGACTTTTCACATGAAACGTTGCATTTATATTAACTTGAATAAGATATATTTTCTTCAAAATTGGCGCATAGATGAATGGCGAAGACGATTGTTGAAAAAAATGGACAATAAAAAAACACACATGATTCAGGTCTTTCGATGGTCATGTATGTATACAATATGGGGAAATGTGCAGTCCTTTTTCGGGTCCAATTTTTATAACCTAGTGATCAAAAGAATACTAACATCTAAAGAATACTAAGCAAACTCTAAAGGAAGATGTATAGTAAGCCCACAATAAATGATTTTAATGTATAAAGTTTTCTTTGCTCTCCTAGACAGAACTGGGTTTATATTTTTTTATATTATTTTCAATATAGTGATGGCACAGCCATTATCAAATGCAATATGTACTCGTATATTATATTTATGTATACATGAATTGCACTTAAGAGTTTGCCTCCAAAGTAAAGAAATCCCAAAATTCACATCAAGGCTATAAGATTTATTATTTATATTTCATACATTTGAAAGATGTCCACTGTCCTAAAATATATTTTTTTTAAAATACATGGGCAGTTGAGTTTTACGATAATTTTGGGACATCTTGTTTTATAGAATCTAAGGACAGATTTTACAATTTATAGGTGAAACTAGATTTACTTAGACTAATTTATAATTTCCTGTGTGTATCTATTTCCTAAAATAATTGGTTTTAATTGTTTTATTAGTAAATTTTAACTCATCAGTTATATACAATTGAGGCAAAAGGATCTGAAGTGCAGACAATTGAATTTATAAATTTGCCAATTTAAATTGTAATTTAAAGTAGTTGATTAAAAAAAAAAAAAACTAAAGTGGATAATAAAACCCAAAATAATGTTGAAAAGCTGTATTTATCTTCTTTATTATTTATTTATCTTTTCTTTAAGAATTAGACATGTGTATCTATATGCTTCAATTGTATGTTTTACCCCATTATTTACCATCTAGTTGGCTAACTTGAAAAACCTGCCCTATAAGTGTATTTCGCTCTACAATAAAAATGTATTGTGAAATACTCGAATCTTAGCCATATTAAGTAGTGTCTTGGTTAGTGATGATCAAGTAAATTTAAGCTTATGGATGCTTTTGACAAAACCTGTCCGTAACATTTAAGAAATATATAATTGTATACTTCAGATTGTATGTCAGACCATATGTGGATATTTCTCAATATACTTATTAAAACATATTTACCAGCATCACTACCTATCTTATTGTTTTTTACATTGATTTGTTAGATATAAAAACACTTGTTTTTAAATAAAAATATCAGGCGATTTAGATGTATAAGAGATTTATCAGATGTAATCTGTATTACTTTTAGAACCAAGTTATGGTCACTAGTTAAAAAGAGTTCTAAAGGTTAAGAGTTTATTGGAATTTGTTTTAATAAAAAAAATAACTTGAATTCATCATACACAAGATGGTAGCATCTTCTTAATTGAAAATCGGTACAATCGACAATTGAGTAGCCCATTTTCATACAATTTGAAAAGAGAACTCCTAAGGATCAAACTCCATATTTAATCGAAAAAAAAAAAAAAAAAAAAAAAAAAAAAAAAAAATATATATATTAAAAAAAAAAAAAAAAAAAAAAAAAAAATTTTTTAAAATTTTTTTAAAAAAAATTTTTAAAAATTAAAAAAAAAATAAAATAAAAATTTTAAAAAAAAAAAAATTTTTACCAAAAAAAAAAAAAACAAAAAAATTTTAAAAAAAAAAAAAAAAAAAAAAAAAAAAAAATACCCAAAATTTAAAAAAAAAAAAAAAAAAAAAAAAAAAAAAAAAAATACCCCCCACAAAAAATAAAAAAACGAAAAAAAAAAAACCCAAAAAAAATTAAAAAAAAGAAAAAAAAAAAAAAAAAAAAAAAAAAAGAAGGGCCCCCCCCCCCCCTACAAAAAAAGAAAACCAAAAAAAAAACACCCCCCCCCCCCCAACAAGGAAACCGAAGGGGGAAGAAAAAACCCCCACCACCAAAAACACGCTTATTTACCCCAAAAAAAAAAAAAAAACAAAAAAAACCCCCCCCCCAAAAAAAAAAAAAAAAAAAAAAAAAAAAGAAGGAAAACACCCCTTTTGCCTATAAAAAAAAAACCCCAAAAAAAAAAAAAAGGGGCAGCCCCCCCCCCCCCCAAAAAAAAAAAAAAGAGGGAGGGAGGAATTCCCCCCCCCCCCCCCCCCCCCCACAAAAAAAAAAAATTTAAAAACCCCCCAAAAAAAAAAAAAGGGGGAAAAAACCCCCAAAAAAAAAAAAAAACCCCAACCACCCCCGTCCACCCAAAAAAAAAAAAAAAAAAAAAAAAACCCCCAGATAGGACCCCCAAAAAAAAAAAAAAAAAACCAAAAAAAAGGAAAACCCCCCCCCGCGCCCCAAAAAAAAAAACAAAAAGGGCCTCCAAACCCCCCCCGCAAACCCCCCCCCCCCCCCCCAAGAAAGAACCCCCCCAAAAAACCGAACCCCCCCCCCCCCCCCCCCCCCCAAATACACAAAAAAAAACCCCCCTAGCCCTTTTACCCCCCCCAACACCCCAAAAAAAAAAAAAAAGGAAAAAAAATTTTTTAGACAGCCCCCCAAAAAAAAAAAAAAAAAAGGAAAAAAAAGAAAAAAAAAACACAGTTTTTTTGGAAAATTTGCGTTTTTTGGAGTTTTGGAAAAAAAAAAAAATTTAAATTTTCCTAAAAAAACCCCTCAAACCACCCCACAAAAAAAAAAAATTTACCAAATTATTAACCTTTATTGTTTACCCCCTTCCCCCAAATTTTTTAATTTTTGAAATTTTTTTTTTTTTTCCTTTTCCGGATTAAATCATTAAAAGCACTAGTTTGAATTTTTAAAAGTGTAAAATTTGGATGTAACCTTTATGGCCTTTATGACCTTTTCAGGTTTTATGAACTATATGCCCTTTATGACCTGATAGATCCTGTGACCTATATGGCCTTAACAACTAATGTGAACTTAATGATCAATATGACTTTTACATATAACCAATATAACTTTTATGACCTCCGGACCTTTATGACTCAGGAACTTTGACTCATATGACCTGTATGACCTTTATGACCCATATAAATTTTAGAACTTGTATCATATAGGTACATGTCATAAAACTCATTTGACTTATTTGACCTTTGTGACTAATATGACCTTTATGACCAATAAGTATAACTTTCATGACCAATGCAACCGTTATGACCTACAGGACGTTGATGACTCGTACGAACTTTGACTTTTATCCTCTGTGTGATCATTATGACCCATATAACTTTTATAACCTATATCATATAGGTCATAAAACTCCTTTGAACTATGTGACTAATATTACCTTTATGACCATTTGACCTATATGGCTTTTATAACATGTCATATAGGTCATATTGGAAATGGGCATAGTAGTAAAAATGAGAGTAGAGGCTTATTAATGTGGCATCTGAATTCCTCTAACTCAAAAACCTATAAAACGACACGTCACATGAATATCTTAATTCATATTAAGATGTTATCTCCCTGCCCCCACCCCTACCGTGGGACAACAAGTAACACCAAATCACAATTAATATTTGATTTAGCTTGTCCATGTATGTTTTGACAAATTTTTGAATACGTACTTTTTCACAAATTTTTAATAACTCCCTTGCATTTTGTTTTAGTTACCATCGTGCTCCCTAGAGGGGGGCGAGAATCGAGGAAAAGTAGTATTTTTTTAGAGTTCCGTTCACTCTGTAAATTCCAGAGTTAATGTAAAAAAAGATTATTCAACCTGTTTTATACTTGCCTCTCTTGCTGTTTTACACTTGCCTTTCAATCCCCTCACCCTAATAAGCTAAAAGATATATATTTGTAGACTCTATTATGTGGCATAAATGTCTCAAATTTGAAGTATACCGGCTGTCTGATAAAAAACGCCGCAAGCCATAACTCCGTTATTTGTAGCCCGATGTTAAAAAACAAAAAAACAGATGAAATGGCTCTAAATGAACTATTAAGGAGACTACTGCAGTATTTTTCAACTTTTTTTTTTCTGAAACGCGATAGTCAACTTTTATTTTTCAAATGGCAATATAGGATTTTTTTTTTATAAATTACTATGCAAATATGTTTTCTGAATCCAACGATGTATAACAAATTGACTTGTGAAACATTTATTTTTTTTTCTGCTAAGCTTATTTCACAAAAAATAACCAAATGCAGAAATGACATCAAGTATAGTGCGAAAAAAAGACTGAGACGCCGGACGCTGAAATGACATTTATTTGCTTTGTTGTATTATTTTTTGCTTCCCACGACATACGTGATTAGATTAGTCAAACTACGTTTGTTATCAGTTAGCCGGTAGGACGCCGATTGTGATAACAATCATTTTGTCACTTTTTCTGCAATAAATGTTTCAGAAAAGTCAATTTGTTATACATCGTTGGATTCAGAAAACAAATTTGCATGATAATTTACAAAAAATCCTATATTGCCATTTGAAAAAAAAGTTGACTATCGCGTTTCAGAAAAAAAAGTTGAAAAATACTGCAGTAGTTTCACTTATAGTTCCTTTAGAGCCATTTCATCTGGTTTTTTGTTTTTTAACATCAGGCCACAAATAACGGAGTAATGGCTCTCGGCGTTTTTTTTATCAGACAGCCTGTATATGTTGCATTGTTTGCAAATTACCCCCAAGGAAAAAAGAAAAACTGTATTAGGGTGACTATCGGATTTAACACTAGTCACCGTAACCCTACCGATAGTAACCCTTCCTTTACACACTTTGTAAGCGTCATTTGTTAATAGAACGCATATCTTGTTATATTCCATATGTGCGCGTTTAGTCCTTGGCTCTGATTTGACGGTTGGCAGTCCTTTTAAGTCCAAATTAAGCTTTAAATTATTATTTTTTAAAAGCGTTAATTATTATACGTCATTGTAAACATTCCATAATTTAGTTCGTTTACCCCATACCACATTTTGCGGTGCTATTATTATATTTTATAGCTTGTGGTGCATTTACCCCCGACGTTCAGGGTAAATGCACCACAATACACTGTTTTTAAAAAATGTAACCTATTTCTAACTCCAATGACCTACAAATCTATTTTTCGGACAATTTGTGGGCCAAATGTTAGAAAATACATAGCAACACTTGAAATTTATCTTAATTAATTTTTGACATTCTAGTAATTCATTACATTGCAATTTATGGTTTTCATGAGTGTATTTACCCTCAGTTACCCTACCCCCATTTCACCTCTAACCCCTCAACCAATCAACCTCAAAATCTAATCTGTTCCAGATCCCGTCATGGTACATAAGTGTTCCAATTTGAAGTCGATATCTTAACGCGTTCTCGAGTTATCGTGTTCACAAAAAAGGTTAACATACAGACCGACAAACATAATTTTTTTTCGCTTAAACTTAAAATCTCGACGTTTCAGAACATTTTAGGCCTATTTAGCCAATAAATTTTTAAAAAATTTTTTCGTGAACACTACTTCCACTCCACTATGGAAGTAATAAGTATTTTTCCTACTGTAGTGTATTTTTTCTTTGGGATTTTGTATCGGACCAAATATGTCTGTATGTTTTTACTACCTTTTGCCAATTTTTCCAAATACATTACAGTATGTCTGATATTTTTCCATAGTAGGTACCTACCACAAAATATTGGAGACCTGAGACTAAGATTTGCTGCGAATTTAGCAGTCACATTGATCCCATAAGCCACCATATTCAATTTTGTTCTTTGTTGACGTAAGAGATGCGTGTGTTTCGAAATTATTTGCTGTTTAATTTTATTATAATCGCTGAAGCTCGAGGTACCCTAGATTTAAACATATTGATTGAGTTTGATATACTGGACGGTCTGCGAAAAATATTTGTGAGAATGGCTTAAAACACTGAAATAAAGCATATAGGAATCACTGTAAATAACAACTTAGTATTCCTCGAAGGCAGTTTATTTTTTATTTATGTGTGATGCCCTTGGTTTTAATTTATCTTTTATTTTTTGTGAAATATTTAGTTTTGGTATTGCCGAATTTACTTCAAAAATAGATTCCACTCTATAATTAAGAATAATCTAAAATCAGGGGTATAAAATAAATAATATATCTCTGTAACCATAGATGACACTATTGATCAGCAGTTACTATGGTCGACCATGAGCTTGGGCCCTGTTTGAACATAGACCACGTGGCATTTGCTTATTTATTGCTTATTTATTTCATAAATACGGGTAATAAAATCTACAGCACAAGTGTTATATAATATACAAAACATTGCTTCCGAAAGAATGCCTGCTGCTGGTTGTAACAGATGCTACATATACCTCACCGAGGTTTTCTAAATATCGGTGATATACTTACATATTTGTATGGAAAAGGCTGGAGATACATTAAAGGAAAAGCTTCCTAATATTGTTCATGTAACCCGTCTAACACATAACTTACGTCACATGTTAGAAGTTCGAAAACAACATAATGTTTACAAATTAATATTTGCCAGATCGGAGATGAGCTTTTTGCAATGCTATTTTTTCTAATATTAACGAATGCCGGCTACCCAAACAATATGAGTATTATACAATATTATTCTTATATATTATGTGTCCCTTACCTCTGCTGACGTAGAAAGGTCATTTTCGATATACGGAGTGAGTCGGAAGGAACACACTAAGGTGTATTACTTAAAAAAAGGAAGCCAGTTTTTTTGCTTAAATCGGTAATATTTTTCGTGGCAAATCTGGCTTTTAGTCTAATTTAGGCAATTTGACATGGAGGCTGAGGGACTTTCAGGCAGTAATTGTTCGTTTAATGGTAATTTGCGACTCTATTAAGGGGAAATTCGACTATTGGGAAGGGACTACCCATACATTCCAAATTATGATATAATTTTTCAGTTTAAGGGCTTTGCATAAAAAATGAGTTAGTTCGCGTCAATTTTTTATTAACGGTCAATTACTAAAAAAACGCGTTACAAAAAAAAACGAGGTGTGGCTATTAAATAAAAAGCGAACTGCTGTCATAACACTTTTTATTCGTTACTAATTATAGTAGCAACTTTTTCGCCTTTAATGTACTCCCCGTAAGCAGTGCTAGAAGTCCGCTTCTGTCAGCTGGTTCAGAACCTCCGTCTCTTTTGGTTTAACCGCTCCCCACTTTCGAATCTTATCGCCTTCAGCGCCGATTTGACCTTGAAAAAAGTCACAGGAGGCAAGGTCGGGCGAGTATGGTGGATATTTCAACACAGTAATGCCGTATTTTGCAAAAAAACGCCTTCACAGACAAAGCAGAATTGTCTTGGTGAATCTTCCATGATTTGGTCTTCCACAAATCGGGTCTTCGTCTTCTCACACGCTCACGAAGGGCCGTCAGAACCTCGATGTAATAATGTCGAATGGCCGTCTGACCCCCAGACACCCAGTGAACGTAAACAATGCCTCGAATTTTAAAAAACACGATCATCATCGCTTTGAATTTGAATTTGCTCATCCTGGCTTTTTTTTCTGCCTTGGCGAGTTCGGGCTCCTCCAATGCATGTTTTGGGGTCGTAAGTAAAAAAAAAACACGATTCATCACAAGTAATCACCGTGTCTAACAAGCCTGGATCAGTGTCAATGTTGTTTAGAATGTAAGCGCAAATGTTCATTCTTTATTCCTTTTGCTCGGGACTGAGGAGTTTTGGCACCATTTTTGCGCAAACTTTGCGCATGTTGAACGATTCATGCAAAATCTGGCGAATACATTCGATATTATTTCAGCAAGCCCTCGGATGCTTAGCCGACGATCTTCGCGGATTGATTTACCAATTTTTTCAATGTTTTCGTCCGTTTTGACGTTGAGGACCGTGCGGGGCGCGGATCGTCTTCGGTCGTTTCACGTCCCTCCTTAAACCGTTCAAACCATTCAAAAACTGGTGTGCGGGATACAATTTTATTCCCGTACACTTCTTTTAAGATTGCATAAGCTTCTGTAAAAGTTTTCCCCAGTTTAACAAGAAACTTGAGATTAACCCGTTGCTCCATCTGAACACTTAACATTTTTTCGACACGTCACTGATGCGTAGACTAATTCAAACGAGCCACACCTCGTAATTAAGCACAAATTAATTATCCATCGTTTAAAAGAATTTATGTCTCAGATTCAGTATATATGGTGTCCGAAAAAGCAATGTAAAGCCAAAAGGGGATTACAGATCAGGCCCTGAATGGATATGTAATGGAAAAAAATAGATGAAAATGTCTTGAATTTCGAGGTATACTCACTTTTGTAAAATTGGTGAAAGTCGATATTCCAGTCAATAATTTTGTGCCACGGCTTCAAATGAAGGCCGATTGTTGATTTTGTTTGTTATATTGAGCTAACTAATACGCCATTTGAATAAACTACAACATTTGAATAAAACTACTACAGCAACGGTCACTTCATGTAAAATGCTTAACTTTTTAATTGTTTAAAAAAAATATTTACGCACAGCACACAGCAGACACAGCAAGTCACCAATTTCACGGTAATTATCCTACGTGTGAACCTCGATGCAATTTGTATTAATTATTGCAGATAAAAATGCCAAAAAATAGACGTTTTCGTCTATTTTTTTGTCAGATCTCCAATCAGGACTTGGTCTATAACACCCTTTCAGCCTGACATTGTTTTTTGGGACACCATATATCAAGAGTTGAATTAATAATACTAAAAACAAATGATATCACAAATATTTTCAAATTTTCCAAATCATCCCGTCCTTTTTTGGTAGTAGCAATTATTTGAATAAAAATATATATGCTTTTTGAATAAAACCATGTATGAATAAAACCAAATGTTGAATAAAATCAAATATGTTGACCAGTTCAAACAACTGCATTATCTTCTATGTGTGAAACTCGATGTAACTTGTATTAACTATTTCAGGTAAAAATGCTAAAAAATAGATATTTGCATCTATTATTTTGTCACATGTCCAGTCCAGTCCAAGAGTTGAATTAATAATAAAAATAATGATATTACTAATATTTTCAAAATTCCCGTCATCCTTTCCTTTTTTGGTACCAAATGATAAAATTTAATCAAAATATAATAATCAGTAACAATTATTTTTATAAAAATAACCGTACGTTTTGATTAAAATCATATACGTTGACCAGATCACCGAACTGCATTATCTACTAAACAAAA
Source organism: Aromia moschata (assembly GCA_029963805.1). Classification (NCBI taxonomy): domain Eukaryota; kingdom Metazoa; phylum Arthropoda; class Insecta; order Coleoptera; family Cerambycidae; genus Aromia; species Aromia moschata. Next base: position 110,430 of record JAPWTK010000637.1, read on the forward strand.
AATCGCACGGTAGATTCGATGTGCATTCATTCTTTACACAGCCACAAACTACTTGCATAATTTATTTTCGAAAGAAATTGAAACAATTTTTTCTATTTGGTGCAAACTTTTTTGGAGGGCACTATAAGAGGTATACTCGTAACTTGTATAAATACACCTTGTATATTGAAAATGGTTTGACACGGTTTACAAAACTTGTTTAGAAATTTAAGAAGACCCCGAAAAATGAAAAAAAAAAAAACAAAACATACAGGGTACTCCATTTGAAAAATTGAAGTATAACCCATTGCAATTTGGAAGCGTTAACATTTGATCATTAAATATTTATATGCATTTTGTTAATAAGAATAACTTTCTATTTAAATTTCATTCTATGAAACGAGAATGATTTCCCGCTTATCGTCATTCACCATTTAGAAGTCACAGATCCGGATTTGGATCTCATTAGATATCATCAGTGTGACATATCTAAAGGCGAATGACGAAAAATCAGCATGTGGACTTGGATCCTGAGTAGGGTTAGAATCAACTGGCGCTTTATGCATTTGTTCCTTAGTTTGATATTTAATAAAGCCATTTTTTTTAGTTTGAATTCCTTTTTTAGTCTTCTATTAACTAGTATAATATTTTTTACTCAACCTCAAGTGGTTAGTTTACCCTTAAGTGGCACTTAGCATGTTTCTTAAATCATTTAAATTCATTATTTTTTTTCTGTGAAAATTTAAATTGCATTACTTTCAGGAACCAAATTAAATCGATTAACATGAAAACATTAAAATGTTTTAATGTTCTAATAAAATGTCAAACCTAAATTAGTTTATAAATAACCCTTTGGATCTCGGTTATGTGATTTTGAGACTTGAGCATGTTTTAACCGGACACTTTTCAATTTCTTCTGTTTTACGGAAATAAAATATATGTATACATATATTATCAATATAATTCAATTTTCTCCTCAGACTTCATTATGTACCTATTTATTTAATTTCATCCCAACATTACAGTGAACTAACTTAAAAAAAAAACACCAAAAAAAACAAAATAGTACAAATAATGATATTCCAGGTGTTTTATTAATGTTTTTGCTTAATATATTTTAAATAATCTATAATAATATACACTTCCAACAATAAAAACTTTTGGAAATCTGGGAAGAAAAAATGATATAGGTTAATATACAATTTAATAAGCAAGTTGTTACAAAAAATTGCGTGGTAAGTAAATATTCAATCCCGAATAACCGATTTACACGATCATTATTACATCAATTTCTACGTGCAATATTCAAGGTCAAAAATACATGATGTAAATAATGATCGTGTAAAGTGGCTATAAGAAGTGTGGTTTTTTAATCACAATGGTCGTCATCGGCCTCAGGTTCAATAACGGTGTCTTGTCGAAACATTTCAACATCAGCTTGACTGTCCGCATGGATAAACTTTCCTTTTGCATTTGGCTGAAACATATATAAAACATTATTGTTCTTTAATTATTTAGGTATGTAGGTATGATATAATCATTAAACGTACTGATTTTAAACTAATTGTATGTATATATGTATAGCACACCCTTTATCATATAGATGTGGGGTTTTCATAAAGACTAGGACTAATGTTATAAAATAATTATTTATTCATCTTGAATAATATCACTTTTATGTATGTTCTATACAGAGTTGGAATTTCTAAATCTTTAAACGAAAAAGCGTTTCTGTTTCCACCCGTTAAAGGAGGGTCAAGGCGTGACCTATTCCCTTCCACATTGTTCAGTCGTTAATCTAATGTCAAAAAGTCAACGTGTTTCATACCTGTATACAATATACATATCCAACAATATAATTATCCCAATGATGCTGCGTCTGTTCAAAGACGTGATGAAAGCCATTCTCTATGGGCCGGTTCTACGAATGAGACGAACGCGTTCAACTTACATAGAATGTGTTCATTGCTAGTGGAATCGACCTTAAAGCCTTGACAACATATATTTCTGATTATAACTTCCATTTTTAAGGCCTTTTTTGCTTGTGGGAACCGATAAAAGGACACAATTTTTCGTGTGCTTGCTCAAGACAGAGAATTGCTAAACCGCCACTGGGTAAAAATAAGGTTACTAAAACGTAGTAAACGTTGGTGACACCGCCCACTATGTTTCAGTGACCTTTGGTATAAACACTTCTGATAGATATCGCAAGGATGATAATGAACTGCAAGATGTCTAAGGCAAGAAAAGTCAAACGTTGACCTGTCCGAATAATTTGTACTGCTCCAGTGTTTATGATTTTTCTCAACTAAGCCAAGCCGTTGAAGTCCCTGGATCGCAACTCGCTTGGCAACTTCGATCTTCAGTAAATTCTAAAATCTAAAATATGCAGAGCTTTCCATTTGGCAAAACGCCGCCCGCCTTAATCATGGCAAAAGGTTCCGTTGCTCATTTTCCCAAACGAACATGACATTTTATGGCATACCTTTGCTCTTTCATTACATCCATTTGGATTATTTTTAGAGGCGTAGTGGGAATGTCTTAGGTTTAAAGCCGCGAGTTTTACAGTTTTGTAGACAATAATATAGCTACCTCTAATAAATTCAGTCAGTTTTTGTTGAAAAATTCTCAAATGTATCTCACGTTCTATACATGTGTGTAAGAGGTATGTAAGAGGTGCAGAAATCAATAATAACCGTTCAGAAAGTAAAAAAAGTAAAACGAACAACAAACCTTTGGATGCATAAGAACAAATGGCAATTCCGCAGAAAGTTCTCCGCCTAATGCTCCCAAATACAATTTAACTTTTACAGCATAGGAAACAATAATTCCAAATGCATCTCGTTGATCTGGAGAAGCTAATCTAGAAAAGGTGTAGCAAAATTAAAGGAACATATGTCGCTTCAAAAAACATTGCTATTAACTTACAAGGTAGTCGATGCTAGATTTGTATCCTGTTTTTGTAATTGACCGTCTAACGCTATTCCTCTGAGATCCTTGTTAGATGACAAGAGTGGTAACAAATATATGACTTTCTGTAGACTTGAACCTGGTTGAATTGGACAACCCTCTCTAAAATAAAATACGTATGAGTTGTAAAAATATACCTATATATGTGATGCGGTCTGTGAAAAGGTACCAGATGTTGGAAAAAGTTAATTTTGCGTTACAGCCCAAAACGCAGTTTCGAGTCGAAAAATGTATCGCCCGTACTAGCGATACAATAGATATATACAGTGGACGCCGCTTATAAGACTCACGGATATAAGGTTCAGTCGCCTATAAGACTCAAAATCGTAACGTATAAAGTAACAAAAAACAAACAAAAATAAAAAAAATCTTTAAACCATCTTAAACTTTGAACTGATTATGTATGTTTGTACGTATGTATTTGAAGAGTTACCTTTTTTATAAGTAAATAACACGCTATTGTGTTGTATTATGTCTATTCACAGGTAAAATAAAGTTTGTGTATTACATATATTCTAAAATCTTGTCTTCCCCCTTCGCTTATAAGGTTCATCCGCTTATAAGACTCACTTTTTGCTGGTCCCAAAGTGAGTCTTATAAGCGGCGTCCACTGTATATACCTATTGATAGAAATACATATATCGCACATACCTGCAGGATCTGTAGGTACATATTCGCAGGACATCATACCAAAATTTCTGCCGGATTGGAGCAATAAAACGAGATATCAATTTTTTTGAAACTTTACCTGCTTCTAGTTCGAGTTATATTAACTAAAGGCTTCATTTTTTTTAATGAAGCGAAATTTATGCTCTATCGAAATCTGACCCCCACCCGAAAACAGTTTTTCCGACATCTGGTACCTTTTCACAGACCGCATCACATATATTTATTAACAGAATGTTATTATATTTATCCACTAAACTACGAGGTGTGTAAATTAAGTGATGAGACTGATATATATATATAATATATATATATATATATATATATATATATATTTTATTCAAATAGAATTAAAATTCAGTATTGTCTCCTTCAAAATAACTTGGAACTTGAACAGCGCTGGAGACTTATAGCAGTGCTGGAACTCATATACTGAAATACCCTGCAGTTGGTTGGTTACAGCCGTTTGAATGTTTTCTATGATCCCAAAATGACGTCCCTTGAAGTGATTTTTCAATCTTGGGAAGAGAAAAAAGTCACAAAGACTAAAGTCAGGCGAATAAGGAGGCTGAGGAGCCAAAGGAATGTTTTTACTGACTAAAAACTCGTCTACTGAAATGGCGCAGATTTTTCTCATCCCCAATTCGTTAGTCAAAATCTGATGAAGAGTGGTAAGATTCAAATTCAACTCTTCTCTGATCGTTCTTGTCGTCAACCGACGAACTGAACGCACAAGATTGTATTCTGTCGACATTTTCATCGGTTCTTGAAGATGAAGGCCTTCCGCTGCGTGGTTCTACTTCTTCATTCTACTCTTTTCCTTCTGAGAATGCCTTAAACCACCGAAAAAACACTGTCTCCGTAGGCGTGTTGAAGTTTTGCAAAAGTATCCGTTGCACTGTGTCCAAGTCTGAAGCAAAACCTGATATGATAGCACACCGTTGCTCAAAAATAATGTCATTCAATTTTAAAACGCACTAGAGAAACCCGGTTTACGAAAACAGTCACAAAGAACAAACAAATGACTCTAACAAGTTCAAATTTGTACTGAAGGTGCATTACATGTTAACCTACCGCCCTTCCAAGTCCCATCTCCGCAGGGTTGCTAGACCTTGCGCTATGTTGCCAGTCTCATTACTTAATTAACATATCCCGTATATCAGAAATTAATTAATTAATAGTTATTAGTTATTACTATTCTGTTTTATAATAAATATATTTGCCCAAAGTTGGGAAATACTGGGTGTTTATGAGAATAGGGTACACTAAATAACTTTTGAATGGAAAAGCTACGCATTTCGGGTTTTCACTTTTGCAAATCGCTTGAGATTTTGAGTCTCCTTTTTTCACGGTTACTTCTGAGAAATAAGCAGGAACTTATCATTTTCAGTAGATATAAAAGTTAATGGGTACATTTTTTAAAAAGCGTGTTTTTAAATTTGTGTTAATATTTTTTTTCCTACATTATCTGTAAATGAGTCTGAATCTATATTCTTACCATTTCTTGTTAATATCTAGATAGCGTAGATTAATATTAGATTCCAGCACCGGTCTTAACGTGACTGGAATGCTGTTATATATGCCACATTAATAAAGTACATCGTCAACTCCTGTATATACATGTACATAGTACAATCATAGTTGAATCAAATAACGCCACTATATTCCGGATACAACCCGTTTGCCATGTTGTGCCCCTCCCCCCTGCTAAAAAAACGAACAGAAACGGACACAAATGTCCGTTTCCGTACGTACTCCAGGTATTTGACCGTATTCTAACTAGGGATTGCAATCCGGCACCAATTTCAATCCGGTAGGATCCGGCCGAATTTCCATCAAAATCATTTTGCTTTTTCATTCCAAAATCAACTGTATAAAAGATGATTAAGTGAATGTATTACAAAGTATATATATAAAAAAACGTTTATTTCTTATGACATCAACTTTATTTACACTGTTATAATTAATCAACATTTACGTATGAATCAGTAATAAAAATTTAGTAGAAGATTTAGTGTAACTAGTTAGATTGTAATTGTTATATTAGTTTAGTAATAATTAGAAATGACGGGCGGTTAAGTCAGTTTCACTTAGTAGATTTCACAAATAACAACATCAATGATATCTTATAATGTAACTTACATTACATTATAAATCCATAAAAAAATATCGTCAAATCTGGCTCTGAACGAGAGAGAAGCAAATAGCGGTTGAAAGCTCAAAATGAAACTTTGTCAAACATTTGACAAGTAGCTGTCAGAATTGTAATGGTGGGTTCATGCAGATATTTTTAGTAATAAGAATAAGAATAGTAATAAGAATAAAAGTTAAACCTTCGTTTTATAATGACCCAGTTCATGCAGTACATCCTTATTTTTAAAATTATTACTAAAAATTATATTTACTGCATGAACTGGGTCATTATAAAATGAAGGTTTAACTTTTATTCTTATTACTATTCTTATTTTTATTACTAAAAATATCTACATGAACCCACCATAAAATAACTAATGACTGTCACATAATGTAACAGCCTTGACAATTCAATAAGGTTATAAGATTAAAAATAGACATGCGCCTTTTTTTGCTCGTCCAAATTTGATGACTTTTTTTGGATGACTCGTTATAAGTAAGTTATATTAATTCTAACTAAAATCAAGCTTATCAACTGAGATCACAATAATTAGGTAATTTAGGGACGCCAGGCAGTTTCATTCTTATAATTATGACAGTCACCAAAATAAAGTGGATAAACTTCTTTTTTTTTTAACATACTTTATATTATTATTTTAAGTAAAACAATCATAAAAAAATCACTTGGTTTTGAAAAAAATTATCTTAGAAAACAAATAGTGTTAATTTTATCATCTTCCAGTCGACTTCTTACATCAGAGCTACAAATGTAACCAGCGGCTGAGAAGGCACTTTCTGCTTCTGCTCGTACACTAGTCGGTTTTATTGTCAACAAATTCATGTTTCATGTATTTTTTTTAAATTTAATTAATTGGTGCCGGATCCGCCGGATTACTGGATCCGGTTTTCCGGATTGCAATCCCTAATTCTAACTGTTTCCTGATTTCATCGCTTATCGTTACCTTTTGCTGACGTTCAGAGATGTATAGAAACTAGGGTTTCCATAAAGGGTTTATGAAATTCAGGACAAGTGAGCCCTGAAATCCGGACAAAATCCGGACTTTGCCGAAAAATACGCCATAAATTTACTTATGTAGGTACTTTAAAGGGCAAATACAATTATAGGCAGTTAGTAACAGTTAATAATTTATTTATAGGCAGAGCCTACACATAACACAATTTACATTAACTTTGGGATTTACCGATACCGACAATTGAAGACGGAAGAATTCACGACTGCGCGGAAAACGAAAAGTTTGACTTTGGCGTGACGCCAGTGTATAAAGATGCGTACGTTCGAACACGCGTCGGCATTATACTAGAGATGTGGCGCCGTAGCGATTAAAATATTCAAGAAAGTTGTTTTTACGGAGTCCAGGTTTCCCGGACATTTTTTTCAAATTCCGGCCGGACCCCCAGATACCTTAAAAACCCAAACATGTCCGGGTAAATCCGGACGTATGGAAATCCTAATAGAAACGGATAAGTCTGACCGTCGCATGAATAATCACCTGTCCGTTTCTGTCTGAAATTGCACCAAAAACGTACAAAAACGTTCAGAGCGTGTACGCAGAGGCTCTGTCCGTTTCTGTTCGTTTTTTTTTAGCAGGGCCACTCTTACCAAGTTACGGTACGTGATAACGCGAACATAATTTACACTTCTTGTTAGTATTGAACGCAGTTTAACAAATATAAACTTTGTAAAAATGTCGGGACAGCGTCTGTCGCGTGTTATGGTCGAGCGTTGGATAAATTTTCTGGAACCGACCTTTAATGACGGTGAACTTCGTTGTACCGTGTGTGACAGGTGGCAGTATACTGTCGTTGCACGTAAGTGGAAGATTCCAGAACGCTGCAAGTGGAAAATATGGCGAAGTTAGTCTGCCTACAGAAACAACAGACAATTTTACACAGCACCACTTGTTGTGAGGACATAAGTGGCTTAGTATTGACGAAACAAATTGACGAAACGGATGTTAAAGGACAGAACATAGCTATAGTAGTGGTTTGGGGGACTGGATGAAGCAAAAGCTATGGAAGGGCGTTTGATGGCTTCAAGGACATACTAATTTAATCCATGTTACATGTTTGGCATATATTGTGTTCTACCAAATGGTTAGGTTAGAGTGTTATCCTAACGTTGGCAGCCTCATAGCGAATGTGAAGTATTTGTGAAAACACCATCCAGAAGGAAAACGTTTTCGGACGTTCTACCAAGGGCAGCACCACCAGCGGAGCCTGTGGTGACTTGTTGCCAGAGCTTAACTCCTGAACATATGGAACAGTTACTGTGTGTATGCAAGTTCTGTTTCTTGTGACTATGGTTCCTTTGTCGATTAGTTGGGTACAACAGTCACAATCACATGTATAAGGTGATAAGAAATGTCACAGGTAAAAAGACCTGCTTAACATTTCGTAGCGTTATTGATAGTTGTATCCTGGAGCCGCACCTGGTAAAGTACGCATCTATTATTAACCTAGGGGCTCTAGTGATATCCTAGAGTTACATAATAGGTGAGACTGAAAATTAGTAAGTCTAGGTACACACACATACAGGTATCAGGCAAAATAAATTGCGTAACTCCGAATTTATGTAAGTCGGGGTGTTACTGTATACATCATAGGGTCATAGGTCATATGACTAAAAAACAGTAAACTGTTAAAGTTTGCAGACTCATAATTTTGATGCACTAATTCATTAAATAAAACATTGTTTTTCATGGTATATGTCGTAACGTTAAATCTCATTTAAATATATGGAAGTAGCATTAATAGGCCCTAACAAGTTTGCTGCCAATGAAAAATATATTTTAGAAGACGTTATTTATTTCCATTAAAACAAAATGAATGGAACGAAAGAAAAATTCCTCCTAATTTTGCAGTTTTAATAAAAATCGATTTTGTGACATTTTTCTGATTGGAATGCCTTGATGTTATTTACTCCATCCACAGCACTCTAGATCTAATGAAAAAACTGAAACGAAAATAAGTTGACAAAAAAAGTGGTTATTTTGATTTTTTCTTACTCAGAAATTGAAATTAATATACCTACATATTAGAAAAATATACAGCGTATCTCGTTGGGAACTTCAAAGCTCCTATTTATTTCTCAGATCTATTTGGCAACGGAAAAACGAGAAAAATGAAAGTAGATTACATTTCGAGCCATTTGTAACAAACCAAGCGCTCCCAGCGCTGATATTGCTGTTTATTACTTACTGAGTTTCCATGCTTGCTACAGTTGTCCGATATTGCCCATTTTGGAATAAAACAACATCCACACCTTGTTGTACCATTGTCTTAATTTTCTTTACCACTTTATTGCTGTTATTTCGAATACAAATGTTTACTGCGATTTTTTCTCCATGGTGATATAACTACAATTTTCCAATAATAATCCATTAAAAAACTACTTGTTTCTAATTACACTAGTTTACGCTTTTTCCCCCAGTGACGAAAGGAATTCATTTGGGGGTTGTTGAGGCCTCTAACTTTAAATTTATTGTCACAAAAATTCGATCACGTCACATTTTCATAATGTATTTTTATTCCCATTTTATAACAAACACGTTTTTCACACACAAATAAAAGTACCGCTTTACTTTTCTTTTTGTAAACATTTGAGGCATTCCTCTTATCATCCGTCAACAATAGCTCTCAACATATTGTCCGTGTTAAGATAAAAAAGATTAAGTATTGTCAAAATACTTGTAAGAAAACTGCAATCGTTTGCAAAACTGCAAGAGACAAAAAAGTTGCCATAATATGAGTCATAAATAAGGCCGGCTAAACAGCGCGGCGGCCCACAAAGTTTTCACACATCTTAACGTAAATAACAGGGTAAGTTTATTCCATCTCTTTCTAAATTACAACAGTGTATTGTTTTCATGAATTTTGTTTTTGCACATACAAGTAGTAAGTAGTATGACGCGTACGATTATGGCCCGCCGCCCGGATCTGCCGGTTTTAGTCATAAGTCATAAGCTGGTTGAAAGGAACCTAGTATTATATCTTTGGAACTTCTTGAAATAACTTATTTCGTCTTTTGTATTTAGAAAATCATAGTTTTTTTTCTTAAGAATTTGCTTTATTAAAAATTTTTTGCAGTTAAAAAGTTTTACCTTTAAACCCATCTCGAAATCCCTGATATCGCTGATCAAACAGTCACGCTGCGCTGTTGATAGACATCATACGTCCCAAAAAATATAAAAAGTTTTTCTGGGGGAAAACAAAAGTTGAAATTTGTAAACCAGTGTTACTGACTGCATATTTATGTACCACACATTTGTAATACCTGTTTATCCAAAGTAACTTCTAATTCAAGCTCTCCTGGGCTCAACATGAAATCTTTCCGAACTACTGTGCAAGGCTGTCGTCCCTGTTTGGATGGAGCATACTGGACTTTTCTAATAGCCATCATAACTGCACTTCTTTTGTGAGAACGATCTGATTCATTTTCTCCCACAAACAATTTAACATAGTAATGAACGCCGCATGGTTGCCCTTCATCGTCTGCACCTATGTTTTTTTTAGTATTAAATTAAAAAATTACTTAAACTGGTTTACTATCACTACCTATATTTTACACTAGTAGTGTAAAATACATAGCAATAGAAAAAGTAGAAAAAATAATACCGAAAATGGCTAAACTCTCAGTATACAGGGTTTGTTCGGAAAGTAATGTCAGTGATCTTTGAAAAATGGTTTTTATTGGTTCTATGTGTACAAATCTTTAGAAACTTTCAAAATACATTCCTCCTGCGTCCACACATGGGTTCCAGCGGGTCTTCCACGCATCAAAAGCCGCACGGTAGTCGTTTTCCGGAATCGCCTTTAAAGCGTCGGTGCAAGCCTTGTGAATGTTTTTCACCGACCAAAATGCTGTCCTTTCATTGGGGTTTTGAGGCGCGGAAACAGAAAAAAATCTGGGGGGGGGGGGCACATCGGGGCTGTAGGGAGGTTGGGGAACAACGGTGATGCCTGCCTTGACGAGGTAATCGGCCACGAGGAAGCAGGTGTGCGAAGGCGCATTGTCGTGGTGAAGCTTCCAGGATTTTGATATGTCTGGGCGGACGCGATTCACCCTGCGTTTCAGCCGCTTCAGCACCTCGACGTAAAACTTTCCGGTTACGGTTGTCCCCTGTGGAAGGAACTCATGATGGACCAATCCCCGGCAATCAAAATAGACAATCAGCATTGTCTTGATCTTTGACCTGGACATCTTGGCCTTCTTGGGGCGAGGGGAGTTCGACGTGTGCCATTCCGCACTTTGCCTCTTCGTCTCCGGATCGTATTCAAAGACCCAACTTTCGTCCCCGGTAATGACGTCATCAAGGAAAGCGGGGTTGTCTTCGCAGGTGTCCAAAAGTTCTTGGCAGGTTTCGACGCGCCTCGCTTTTTGATCATCCGTTAGCACTTTTGGCACGAGCTTCGCGCACACCTTCTTCATTCCTAAAGACTCCGACACAATTTCGTGAACAATGGTTTTCGTAATGTCTAATGTTTCGGAAATTAAACGGACACTTAGACGACGGTCAGTGTTCAACAAGTCACGCACACGTTTCACGTTGTCGTCGGAACTGGAGGTTGATGGCCGTCCAGCGCGGTTCTCGTCATTGACATCTTCCCGACCTTCTGCGAAGGCCTTGTGCCACCGGAAAATTTGCCTGTCCGAAATACAATCGACGCCGAAAGCCTTCTTCAACATTGGAATTGTTTCCGCAGCACTCTTCTCCAGTTTCACACAAAACTTGATCGCCATCCGTTGCTCAAGCGAACGTTGCATTTTTTCTTGCACCGGGTCACTGTAACGACTCTCAAAGAACGAGTGATGCGACCGCTACAACGACCGGGAGCCAACTGACGCTTGTTGGATCTTGTTGCCAGATCCCCCCACCACAATCCCAGCACGTAAAGCGCGGGCTGGCGCGTACAGTCTCGGGAAAAAAAATTCACTGACATTACTTTCCGGACAAACCCTGTATGTTACGAGTAGTATAGCTGTACGGTTTCTGTGACACTTCGATGGCACGTCCATCCGAGGAGGCTATCCAGTAGGGGGGTTCCGACAAGGTCATGCAAGAAATGTCATCAGGGGTGCTGAAGAAGTGTTGTCAATGACCAGAGGATGGACATACAAGACAAACAGGTGCGTACAAGAAGAGGCCGTCAATGACAAGAGGATATTGAAGAAGTAAATGAGAGCAGGTAAAGCTCAGCTAGTGCGAAGTTTAGGAGCTTAATCTAAGATTTGTGTTAGTTGAGATTTTTTTTAAGTGTACAAGAAGTAGTCGACAATGACCAGAGGCTTACCTGAACAATTTCCTATTTGTCAAGAGTTATTTTCGTGAGTTTATCTCTGACGTGTTAACCTATGACCTTGTTATTATAAACACCGTGCGCGCCTAGCTTATCTCTGACAAGTTGACCTTCAATTTTGCTGCGTTGTTTTTGGATTTACATTTCTTAAATAAATGATGACTTGTTAATCTTGCCGTGTCAGCTAAAGATAAAATGCATTTTTTATTTATTTCTGATAATTAGGCGTTGCTAAAAATTCTGAGTATTAATTGGGTGTGATCAGTAAGTCTTTAAACATGGATCCTATATACTATGTACTATATTACTCTTGTTGTCAATATTTTTGGAGATATTTCTCAACTGATAAGAACTGATATTGTATCTGTACAAAATTATATTTTTCAGTTGGAGAATTGGTCATTTATGTTGTATGAAAGAACAGAATATGAGGTACATATGTATATTTAAAGGAATGTCCAGCATTTTATTTTGATGATGAAAAAAATCCATTGGAAGCATATATTCGAGATTTCAGTAACAGAACTGTGGGCTATTATGTAATAGATGAGATCTTACTACTATCCTATTACACCTAGGGAATATGAAATGTATTGTGGACATTATAACTTTGAAGAGTCTGTAGTAGAGTATTTTATATGGTATTGTAATAATAAATATTTTTCTGTAACCGATTTTAAATTGGAACAACTCGAAACATATTGTTTGATATAAGTATAAGTACGTATAATTTTGTATATTACCAGCAGATATATGGATATTCTTCATGTGAATTTTATAGTTAGTACAAGGCATGCATCGTGTAGGAAAATGCGAGTTGTGAAATATTTTGTTGATTGTGGTCACATTACATAATTTATTAACAATGGTGTTTTTTTACAAAGCTGTGACGCACCTAGGCTTTACACCTGCAGCCTCTTCTGGTCATAACGACTATTATTATGTCTTTACGGCGTAGGGGTGCTTAAGAACCATAATATAACCTCAGGTAGGCACCGCGATCATTAAGCTACAGGTAACATCACCGAACAACAATACCTCTTTTTCTTGCTCAGCAGTCTCTGGTCATTGTCGACCACTACGATAGGTAAAAAATAATGACGAACACTTACACAGCTTAGATTAAACTCCTAAAGCTCGCACTAGCTAATTTACTTCTTTACAGTCATTTACTTCTTCAGCACCCTCTGATCACTGAATACCGCTTCTTGTCGCATCTGTATGTCTTGTACATCCTCTGGTCATTGACGACACTTCTTCAGCACCTCTGGTGACATTTCTTGCATGACCTTGACGGAACCCCCCTACTGGATGGTATCCTCGGATGGACGTGCCATCGAAGTGTCACAGAAACCGTACAGCTATACTAGTATACATACATCTATAGTGCAGGACGTGTATTGTGTGTGTGTGTGTGTTGCGTGTGTTGCGTGTGTTGCGTGTGTTGCGTGTGTTGCGTGTGTTGCGGGTGTTGCGGGTGTTGCGGGTGTTGCGTGTGTTGCGGTGTTGCGTGTGTTGCGTGTGTTGCGTGTGTTGCGGTGTTGCGTGTTGCGCAATATAGTTATTACGTAAATCTGTACAATGAGTACAAAAATAACGAAGAGAAAAAATATCCACTACATAGGGAACTGGTAGTGAAACTCGGAGATGAAGGCAAGTCTTTGGGCGAATCGCGAAAACATAAAATACCGAGATCTTCTGTACAGACAGTGTTACCAATTGGGCTAAGGGTTCACTAAAACAAAATCCCGCAGTGAACGTTTTTTCTATTAACACAGAGAGAACAAGGGAAATGTGAACGCATAAGGCCAACACAAAAAATACGTGAAAATAGCACAAGATATACAGAAACTATGGAAAAGCTGTCCATGCCGAATTTGTCCCTCGAGTGCTACGAAAAAACAGTTATCATGGACGTATGCGAGACGGAAACCGTACATCAGAAGTAAACGAAAAGAAAAGACTCGACTTGCCCGTAAATATGAAAATGAGGGTCCAACGTTTTGGGAAAAAGTTCTATTTACAAAGTTCTTTTATATAAAAAAAAAACTATAACACCCCTGACTATACCTAGATGTTTCGGGAAATAACCGAAATTATTCACAATCGCACTGCCATTTTACGTCATGTATGTACATTTCGTGAGTTGCGTGGCAGTTTTCTTTAAATATTTTGTTATTCTATATAAATTATCGACGTCAATATAATGGTATTAAAATTTGTTTTAATATAAAACTATATATTACTGAATCCTGTATTCTAACTATTTTACTAACTCTTTGATCCACATATTTATAGGGTGTATTTAGACTTTCATGAGCAACTGTATGTAGGTTGCGTTACAGATACTGAGATTTTAGGTACCTTATTGTGTTATTTTTCCCTCAGCTTGTCATAGTGTTATTAAAATTTTGATATAAATATAAACATTTTTAAAATAAAGTTAAAGCAGTAGAGGAATGTTAAAAGCCGATTCATGTATGTCTGTTAAAATGCATAAAAAATGAGGGGTATGATGGCGGATGATGAAATTTGAAAATCTAGTATTTTCGTAAGGAAACATGGGACTCACTTAATATTTTAGGGGGTAAATTTTTTGGGATCACGTGATGGCGATACATACCTTCGCCAGCATTGATGATAAAAAGAAAATACAATTTCAGTGACAATAGTCATAACTATTTTTTTAAAGATCACCGTGCCCTTAATTTCCTCTTTTTATTATTTAAAGGCAACTTCCTGTTACATTATGCTGTATCTAAATTAAACCTTTTCGTTTTATTTCCAAATACAATTTTTCCAGTGCTATAAATATGATTTTCATAATGTTGAATATACAGTCGGTCCCAAATTAGTTATCCATGCATTGGTATCTCGGGTATTGTTGGGGGTGGAAATATGGTTAAATGAGGGAAGGTTTTAGAGAATTTTATTACCTCTTCGACTTTTTTTATTTTCGATTTATCGATATAATCGTTTTCGAGATAATTCCAAAAAAAAAAACTGAGCAAGTGCGCCTTAGAGAATATCTTTTTGATTATTTATTCCATATCTCATATCTTTTTGATTGTTAAGGTTGTGATATATTAGCAAGTACATTGTCACGACACTTTTTTTAAGCTGCTGTCGATTACGTTACCACAATATTTGTATTGTCTTTTGTTTTTAAGATAACACTTTAGTAACTCTGATTTTTCTTATGGGCGCCATATTGGATTTTTATGTGGTTAAACTCATTGTGGTACTCGGTATACGGTAAAAATATATTTTTCGAAATATGCTTTTGCAAGAGTTTGTAAATGACAAATAAAAAATAATCAGCTACTAAAATAATGTAAACTACATAAATTGTTCTATGTGACGTCTCTCATCATTTTAACACTTTTGGCACCGCTTTAAATCTAAATTGACTACTCTTCCCAATGTATTTCGCTTAATACTAGCAAATGTATTTCCAACATTATTCTTCCAAAATTTGTATATTTATATTTGGGGATTATAGTGCGTATACTTCAATTTTTTGGACGGACTGAGATCTGGCTGGCCATAAAATTGCCCAGTATTTTAAATAACATTCTTCAAAATTCATTCATTAAAAATTATCCTTAAACATGCGCTATTATTTATCACTACACTCAACATCCACATTTCCGAACTTTTACGTTCCGCAGACTTCCACATTTCCGAACTCTCGACAACTCGGGATTACCGAACTGCTGGCGCATGCGCAAAGGGTTTTTCTGGCTCATTCTAGTACTTTTCTTTGTTTTTCGAGGTTTTTATGCAAATGTAATACATACATACATGTGTACACGTTAATAAAAGAACGTTTTTCTAAACAAAAAAATTTCAGGTGCAAAGGAGAGAGTGATGCAGGTAATTATTTTGTAATTCAAAGTAAAGGTTTGTTTTATTGAACATTTTGTTGACGTAACCTATAATAATTTATAACTGAAATGAAAAATTATGAGAAAATATGTATTTTTAAGAAAACCGTGATACAAAACAAACATTATTGTACTGTTTATTTGTAGAGAAAAGAGCCTGCTAAGAGGCTGACCTTGGAGCAAAAGCTGGATTTGATAAATCACGCAAAAAATGGTGTTAAAAATGTTGATCTATGTAAGATGTACAATATTTGTAAATCGTCAGTGGCAGAAATTCTTGGAAAAAAAGAAATTTACTTTGTAAAACTGAAAAAAAAGACGAAAATGGAGTGGACGGATTGACACAATAAAGTGCACCGGAACTTATGATACGCCATTTGAAAGAAGTGTTTTTCACTGGTTTGTACAAAGAAGAACTCTTGTCTCAGGTGTGCTGCTGAGGGAGGGCGATTTCCTCTTTGCTGAATTCTGTGATAATCGAAATGTTTGATAACAATCGCATTATTGTGTACATTTTTTTTCTCATTTCAAATTTCGCGGTTTTTTGTCGTCAACCAATCAGTGACAAGTTCGGTTATGTGGAAGTACAAGTTCGGAAATATCGTGAGAAAAAGTTCGGAAATATCGTGAGTTCGGAAATTTGGAGTTCGGATATGTGGATGTTGAGTGTACTTACTGGCGCGCTATTATGTGCTAGGCAAGGATTATGCTTGGACCAAAATTATATCTTCTGCAGTTTGTCTGAGAGCTGGTATTATTTGTTCTTGCAAAATGTGGGGGTAATTTGCAATACTTAATTAATAAGTTGTATTAAGTTTTAAAGGGGCGCCAAAAGAGTTTAGATGAGGCGGGACGTAATTTACATTATTTTTTATTGGATTATTGTTTTTTGATAATGATTAAATACATATTTTTTTAAATTTCACAGGAGGCAACGTGTTTTTCTAGTACTGTGATACACCGTTGAAAAGTATATTTTGAGCACTATGTAACCAAATAAAAATCCAACCAGGCGCCAAAAAGAAAAAAGAAAATCAAAGTTATTGGCATTAACTCAGAAACAAATGACGACAGACATACTTTAATAACGCCAGAGAAAACATCTCAAAGAAGTGTCAAATCAACAATGCACTCGCTAAAATATAAATCCAGTAATTAAAAAGGTTTGGAACATTCTCTAAAACGCAACTTCTCATTTTTTTGGAATTGTCTCGAAAACGATTATACCTGTAGATAAACCAAATTTGAAAAAAAAAATTGTAGAGGTAATAAAAACCTCTAAAACTTTTAACCATCTTTTAACCATCCAAATTTAACAATCTTTTTAATTCCAACAATAACCGAGATACCAATACACGCATAGGTATTGGTTTTGGGACAGACTATAAATTGACCAATATAACAAACTATAAATTGACCAGATTGACCAGAAAAGAATCAAATGTTTTAGAAACATTTGAATATCGATAACAATGAATATTATTTAAACTTGTTTATTCTTTTTAGAGAATACAACAAATTATTGTCTAGATTATAATATGTGATATACAGGGTGTTCATTAATAATGGGACACAAAACTGTGGATTTTTTAGCGATCTAAGCAAATTTACCTTTGTTTGTTAAGTTAATAGTAACTAAGTTACAAGGTTTCAAAGTTATGTTGTAATTTCAAATTCGATTTGCTTAAATAACTTTTTTAAATAACATATTTGCATAAAATCTGGTAATTGAAAAACCAGTAAATACTGTAAGGCGCAAAAAATTACACCAGTTTTGATGTGATCAGAATTCTACAGACAGTGCGATAATCTAATCTAAAATTATTGACAAATTAAAATTTCTCGTCCCAAAAAATTTTCAATCGCCAAATGTTGTGCCGAAATGTTGTTTTTTGAAAGTTATTTACGAAAATAAAAATTATCAGTTTGACATCCTGTATGTCGGTTACTATTAATTTTTGAATTAGGATAAGATTGATTAAATCGCAATATTTTTACCCAAAAAATCTGCAGATTTACTGTGTTCTATTATTAAAATGGGACACCTTGTATTTACTACTCAATAGTCGGAGAAACAGATCATTATCGAAAACACTGAAATAGTACAGGGTGGATTCGTGAGAATTCCCACTCCCCTTTTCTACATTATCTTTAGATATAAGAAAATATTGTTTTTCAGGGACAACTTATTTTTACAGAAATTTCAGAATATGGCACTAGAAAAACAATTGACAGACTATTGTAACAGGTGTATAATCAGTTCAATTACCGCTCTTTTTTTAATGGCACACCTTATATTTTTATTCAGTTCTGCTTGCTTTTATGAATACAACGATATATCGTACTTTCTTCCATATGATTTTGAAATATTATGCGTTTAATATACAGGGTGTATCTAAATGAACCAAAAAAATTTAAGAGGCAACTCCGATGAAAATTAAAGGGGGTTTCGGTATAAAATTTTTTGAAACCCTTTCCTTCCCTCTCTAAGTTACGCCCCTCCAAAAAATTCTAAAAAAAAATGTTTTTATTTTTTAACTTCCCTGTGAATTAAGCTAAAGAAACGAAACTTGGTGAACAGTATCTGTTAATAAAACTACACTTTCGGAAATTTTTTCACCCCTGTAGTATTTTTCTACAGGGTACTACTATTTTTTTTTTTATAACTTTTTTTTCGACAAAACTTTTTACATTTAAAAAGTATATCTAAAAAGTCCCATTGATTTACTAACTTTTTGATCTCTTCAAGTTTGATCTCTTCAAGTTAGAGGTTAATGAGAAAAAAAAATAAATGTATTGCAATGCATTTTCAAAAAGACGAGCTGTTTAACGTTTGTTTGAAGTGATTAAATAAAGGTCTTGATCGCGGCCTATCTTCAAATTTATTGTTTTTAATTATTAATTCAATTGTTTATAAATTATATTATTTAACATTCGATTTATTAGTTGGTTAGGTTAGTTTAAGTTGGGTTAGTTAATTTCAAAGTAACTTGAAGAGACAAATGACTGGCATAAACTTGCCAGAAAGAGTAAGAAAAAAGTAACAATATATGACATTTCACAATCCCTCTTTCAATTGTTTCTATGCATTCCATTGTAAACAACCGGCAACTAGATCTTACGGCAAAATACCCTCGAGTTAAACAGCTCGTCTTTTTGAAAAATGCATTGCAATACATTTACTTTGTTTTCTCATTAATCTCTAACTTTTCGAAAAAAACTTGAAGAGATCAAAAAGCTAGTAAATGAATGGGACTTTTTAGATATACTTTTTAAATGTAAAAAGTTTTGTCGAAAAAAAAAGTTGTAAGAAAAAACATCTTAGGGGTTGATTATTTCAACCCCTTAGTAAAATACTACAGGAGTGAAAAAATTTCAGAAAGTGTAGTTTTATTAACAGATACTGTTCACCAAGTTTCGTTTCTTTAGCTTAATGTACAGGGAAGATAAAAAAGAAAATCAATTTTTTTTAGAATATTTGTAGGGGCGTAACTTTTCAGGGGAAGGTGTTTTCAAAAAAATTTATTCCGAAAACCCCCCCTTAATTTCATCGGAGAATCACCTCTTTTTTTCGTGTTATTTAGATACACCCTGTATAAGATAATATATCTGACTATGCTAGGCTATACACATATGTATACATATTTAAAAAAAAATAATGCAAATAATAATTAAACATCTGCATTTTCCTTCATTGTTTTTTGATAGTACATAGTCAAACAGAAACTCACAAGAGTTCTCTGATTTCTCAGAGAAATCCTCAGAGAGAAATCCTCAGAGGCCTAAAAACCTCTAGATTTTTTCCTACCAATACTTTAATACTTTTTACTAGTATCGGTAGATATGTTTAAAAAATATATTATATATATATGTATATTCTCTAGACTCAGAGGGAGAAGTGACAGTACTGCTATCTATCTCTAGTTATCACATACAGTGTCGCTAGGAGTGTTATTTAAATTATTACCTACCTGGTTGAAGTGTTACTGAAGCTGGAGCATTGGGTGGCAAAGTGAGAGTAAATGGGTAACAATTATCACCTAATTTTTTCATCAATCTTTCTTGCAGTTTTGTATGTACAGCTTTTTCTGGTGGGGGATAAACCTGTTCTGATGCTAAATAAAGATCTTTTTGGAAATTTAGTCCCATAACTTCATCTTCTTCGCGTCCATATCGAAAACTACATATCACTTGTCCAAATACTTTGCGATCTTTATAGTCCGCATCAATTACTACAACTCCATCTAAGGAAATAGAATTAGTTATGCATTATTATGACTTGTCTTCGAATCTTTTGTAATAAAATATGTTAGTATTGTTTAAGTAATAATAAGTATACACAAAAAGCAGTATAATATTTTTGAGATTATTTTCATAGTATTTTAAATTATGTAGATATTTCCGGTTTATGTAAAGTTGTGAATTTTAAGTAATACATAACAGGGTTAGTTTCCACAATTTGACATGTTATTGAGGGTTTATTATTGATTAGAAAAAAGTTCGTAAGACTTTTTTTGTAAATGGAATACCCTGTATATTTTTGCATATTCTGATTTATATAATTAATTTTTCCCTTTTTAAAAAATATGTAACATGTCTATGCTTGCTTTAGCTGGTCGCGACATCAATTTAAAAATAAATACTTTTTTCTGCTTCAGTAAACATTATTCTTGTTTTAAAGAATTAGTAGAAAATATAAACTAAGGCACTATAATTCAATACTTTTTAAATGAGATTATATATAATTACATAATTTAAATATTATATTATTTAAATAATTATATTCAAATATAATAATAAATCACAGTAGATTAGGCATTTTTCTTACACTTATTTTTCAATAAGTAAAATGTGTAATTCTAAAAGTTCTATAGTTGAGTTTTGACACCCTAGATTTAACAAAAAATTAGCAATAAGCGGACAATAAATAGATATTTTAGAAGGGTGTTCAGGTTTCAAATGGGCCACACTGTATATGTTTATTTATACATAAATGAAACAGACCTAAACATATTTCTTCCAGTCTTAAAAAATAAAAAACATACCAATTGGTTCTACTCCCGATATATGATCAACGAAATCTCTTTTTCCTAAATACATAGTAAGCTTTCCATTTGGGCACTGTTTTTTAAATACACGAAAATTGTAAACCATATTAATCACCTTTTTGTTTGACACCAGCAAAATTCACTGTTTTAAATTGGAGTGTTAATATTGCAATTTTCTGTAGAAACTTTTATACCTATATCTTTTAAGGCTTCTTTAATTTTATTAGTGTCCTCCCACGTAAAAGATTATTCTATAATTAAATTACATTTTCTCAGTCAATAATATTAGCTATTAGGAAAACAGCATGGTCACTATTAGTGCAAGTAGGTACCTATATTAAATTACATGGTGTGTAAATATGATTGCAGATAGTGTTAACACTAATGTCATAATTAGATTAGTTGGAACGTTCCAATGTATACCTAAGTATATTTTTTATTAATACCAAATATCAAATAAAAAAAACCGCTGCTTAAGGAATCACTATTTCTGTTGCCACCTTAAGGTTTTTAAATTGCGCCTTTTTATATACTTGTATCAAGGCAATTGATGTCAGTTGTCGTTGTTGAAATTTGGCGTTTGTAAGTCGAATAAACACCCGTGTTTTTACTTAAAATCCTTGTGCAAGGTAACAAAAAAAATACAGTCCACTAATCATTACGTGTTCCCGCAAGAGAAAAATAACATATTTTGGTTCTTCGAGCCCGATTGCTCATATTTTGATTCCTTGAGGCCGATGTTTCTGGATTTTTCTACGACTTCGACTTCGATTCGTTGTTCATCCCCAAACACGAATTCCACACACTGCAGTCCGGAAGTAACGCTGTGAGTCGTTTCCTTTTATTTATTCCTTATTTTTCACATTTTCAAGACATTGCGTCTATTTGAACGATTTAATTGCACGCGGCCTGGCATCGGCGAGGTCCGACATTTTTGTACACATTGCTGAGTGGTTTGCCTTGACAGTTTTTCCGATTTTTTAATTATTTCCCGCTCGTCAATGTAAAACATGTCAAAAAAAAAAACTTATAATTAAGCGTGGTCAAAAAGGCTACCTTAACAGATTCTCCAAATTTGTTCACGAATTTGATTAACAATAATGAACAAAACCGTTTGAGAAAAGGCAGAGGAACAAAAAATAAATTGATTGATTTGAAAACTATTCAAAAAGCATTCAAACTATTTACCACATTTCCTAGCTGAAGGGTTAATAAAAAGTAAACAAAAAAAATTAAATTTCATTTCAAATGAATTTCAAAAATGATCCTTGGTTATAATAAAAAAGTCAAACCAAAACTTACCTGATGAAAAAAAAATATCCCAGTTTGCAACTTAACTAATAAATAAAAACCACTTTGTCAAACAAAGTTCTTAAAATCATTTTAAAGACGAAGCGCCAAGTATAGAATCTTTGGAAGTCTCAATCAATTATATGCCGCATTTAAATTAGTACAATAATACAAAAACGATATAATACACGCGCACTTAGGTCTCTTTGAAATCCCGACAACAGAAAAAAAAAAATCGGTCGACGAAACTCAAAACGAGCCTAAAAACTCGGAACACAATACTGGGACGCTCCTAATATTTCATTACCACAAATAGTCCGAAAAACGAAAAGGGAGGAAAATCGGCAAAAAAAATTCAAAATCTAAGCTTTGAAAAACATGCAATACAGAAAATAAACCAAAATCAGTCAAATAAAAACAACCGTGCACCACAGCGTAAAACAGGGGAACAGGTCGTTTTGCCTCGAACACCGATTCTTCAAGGCACCATTCGTAATAATTGAAATTCAAAAAATAAAAAAAATACAATCTAAAGAAGTGAAAGTAATTTTTTTAAAGAGTAAAAAAAGAAAATTAATACATAGTTACCAAAAAAAGAAAAGTAAATACGTAAAAACGGTGGTGTTATACGCCTATCTAATAAAACTAAAGGAAATTTTGTAGAATATTTACTATAGAGTGTCTTCTTTATAAAATTTTTAAGAGGCTTGGTTTAAGGGTGTAAAAAATGACCGTAATGGAATAAAATATTAAAAACATAAATAAAAAAGGATAAAATTTTCACAAAAATTATTTTTCGTATAAAAATAACCAAATATAATTAATGAGTAAAATACCGGAAGAAAATTAAGATCCAAATTTCAATAGTTAGAAAGATTATGTACTTTTGGGTGCAGAGGTTTTCTGGGAGCGTTGTGTGTTGGTCAACAAAAAACTTTATAAAAAATAGGTTGGGTAGTACGGGCTATAATCATATACTAGTTTGTAAACATATACAAAAAATCTTAAAAATTTGGCGGTTAGAAGAAATTAAGAAAAAAAACACAAAAAAGGTGCAATATTTTTACCTAATTAAAAAAGGACTATTGTAATTTCTAAAAAATTTAAAAGTAAATTATTAGAGATGAATAAAAGACGTTCGCGTAATTCGGAATAAAAGAAATAAAATAGAGGAATCAGAGTAGGACAAGAAAAAGAGAAAAAACCTAATTTTTTCTAATGTAAAAAGAGATTAAATCGTAGTTTTTGACATAAATTTCAAAACAAATATAATTAGTAGGTCAAAATAAAAAACTATTTTCAATTTGGTACGTCCAAAATGAACGCGAATAGAAAAAATATCCAAGTTAAATAGAATAATCAAAAAATTCGTCCATCCAAGAAAAAAAGCTTTCGATTAAAAAATTACGTACGGTACTTCTCCGGCTTCTTTCCTACAGTTCGGTGCTAAAGACTAAGGAAAAAAATACCCAGGACTTGTCTATCCAAGACTTTACAGGAGACTGGCTTGCAGGAGTGATTTCGAATATATTTCAAAAACCAATTATTGTCAATAAGGGGAAAATAATTCAGTAGTGAATTTACAAATAGAGATACTTTAAAAATTTATTGGAATTCCGAATAGATTCTACGTTAATAATATAAAATAAAAGATTAATTCAAAAATTGACCGCTTGGTTTAATAGCATCTAAAAATTATAATAATTAAACGAGGAAGTCGTACAGTGAATTATTAATTATTTAAAAAAATTGCAAGTCAAAAAAAATCCATAAGTGTATTAATTTGTTAAAATAAATTAAGATACGTCTTATGATTTTTTGTCATATTATCTTGTGTTCTAAATACCGTAGCTCCGTTAAAAAGATTACTTACCTAATAGAGTATCGCAGCTCTCCTTTTGAAAGACTAACTAGTGAAGTAATAAAATCATTAAGTATTAATTTCAATATGTATTCTATTATTCCGATCGCATTTTTATCATTCGCAAAAAGAAAACTTTATAAAAAATTGAAATTCAGGATTTGTCCTTATATACAGTGGCGTCACTTAGAACTATATAATCCCGGATTAATAACGAGGAATATCCATAATTAAACAATCGTTATGGTTTTCAGGGCCCACTGGCTGTCTCGCGATTCCTCCGATTGGCCGAGTCATTATGGAAAATAGGATCATTACCCGAAAAAAGGAATATTATAGTCTCCTGGTAAATAAAGAAAATGACATTTTCTCAAATATTCTCTTTCAAAATAATACTTGTTGAATTAGATCAAAAATAATCTTAGTGAATAGGATGCTAAAAACCGGTCTAATCAAAATTAGATTCTGCTTTGTTCACTAATAACTAGCTCGGCTTCAACTTGAAAAAAATATTAAATTAGTGAATTTATGATTAGTATCTTGAATCCGTTTAGACAAAACATTAATTTAGGGAAACAAGGAAATAAATTACATAAAAAACTTCCTATTACTTCAAAAATATTTTAACATAATAATTAATTATAAATATAAATTTGCACGGTAATGATAGCTGGTCGACAGTTCTGGCCTAGCGGAGTAGTGAAGTCAAAAAATATTAGGAAGTGATAAATTTTTAAGTTCCTACAAGTATAAACCCCCTTATGGTGAATCCCGAGTATAGAGTAACAAAGTCAATAACCTTTTTATAATACAGGTCTTGATTATTGGACGTTCTTGATCAAATGTAAGACAATCAAAACAAAATGTTATCTTTGTATCTTTGTTTGTCTTATCCAAGGGTGCCTAGAGTTAGTAAACGACTTATCCTCAAACATTATCAATGTCTTAACTGTTGCAAAAGGAATTTAAAAATATTCTCAGATTTCGAATTTAACAATAAATTCTCAAAAATTCGCACTTTCAAAATAATCAACCTGAGTTGCTAATTATTTCGAGATTATATATTATTAATTCATCGGGGAGGGGGAATCTGTTAAATGAAAATTAAAATAGAAATAGTCCTCTATGATTTTGAGTATTATATAATTATGTTCAAGCAACAGTGCTTAACAACCTTATCATATCCTTACCCTGGATCTCACTTTACCCCAGAACCCTAGGCTCTCTTACCAACCAAATGAAGTCCCCGAAAAAAAGACCTTAAATCTTTTCAAGAGATTACAAATGGTCAATCTTCTGGATGGAGCAGAGATGTGATTCAGTTGTCAGATTGTTGAAATTATGGCGTTTGTAAGTCGAATAATACCCGTGTTTCTAAAATCCTTGTGCAAGGTAACAAAACAAAATACAGTCCACTACATCATTACGTGCTTCCCCAAGAGAAAACGTCCAACAATTTCCACATTTAATTTTGTCGTATTTAATTAGACCAAGTCTCTAAAAACATCAAGTTATGTTCGTAAATTGAACTGAATTTTTTGAAAAACATAATAGAAGATAAAAGATATTTGAGTATGCCCTTTTTGACTAATGTGACGTTGATGATTCATTTATGCCCTTTATGACTTATAATATAACATATATGACTCACATGACCTTTATGATGAAAATAATCAGTATGACCCGTATGACCAATACGACCGATATGTGCTTTATAACATATATCACCAAAAAAAAAACAAAACAATATGATCTTTAGGCAAAGTAAAATGTATGATAAATGACCTAAATGAATGTATGACCTCTATGATCTTGATGATACCTACATATGATTTTTGTAAGTAATATGGCCTTTATGACCTACGTAACCTATTCTGGAAGTAAAAATGGAAGAAGAGACTTATTAACATAGAAATTTGAATTCTTCTCTCTGAATCTCAAAAATCTGTTAAACAATGTTTTATTAATTCTTAATTCATATCTTTATTAATTTACGTTAAGATCAACAAACTAACCATTTTTGTTTTTCAAAATGACACCTCAAAAAACGTAATTTCCAGATTGTCTTTTGTTTTCGACATATGTCATCAACAATTCAACTTTAATTGTTTTTGATACACTCAAAAAAAAAAGGAGTATTCTCTGCGTACAGTGGTGTAAAGAGGAAATTGTTGCAGTTATTTGTCTTTGAAGTTATCGTATTTAAACTATATAAGATATTAAATCAACACCAGAATTTTTAAAAACGAATGTATCTATAAGTTATGTTATAACACAAAATAATAATGTTGAAAATTAGATTGGCAAAAACAAATTTGATGAAAAATTTCAGCACGAGAAAGTTCTTACTGGTGTTACCTTAAATTTTTAAGAGACGACTTATTATTCCCTGTACGTACCAAAGGCGTAGCCGGGGAGGGGGGGGCGATGGGAGCGATTGTCCCCCCCCCAAAGGGTCAAGTAAAAACCAAAATACTCGGGGAATGCGGTTGCCGTTGCCTCCAGTGACTTTTTTTTTTTGGCTTTTTTGTTTAATCTGCATTGGGAGCCCCCCCCCCCAAACATAAATACTGGCTACGCCCTTGGTACGTACAGTCCTTTATCCAAATTATGAAGCGTTTGGGAGTACCTTCCTCATTTATTACTTATCACTTATTGCTCGAGACTAGTTAAATAAAATGTTTACTCCTCCTCTGGCCAGTTTTTGTAGGGCTATAAAAGAACAATCTATTTGAGTAAATCATTCACTCTTGAGTACCTGCCTGAAGGAAAAAGGCAAATCAATTGGTCACAGACATCTTATGGTAAGTTATAAAATGATAATTTAAAAATGATGTACCTAATCTAGACCTTATTTGTTCCACAAACGAGATAAAAATTGTGGCAAGCAAAAATTGATGGTACTGGTAGCTTTCATAGTAGCGATACTATGGTACCACGGTATGGTGCTATTTCAAAAAAATACATTTTTGATTGAAAATGATTTTGATATCGTTTGAACTGCCGTAGACAACGCAATTGATTGTTTCCAACTATAGACCGAATTTTTCTAGGGTCACTAGGATTATTATAGAGTGGAAGTAAATGGTCATGGCACACTTAAATTGGAAATTAAAAAACTATTACAAAATACTTGTATGCTTAAAAACTCACTTATTTGGTGTATGAGGATCGTACTCAGAAAAGTATGAGGATTTCAATTATACCATAATATACAAGGTATCTCATCACATGATGATCACATCTTAAGGACGTGTTACTAATGCAACTTTAAGTCAA
Source organism: Aromia moschata (assembly GCA_029963805.1). NCBI lineage: Eukaryota > Metazoa > Arthropoda > Insecta > Coleoptera > Cerambycidae > Aromia > Aromia moschata. Next base: position 137,861 of record JAPWTK010000637.1, read on the forward strand.
AATTGTCTATTAAATACGAGGCGTGTAAATTAAGTAATGAGACTGGCAACGTAGCGCCCGATCTAGCAACACTGCGGAGACGGGACTTGGAATGGCGGTAGGTTAACATGTAATCAAGAAGACTTAGTTCTAGTCTTTTGGCACGTAATGCACGTTCAGTACAAGTTTGAACTTGTTTGAAAGTCATTTGTTTGTTTTACATTAATTTTGAGCAACCTTGTTTGTGCTTTCAGGTTTTGCTTCAGACTTGGACACAGCGCAACGGATACTTTTGCAAAACTTCAACACGCCTACGGAGACAGTGTTTTTTCAACAGTCTTTGTTTTTTAAGGTAGTTTAAGGTATTCTCAGAAGGAAGAGAGTCGATTGAAGATGAATAACGCAGCGGAAGGCCTTCATCTTCAAGAACCGATGAAAATGTCGATAGAATACGGGATCTTGTTCATTCAGATCGTCGGTTGACGACTAGAATGGTAGGGGAAGAGTTAAATTTGAATCACACCACTGTTCATCAAATGTTGACAAACAAATTGGGGACGAGAAAAATCTGCGCTTTGGAATCGATTGAAAATAATCCCCATTTTATGGAACGTTTTGTTACTGGTGAGGAGACTTGGGAGTACGACGTGGAAACCAAACGCCAAAGCATGGAATGACGCACTTCAAGTTCTCCAAGACCCAAAAAGGTAAGAATGCGCAAGTCGAAGATCAATGCATGTTGATTTGCTTTTTTGATGGCCAGGGAATTGTCCAGAAAGAGTGTGTGCCTCCAGGCCAAACAGTAAATCAACACTTTTACAGAGAGGTTCTTGAAAAACTTCGAAAAACGGTCAAGCGTGTGAGACCAAACATCAAGAACAACTGGATGTTGTATCACGACAATGCGTCTTATCACACAGCCATTTCAAAATCACTTCAAGAGACGTCATTTTGACCCCATAGAAAACATTCAAAGGGTTGTAACCGATCAGCTGAAGGCTATTCCAGTATATGAGTTCCAGCACTGTTATGAGGAATGGAAGAATCGTCTCCAGCGTTGTGCGGCTTCCCAATGAAGTTATTTTGAAGGAGATAATACTGAAATTCTATTCAAATAAAAAAAATAGTCTCATTATTTAATTTGCACACCTCGTTTATTTCCTAAAGTTGTAACACAGCTACAAACGTTTAATGTTTTGTTATTAGAACTGCTACAAGATGCGCTGTTATTGAAAAATCAGCTATGATTTATCATTTATTGTTTTTAATAATAATCAGCTATTAGCAGAGCTGTTGTTAGGTTATAGGTAACACAAATGAACACACTGTAGTTACACAGTTGTAGTTGACAACGTTAATTTCAGTACCTTTCGATAGGACAGAAACGCTTTGAATAACAAACTAGTTCCAGTGCGACGAGTTACTCAGGATTATTAAAATATGTTTTAGAATTTCCAACTTTGGTTAAGCCAAAATGAGTAGGGTATGTAGGTAAGTCTGCAGTAAATTCCAAGATATCAGCCATCTCAGTCAGTGTTTTATTCATTCGTTCAGCTACTCCATTATACTGTGGCGTATAGCTTGCTGTTGTATGGTATTATAAAAGTATGTTCATTTTTTTTTAAACAATCCCAAGTTATAGACTTCGTTAATGGATAGGTACTGTAATGGAAACGGGTAAGCAGCAGTTGATGAATATCCTCGGCGATTATCCACTCGTCAAGTGCCTTAGATAAATGATTTTAGCAGTCTATCGATCTATCTATCTTAGTTGTCTAACAGAAATAGGTATTTTTTGCAGCTTCTGCTGCACGTCTCGTACAGTAAAAACTTGCTCAAGAATATGTCATCAACCTTATAAAGTATGCTACTTATTGCTACATACATATATCGCACGTCCCGAAGAAAAATGTAACAATTAAAAGTCTGAAGTTTCACTTAACTAAAATAATTACTAGTAAAAACAATGGACTATCTCTTGTAAACCGCAATCTCGTAGAAAAGTGTATTTGTATCATTTGTAGTTATTAGTTTGCTTTGGCATATTAAATTTGTATTAATTTATTTAACTTATAAATTCATACAATTTATTTCCTCCTCTCCTGTAAAATTTACCGTTTTTGACTTATTACACGTTTCTTCGGGATATGCGATATGGACTCTACTAGTGTCCGAACAATTTCCTATAGACTTAACGTAAGCCGCATAACAGTATGGAAAACTTTTACACAATTTCAATTTGTACTATGTCTTACCTGAACACACTTTAAAAGCTATCGACTACGCAGCAAGTCTTGAATTTAGTTGGTGGTTGTTTAGAAAGCGAAAGCTTTGTTGAGATATATTCTTTAGCGATGAGGTCACCTTTAGCCGAAACGGCATTAATAACACCCTGAATTCACATTACTAGGAATTTGAATCCTCCAGAGACTAGATAGAGTAATTCATTTCTAAGATAGATTTCCGGTTAATGTTTAAAACATTACCGATGAGGCGATGGTGGTTAATATTTTTCGAGTACAACGTATTGATGCGGGACCCTTTTATGTACATTTTTGGCACTTTCGTAGAAAAATTCTGTTTTTTTCAAACATTTTTAGTTTTTGATCAGAAGTGGTGCAAATTACGTAGGAACGTATATTTTAACTTAAAAAAAATACCTATTTGATACTGGCAAGGGCTCTCAAAAAAAATTTGACCGGAGAAAAACTTGCCAAATGAAAAAGCTAATTAAGAAAATAATGGCAATGAAAATATTTGATTGGGGAAATTCAGTATTAGTATTTAGTCGAGTAATTCTGGTCGGAAAAAGGTACAAGTGAAAGTCGTGTTGAAGTGTGAATGGAAACTGTTTTTTTTTTACGTAGACGAATTAGTAATAAGTAGGTTTCCCCTCACTACTTTTCTCGTCATTGAAATTCCTTTCTCCTCCTCTCTATTTACCAGTGAAACACTTTTTATTAACAAATTATGAATGAGTGTAGGGCACAAGAACTCAGAATGCTCTGACAGAATGATGCAGCATTCGGATGACGTGACAGGAGATGAATCGAAAAGTTTATCAGGTTAATAAAGAATTTAATAAGGAATATTTTATGAGCTCGTACTATGATCCACATACGATAAAGATACGACACCAAGAATAGCTTTGCCCGCGAATTGCGCACAACGAACATAGTACGAGCTAGAACGGCAAACAAATAATAACAGACAGTACTTCTCGAAGCGTTCACGGCTGCAGCTACAAAATAAATGAGTTCAATTTCATGTTTTGTTTACTACGGTCACGGGCAAAGCGACTTTTAGTGCACTGTTATCTGTTTAACGTAATGATTCATGAAAGTTACTGATATACTGATTCGTCTACTCCTTGTACTCGAAAATGTAGGAAATTAATTATTTTGATCTATGTAATGAAATTCCAACCCCTACAATCAAGGGTGTAGCAGTCAACATATACGACCCTAGTAATTTGGCGACATCACAGCCGATGATACTTGTAGGATGTGTGGAGAAGAGGAAGAAACCGAACAAACTACCTAATATTCAAGGCCTCGCACATTTTGTTCTTCGTTAGGGGGTAAACCCCGCGGCCAACTGGCCCCAAAACCGGGGGTTTTCCCCAAAATGGGGAATTTCGGGGGGGGGGGGGCCTCTTGGGGCGCCCCCCCCCCCCAAAAAAATGCACAAAAGTGCACAAAACTCCAAATAAAAAAATCGTTTGTTATAAACTTTTTGCCACAAAATCTAGACTATTTTTAATTAGTCTGGCATTTAATTTAGTTGAAATAAAATTATTTTCAAGCAAAACATAATTTATGATTTTTAATAGTAATGGTATGGGTAAAAAGGGTATCCCCCCATAAGTATGGTGAAATGCCCCCCCCTCTTTTTTTTTATTTTCTTCGCATGATGAAAGTGTTTCTTAGGGCTAATAATGAAAGGTAGACCGAATTTTAGGTCTACTAAAAAAATTTTCTCTCAGCTAGGTATGGAAAAAACCCTGTATTTTACGTTTTATATTTTTTTTCTCGGGTTTTAACTGTCGAAAAAAATTCATGAGTACAGAAAATATGATTAATTTTATGTAAAAAATTTTTCAAGCTCATTAAAGGTCATTATGACCTCTAAAAAAATTATTCAAACTTTAAAAAATCCCATATTTTTTTAACCAAAAAAAAAGCTTCAGGCTCAGATTTTTAATATGTTATATTTTTAACTGTTTTTTTACTACCTCAAATTGTTTTCATTTTTTGAGTGGTGGGTCATGCCCAAAAGTGCGAAAAATCGATTTTTTCTCCGTGAAACGACTTAAAACGGCTTAAAATCGTCATTTTATAGTGTCCTGATTTTTTATTGCACTAAAAGGACTCAAATGACTTCAAACAATTAAAAAATATGTTCATAAAAATAGTAAGTAAAAAAAATTCCACTTATCGAAACTAGTAGTTTTTATATTTTTCGTCGAAATTTGAACTGAAGATTTTGACGGTAAATTCAGAGGTTTACAGGATGGACTAAGAAGGAAGCTGTCGGGTAAAAACTCCATCCCGGCACACATTAAGACCTCCTCAATAAATTGTGGTCGCCGCCATTCCTATTAACCCCCAACCCCAGTGCGAGTTTGTGGGCTCAACCCGTGGGCGAATCCAATTGACCTTAACGCGCTTAATAAATTGGTTTGGGGCCATAACTCGCTTTCACCCTTTCCCAGTTGCCAGGGATTAAAAAGCGCCCAAAATTTATATTTTTTTGGCGGAGCCTTAATTATTATTGAATTCTATGAATTTTTTCCCGTATAATACAATGGCGGGGGTCCGTACAGTCAAAAGTGTGAGTTTCATTAGTTATTTAACAATTTATTCAAAAAAATCGTGTTTTTTTCACGTTTTAGCTTATACCTCAGTTCCATGGCACATTTTGTATAGCACATACCTACATTTAGAAAGTTGTTCTATATTATATTACCTAAATTTTAAGCCCAACCGGAAAGTTGCAAAACTCCTTTTATTTTGACATGTTTTTTCTTAACTAATAAAATTCTTAGAGGGCTGAAAATGCTCTCGGAGAATATGCTCTCAGTATTCTAAATAAGTGTTATAAATTTCACTGTGATCGGTTGTTAACTTTTCGAGTAATTAACGATCGATTTTTTTTACAACTCTTAATTAACAATGGCGCTATTTCTTACAGGAAGATTCGATTTTGACCGGATAGAGCTAGAAAAATCACAAATCTCTTCAAGTTTATGACGCTTATTGAAATTTTGAAAAATATTAATTACAGCCGATTTTATAAGGTTTTATACGCGACGTATATGACGTTGTAGCATTGCGAAATTGAAATTAAGAAATAATATTTTGAGAAGTTCCTTATCAAAATATCTTTAAAGTGCGTTTCAAGACGCGTATTTAAAAAAAAATATCCCGCTATGGCTTTAGGGAGCGGATATATATATTTTTTAATTCTCAAGCCCGTTGTATAAAACGTAGAGGGCTGAAATTTACAGGGTTTGCAGATAAAGAGAGTAAAACAGAGTAAGAGAACAGAGAAAGTATAAATAGTTATACTTTCAATAAAAAAATACTGCAAATCGATTGGCCGACTTTAACTGTTAAAAAGCACTGGTTGAAGTTGACGCTACGGCTGCGGTTGCGCTCGGTCGCCTGGCGGGACGGAGTGGGGGGAGACACTGGCTGCTGGGCGCGGTGCTACCGAAACCAAACCTAAACGATCGCGCTGAAAAAAATTATTATCTCGGCTTCCTGATGTCGTAGCTCGCCGAGATATGAAAGAATATCGAGTTTATTTTTTATTTTTTTACGGAAAAAAAGCCTTGAAAATTGACATTTTTGCGAAATTTCAAATTTTTTTCGGCTGTAATTAATATTTTTCAAAATTTCAATAAGCGTCATAAACTTGAAGAGTCTTGTGATCTTTCTAGCCCTATCCGGTAAAAATCGAAACTTCCTGTAAGAAATGGCGCCATTGTTAATTAAGAGTTGTAAAAAAAATCGATCGTTAATTACTCGAAAAGTTAACAACCGATCACCGTGAAATTTATAGCACTTGTTTAGAATACTAAGAACATATTCTCCGAGAATTTTCAGCCCTCTAAGAATTTATTTCGTTAAGAAAAAACATGTCAAAATAAAAGGAGTTTTGCAACTTTCAACGCTAATTGCAATAATAAAAAAACTTTAGCGACTTCCGGTTGGGCTTGAAATTTAGGTAATTTAATATAGAACAACTTTCTAAATGTATGTGCTATACAAAAAGTGCCAGGGAACTGAGGTATTTTTTTATATAATTTATTTAGGGAAAAAACAAATATTAAGGCCGCCAAAAATACATGAGAAAAATCCCTGGCAACTGGACTGTTTAACAACCGAAGCATCCCTCCAAGCCACACCTACTCTACATACACACGACTCGGGGTGTGCCAAAAGAGTTCATGCATCCTCAGGAAAGCTTTCTGAGTCACCCCATGAATCATGACCTGCTTAGAACCCCTAAGGGAGGCAAATTTTCAGGGGGTGGTGTGGAGATGGAATATCACTTTTGGAGCTCAATCGGCCGTCCGCAGTGTGTTCTACCAACTTCGAGAGCCTCCAAGTAATGTCATGACATAAATTCAAGTCAAAACGACATCCCACGCAGCCTTCTACAGGGGCGGAACCAGAGGGGGTGAGTGGGGGGTTGGTATTGATGTGGCCTGGAGGGGTGTTTGCGTTGTCAAAGGGTGAAAGTGAGTTGTGGCACCCCACACCAATTTATTAGGCAGCATTAGGATTAATAGATTCGCCCAACAGAGGTCAAACCAAGCAAAACCCTGAGTAAATGCAAAGGGGTGGCTTAGGGGGTTTGGAAATGGGTTGAAGAGATGGTACAGCGACCAAATACACAGAACTTATTGAGAAGGGCCTAATGTACCTATGCCGACAGCGTCCTTCTTAATCGATCCTGTAGGTCTCTGAAATTGTCAAAATATTGTGAATTCAAATTTCGACACGGGGTTGCTTTTTGGAGTGTAGACGGCGAACTGTTTAAGTCATAGCATAGCGACTTCGGATCATTAAAACCAACCCTATAGGTTACCGAAAATTAAAAACCGCAAGTCTCTAATTCGAATGGCGCTAATCTAAAAAGTGTTACGCTGATTTTGACGAACAGTTTATTATTATCTTCGTTGAAAATATTTTTACATGTATATTTTAAATAATTTATTGAACGTAACCTTTACTACAAATACATGTGTGTATATCTGCCGGAGGGCTAACTACAAGTGGAAACGCATGTATAAAAATTGGACACTTTTAAAGGGAAATTGCTATTTGTAAAGGAGATAGACGAAAACTGATGTTGGTGTTTGAACAAAAGCCTTGGGGCTTAATCTTTATAACCAATTTAATGGTGGCAACCGCATATTGATTCTTGTCACACTTTCAGAGCCTCACATATAGAGATCAGTTTTCCTCTATCTCGTTTATAATTAGGGGTTTTCTATTAAAAGTGTCCAGTTTGGGCCACCCTGTTCATTATTTTCAAATAGGTTTTCATATAATTGCTAATTCTAAATAGTCCATGTTTAAGTGAACCATTTATACACTTAAAAACATAAAGACTGATTAGTGAATAAAATATACAAATTCAATGAATGAAGAGTGTATATGTTTTTAGTAAACTTCCGAGTTCTTTTAATATTTCATCATGCAATTTAAATCTGTCTGTATAATTACTTGGCTCAACACACAACTCAATATTTTCAAACAGTCCTTGATGCGTTTCTAATATCACTTGTGGAGGAGTATGTAATAATCCATTTTCCATCATTGGCCAAAGTGCATTTTTTGACAACAATAGCTGAAACACATACATAACATCAATTAAATCACGTTTTAATAAATTATTTTGTAAGATTAATGAAGAAATTACAGATATATAGTAACGAGTCATCCAAAAAAAAAAACACGTATTTCAATCAAAAAAAGACGTATGTTAGCGGTGACCCTATTACCCTACTAGCTCCGGCTCCGGCGCAATGAGCGGTGACCCCACTTGACCCTACTAGCTCCGGCTCCGGCAACCGAACATAAACAATAAACAAGATTTGAGTGGCTCCGGCGCGATGCTGAGTCAGGACGGACGAGACGAAGGAGCGGGGAAGCGCGCGACACCAGTCATCATCAGTTAGTTAAGGGCGTGAGCTCGCTGCATTAAAGCGATAATTGTGCCTTACCGACAAAATTGTTTGAAGCAAATTTAGTTTTTTCATTGGGGAGGAAACCTCCCCATTCAAGTTATCATCAGAAGTGGGATAGATATACCTTTTTTAGTGCCTTTGTGCAGTGCCAATTAAGACTAAAATACTCAGCAACAGAACTTTCTTTGTTCGTGATGGCGGAACGTGATAATTCTTGTTGTGACAGTGAGGCGTCCGAGGACAATGAGGAAGTTGACATCGGGGGTGTGTTATCACCGAGTCCAAAACGTGTCAAAGTGCAGTGACAGGAATCCTTGCTTACCCTGTCAGCAACCCAACAAAAACAATGCTGAATTGACTCAGCAATCCAACATGGCGACTATGGCGACTAGCCACTTGCCAACTCCCAGCACTTCGAGTTCGGAAACAGAGGAACCAAGTGGGTAGTCGCCGACGTGCAGGAACGTCCACACCGTGTGATAGCTGACACAGCAGGTATCTTCACATCATCGGTCTTGCCAAGCTTTCTTAGCGAGCACAACATGTAATTACAATACATCGAGTCTAGCCTCATGGAAACGGATAAGTGAAGACGTTGCAATTTTTGGGAGACGCATCGGCGACGGACAATTTTGTCGATCCAAACAAGGCCGTATCGGAAGCGCGAGGTGGAATGGTGAATAGTGCGACGACTCTGTCTCACCACTTTAACGCGACGCGTTATCGCCCTTGTTTATTTACTGTAGGCGACCTCGTTGCGTCGAAGACTCTCAGCTTGCGGGCGGCGGTAAAAGGCAAAATTTAAAGGACCCTACGTCGTTCGGAATGTGCTGCCGAATGAAAGATACGCACTTCAAAAGCAACCCGGAAGACGAACTACAGTAGCTGCTCATGAGCAACTGCGGCGTTGGCCTTCCACCCATTGATAGACGGATGCAACAAGGAAAAATAAACGGGTATGTCAATAATTCTGAATTTGTTGAATTGATTTTTTGAGATCATTGCAAATAATTAAAACAAAGTAGTAAAAAGAAAATAAGTAAATTAAATAATGCTGAATTTCCGCTGTACCCTTCTTCAAAAAGTTAAGTGCATGGAAAACATGTACCTCTGAACTTTCCACCACATCAAAGTACCCGTCTTCAACAAGTTAAGTGCATGGAAAACATGTACCTCTGAACTTTCCACCACATCAAAGTACCCGTCTTCAAAAAGTTAAGTGCATGGAAAACATGTACCTCTGAACTTTCCACCACATCACAGTACCCGTCTTCAAAAAGTTAAGTGCATGGGAACACATGTACCTCTGAACTTTCCAGCATATCAAAAAGTTAAGTGCATGGTAACGCATGTACCTCTGAACTTTCCATCATATCAACGTACCCGTCTTCAAAAAGTTAAGTGCATGGGAACACATGTACCTCTGAACTTTCCAGCATATCAACGTATCCATAACAAAATGTTAAGTGCATGGTAAGGCATGTATCTCTGAACTTTCCATCATATCAACGTACTCATAACAAAAAGGATAGTGGCAATCCCACTATCCCTGAGAAGGATGGCAATCCCATCCTTGCGACGAAAACTAGTGAGAAATATAGTGGCAATCCTGCTATGATTAAAAATGGTGGCAGTACCATCCAGCAGCAAATTTAAATTGATAATGAAATGATACAGATTAGCAGAAAATTTAAACTGAAATGACAGATTAATGTGGTAGTACCACGTGCTTAGACAAATCTGTTTGTCTAACAATTTGTTGTGACGGAAATGCTGTCTCTCTTTGTGATTCCAGGTAGATAGTCACATTCGGTGCGAGGACGCTCCGATCACAGGACGGCCGTGTTAGCGGTGACCCCTATTTACCCTACTAGCTCCGGCTCCGGCAACCGAACATAAACAATAAACAAGATTTGAGTGGCTCCGGCGCGATGCTGAGTCAGGACGGACGAGACGAAGGGAGCGGGGAAGCGCGCGACACCAGTCATCATCAGTTAGTTAAGGGCGTGAGCTCGTCTGCATTAAAGCGATAACTGTGCCTTAGCCGACAATAAATTGTTTGAAGCAAATTTAGTTTTTTTCATTGGGGAGGAAACCTCCCCATTCAAGTTATCACGTATTTCTATTCTTAATCTTAAATTTATAACCTTTTTACATTATGTGACAGCCGTTATTTATTTTACAGTTGTGACAGCCACTTGTCAAATGTTTGACAACCTACAACAAAATTTCGCTCCAACTTCAACATAATCACTATTTCCATCTCTCTCGTTGATAGCCACGGCTCGTTTTATAGAATGGCTCGTTTTATTTACAGATGGAAAATTTCATTCCTTTCATTTCACTTCTTACCAGAAAATACCATTTTAGTGATTGGCATATAAACTAGGTGTCGGACCCTCCCCCCTTTCCGATAATCCTTTGAATTATTTCATTCTTAATGTTTTTGGTGCTAGATAGACTTTTGTGATGAGAACAATTTTATACATAACATAAAAGTTTGGTCGTTTGGTCATAAGAATCATACATTCAATCAAGGGCGTAGCCAGTATTTATCTTTGGGGGGGGGGGGGGGGGATGCAGATTAAACAAAAAAGCCAAAAAAAAAAAGGTCAGTAGAGGCAACGGCAACTGCATCCCTCGAGTATTTTGGTTTTTACTTGACCCTTTGGGGGGGGGGTCCTCCCCCTAGCTACGCCCTTGCATTCAATTTGTGGTAAGAATGAGCCTGGTTTTTCTATTGACCAGTATTCATTTACAATAGTCAATAAAAATATAATATATATGAGTCAGTCCAGAAATATTTTTTCCTATTTTATTTCTTATAATTAACGCTATCTCTCGTGCTTCTGGGGTACTAAAAACGTTTATCGGCTTGTGTTGGTGATTCTCATTGAAACTCGACATATGTCTGAAAGTCTCTTGCACTTCAATCACCTGAGTGCTGAAAGAAGAGCTAAACTTGCGAAAAGTATATGCAAGATTGTGCCGCGCTGGCTTAGGGAAAATCACAAACAACAATGATTAACAGCGGCCAGAAATTTTGTGGAAATGGTTGAACGTGAGGGCTAAGAACTTTACTCGCGTATCGTAACGTGATGAGACATGGGTTCATCATTCAACTTCAGAAACAAAACGCCAGAGTATGGTGTGGAAAGCACCAGGTGAAAGTCCGTTGAAGAAAGCAAAAACGACACTGCTGGAAAAGTGATAGCGACCATATTCTGAGATTCTTCCAATGTTTTGTTAGCTAATTATCTGGAAAAAGGAGCAACAATTAATGCAGACAGGTAGTGTCAAGTTCTGACTAAGCTTCGAGCTGCTATCAAAAGAAAAAGTCCTGGTCTTTTGTTCAAAATAGTTCTCCTCTCCATTCGTTCAAAAGACATGGGATTTACTCGTCAAATTCAAGCGAAGTTTTTGGTCATCCGCCATATTCACCTGACCTTGCAGCAAGTGATTTCTATTTGATTCTGCAACTGAAATCCCACCTGTGTGGAGAGCGATTTGAAACAGATGATGTTTCACAAGAAATGAAAACGTGAATCAACTCGCTGGCACAAATGGGCACGCTGTGGTATGCCGCCGGTTACAAAAATTGTATTGTCAGTATAAGTATTGAAAAAAAAAAAGGAAAAATAATGTGGAAATATAAGTCATATATGTACACTACCGTCGGAAAGTTTGGAAGCAGATGCCGATTTTTGAAATTACCTGTTAAATTATGTCACTCCGAAAAACCGTTAATCCGTATTTTAGTACTTAGTATGTAATTACATTCGGTGGCACGTTCACTTAGTTCTTGTAATTTAGTGCCATAATTCCAGTGTAATCGGTTTCGCTACCTGCGAGAGTATCTGTAAAGGGTCTATAAAAAGAGGGTTGCTATTCAACCAGTTTAGTTACCCCGTCATTTTTGAAGTGTAAAGTCGTGTTTACTTAATAATATAGTCATAGTTTACACTAGGAAACAGAGAACGCCTAAATTGTGTGATTGTATTATTCGTGTGTGAGAAAGTGCTAAGAGTGATAAAAATGCCTAAACGGAGGCAACTCACACTTGACCAACGTGCGTCTATCTGCACTTTGAGAGATGAAGGTTATTTGGAGAGAGATATTGCGACCAGACTTGGGATTTCCCCGAAAGGTGTACACTATACTCTTCGAAGGAAACAACAGTTTGGAGAATTGTCGGACAGAAGGCGAAGTGGACGACCCAGAATAACAGAAGCTGAGGATAGATTTATTATAACTACATCTAAGCGAAATTGTCGTCTTACAACACCAGAAATAACTCGACAAATAAATACAAATATGGGAGAAGAAAAATTTCAGTTACCACAGTAAAATCTCGTTTACTATCTGCAGGCTTACGGGGATGTATTCCTGTGAAAAAAGCATTGCTGAAGCCAGTACATAAACGAAAAAGACTTGCTTGGGCATGAGAACATGAGCACTGGCCAGTTGAAGACTGGAAAAAAGTTTTATGGACCAACGAGTCCAAATTTCAACTTTTCGGAACTTCTAGGGAATATTTGTGTGTCGGTGGCCAAGCCAACGCGTGGCTGAATCAAACGTGGTACCTACCATTAAACACGGTGGAGGAAATGTAATGATCTGGGGTTGTTTTGCAAGCTTAACACCTGGAGATTTGGTAAAAATCACTGGCATAATGAGGAAAGAACAATATTTAGAAATTTTAGAACAGCATGCAGTGCCATGTGGAACATGCATTGTAGGTCGTCCCTTCACGTTTCAACAAGACAACGATCCGAAACATGCTGATAGGATATGTAAACAGTTTTTAGAAGAAAAACAAACAGCTGGAGATTTCGAAATAATGATATGGCCGCCGCAGAGCCCTGATCTTTCTCCCATAGAGTATGTGTGGGATGAATTAGATACTAAAGCAAAACAGCGACAGTCCCAGTATTTAACTCAACTGTGGGGGTATTTGCAAGAGACATGGCACCAAATTGATGCCGAATATTTCGAGAAATTACTTAAGCGAATGCCAAAAATTTGGAGAGCAGTGATTATGGCTAAAGGTGGCCATATAGATGAAAATAAATTGTAGCCTTTTTAGTAATCAATCAGTAACTATTCTTTTATAAAACCATGTTGCATGTTTATTCAGTAAAACTGTTAATATAACTTCAATACACATGTTTTTGAAAACTTATTTTAGAATATCCTTACTTTGTAAAATACCGTACTGCTTCCAAACTTTCTGACGATAGTGTAAGTAATTTAATTTTTTTTTTTCAAATTCTTATACATTTTTTTAATATTTCTAAAATTAGGGAAACTTATTTCTGGACTGACCCTTGTATATTTTATATTTTCTGTTTATGCATTGTATATTATATTTTAGAGTTAAGTATAATTAATCTTGAAAAAAAATTAATCGACGAACTTTTTAAATTTAATGTTTTTAGACTGAAGTTTGGGACACAGGGATACTGAATTTAGTGCTGTATTTAGATAGTTTGTATAAAAATCACTAATATCATTTCTTGAATTTCAGTCGTAAAAAAAAAACACAGTAAGCCTTGTTTTTGTAAGTTACACGTGACACTCCTGTCCTAAGGTACAGTTTTTGATATTTAATTTAAAAAAAATCTGGTCAGTCAGGTAATGAATAAATGTTTAGATGGGTGTCCAAGTTTTGAACAGGTCATACTACCTGTAGTACACTGTATAACATATGTAAGATATACTTACCCTACAAACACTATATATATTGTGATCACTTATCGCGCTGTCACAAATATCTTTCTCAGAAAAACTGTAGGCATCCTCTCTGAAATGTTCAGTATTGTGACGGGTACCTGAATACATAACTGTTATTATGAATTAAACATAATATGTAAATTGAAAATATAAATTACCATTTAATGTTTTTTCGCTTTAAGATGGCATCTTCCAAATCAACGAATGAAATTTGCAAGCTTTCACTAACAGCAACATTGTCTGGAGATATATCTGTTAAGTAGAGTCTAAAGTCCTCGTGGTCTTCCGTAAAATTTTTTGCAGCTTGCAATAGCTGGAAAGCCAGGTAAGCCCTGTCAAACCAATTAAAATTCTGTACGTAATTCAATGAGTTTCCAGTATTTTCCATTATTACCAATCTCCCACAAAATCCATACAATTTCGGGACTCTCCATCCATCTTCCGCTTTAAATACTTCTAATAAAAGAGGTTCCGCATTCACGCGAAGAATAGTTTCAATATGTTGTACATCTCTGTGATTAAACTTGTGCAGGAATAGTTCAGCAGAATCGCTATCACAAATTTTAAAACGTTTCACGCCACTATCACTAACTAAGAAGTCGATTAGTTTATTGTTACTACCCGTTAGTATTAGATTATCAAGTTTTTTCAATTCACTGTCGTGAGCTAATTTTTTTTAATACAACTTTTTTTCTTTCAAATACGCCGAAATACACATTCTTCACGCTAAAAATATTGTAAATGTAGTCGTTAATAGAATTATATTGAAGTGTTATTTGATTTGCATCAAACTCTTTACAAAGATTGTGTCCGTAACACACTGGACAAGTATTTACGTCACACAACTTCTGTACAAAATACGGCGAATGTATGTAATATAGCACACTAAACGTTAATGTCAATATGGCAAACAATACGGCGTACTTCATTTTAATTGTGGTTAGCAGTTTGTCCTTAATCCTTGTTGTAAAGCCTTTTGCCTATAAGAGTACAACTCTTTAATCCATTTTTCCATTCGTGCCTCTTCGTTTAGGAACAACTGAAAATTAAAATGTTTTAAAATATTCAGGGTGATTGATTTATCATAGGAAGTGAGTTTTTCTCAGAAACGGCTGAGATAAATTAATTTCTGTGAAAGGTAAATTACTTTTACTTACCTTCACTCAAAATTAAGCCAATAATAAAAAAGATATCTTAAGGATGCTAAGCGTGGCGACGCCTCAAAAAATTTAAAAAAATGTTTACTTTACCATTACAAAGGTATATGAGTTCTTTTCTATTTAACACATATTTGTATTTTGAATATTTAAAAAGCTATGATCGATTTATTGTTGAGTGCACTCATATCTGTTGTTTTAAGTAAACTGCTAGCTAAATTAATATAATTGCTGTAGATTAGAACTGTAAAGAGTGTATCAATTAACTTGCCTTTACTAAAGTCAGAATATAGTTTAACGATGCTCAGCATCGCAATACCTTGATTTTTTTGGCAATATACCTTTTGTTTTTGTGGTTCGTATTTTTTTTTTGATATTTTCATTTATCTGGTACGTTCACGACCTGGATGGTGCCGGATTACCGGAAATGCCGTATTGTTGGGAGGTGTCTCCTGTGATCGCTACATGCTAAGTTGTAAAGCGAAACGACGGCAATTTGTACTGGAGTACGATTGTTTGGTACTCAAAAATTTATCAAAAACAAAACCTGTTTAATTCTTAAAAAATAAAAACATAGACTGGTAACTAAATAATGTTGTGGGCATGACTGATGGCCTTGAAAGTCAGTAATACACTCGATTCCCTCTTAAGTCACCTTCGTTTAATTCACATTCCCTCTTATTTCACCACGTTTTTTTCCTATTATGTCACGAAACGTTCCCCCTTAAGTCGCCGCCTGTAAAAGTTTTAGAACTACGTTTGGAAATTGAATTCTCGCATGAATATGTACAATTTTTATTGAAAAAAAAATGATTGTGTAATACATTAAATATAGACACCCAACCTTTAAAATAGGTTAGGTGTCTTTTAAAAATATTTAACCTTTAAAATATTCATTCAAGTGGAAAATTGAACTTTGTCACGCACGACTGGGTATACTTACGTTTATTTTTTCGTTCAGCAGCTTTTTCATTATAACAAGTGGTGTTATATACATATTTATCACATTATTATTATTTGTTACATATATATGTAACAAATAATACACCACCGTATATTCTCGGGTATATCTCTAAATATTTCTTTTTGCAACTAAAAACACGAAAAAGTTGAGGTTATGATTGCGACTTAAGCGAGAAGATGCACGGATTTGGTGACTTAAGAGGGAATCGAGTGTATTACAGTCAGAATTCAAAAGGCCTTAAATGAAGGAGTTTTTATAAAAGCGTTTAATGTTCTGAGCAATGTAATTTTATTTCTGCCCCATGCTAATATTTTTACTACTTGTCGACGGTTTAGAAGATATGATCACTGTTTGATCACAGAAAAATATTTAAAATGTACTATTTTAACACGTTACTTACGCGAATAATATATATCAACGAATCTACAACCGTCCGTATACGTCTGGACGTATATCCAACGTGTTGTATGTATAACCGATGTACAGCCGACTTAAGACCTGACAAAACTGTTCTATTGAGAATATATTTGCGCCTAAACATTTCACACTAGTTCCACTACTTGAACCAGTCCTGGATCGCTTCTGATTGCAGCTTCGATCGTCTCAAAATCGGTGCTGGTGCTGGACCATCAGGCATTCCAGACCGTTGGATTCGGACTATCGGAAATATACTTGTTTCAGAAGTTATGGCCGATTACCAACTACACAACCTACTAAATAGTCTATTTCTATTTTACACCAACAAGGACACATTCTAATGCAAATAAGGACTGAGTAATAAACCGTATTCAACTTTAAAAACTTCCAGGCTTTAACTCTTGCCTGTTCAGTATTTTATAATCATAAAATGTATTACGTTTCAAAAATATCTCATTATATTTCAAATTTGGCTTAACTTTTTGGTGAAAAAAATACGTACCTATTTATTAAAGTAATTGTTATTATTATTTGAATTTGAATAAATCTGTTGTGCACAAAACAATTTGTGTTTTGATTTGAAACAAAAAATCACTGCTGCCTGTATGAATTAAGTGGGTTTATTTTCAGAAAAGTAACTTCTAATGAACTAAGAAAATATTACTTTTTTTCTTAGTTTTTACTTACTTTTAGAGTTTTGCTTAAATAACAATGGTGTCCATATTGAATGTTTATTAATTTATTAAATACTTTTAATTTTACTTGTTATTTTATTTACTCATATTGAACGAGCAATAGCTTCGAAAAATGTAATTTTAATTGTTGTAATATTTACTATAGAGGAATTCACCAGGAAATCGGCCATAACTTTTGAAATAATGAAAATATGAAATATTTATACAAAATAAATGCAAAAATCAAAAACATTTTAAGAAGTCATTAAAACAGGTAAGTTTATTGCAAAAAAAATGATGCGTCGCCATGCTCAGTATCATTATGCTATATTTTTTACTTATGTCTTAATTTTTAGTAAAAAAAGTTAATTGAAATACTCTTATAGAGAAATTATATTCATTTAGTTTACGAGAAAAACAAATAGGGCACTCTATAACAAATCGACTATAACTTTGTAGATATTGGTAAAAATTAACTTCTCTCAGCCATTTATGAGAAAAACTGACTTCCTATGATAAGTCGATCACCCTGTACTTGCCAAGCACTTCAGCTGAGAATGTAGAGGAGCCATAACGATCCACTAATGAAATACGCTTTAATAAATATTTTAGAAGACTTTATTATTCATAATGATAATAATACCAAATTTTATAGTCGCTTTTTTAAAAGTTACTCAAAAAATATAAAAAAAAGAACTTACATTATGATGAAATATGCTGTCAGGCTCTAGAGGCTCCACTTCTGGAACTTTGATGGTGTTCTTCTTTAAATCTATCACAATATTGTCGGGAACTTTAGACTTGCTTGAAGTAAACTGTTTTGGTGCAAATTTATCTTCATTTATTTCATTTAAAACGTCACTATCTACTATCACACAATCAGGCGAATTATTTCTGACTTTTGTGTTTTGAGTTATCTCACTGCCATTCTTTGATGTACTCGCTTTTTGTAGTTTTTCTACTTCTATCACTGCTGGATGAACTGGAACTGGAACTTGAACGCTTCTTTGGTTTACTCACGAATTCTCTTATATAAGACCTTGATCTAGATCGACGAGACCTGTGTTTGGTTCTAGATTTTGATGTAGATCTCGGATGATCTCTATGGCGAAATTTATCTTTAGAAGTAGACTTGTATGTTTTGGACTTTGAAGAACGGTATGTAGAAGTGCTGCTACTTGATCGTCTGTGAAATGAGTAATCTACAATTAGTTAAAACTAAGGAAACATATATTTATTTTGGAAATAAATAAATTAGAAAATTTTGCTTGAAAAAAAAAATCGATTTGTGATTAAGAAAGGTTCATTTGGTGTGGGTTCAATGGGCAAGATCTTTCAAATATGATTATCTCTATACTAAGCCGAAAAGTTATGCCATTTTATACAAATGTGATAAGCCTTAGCTGGCGCTCTCTATTAGTGATATCAAAACTATGAACGAATTTATATTTTGGAGTGGGTACTGGAACCTTCGGCGTAGAAACAAAAAACTGGACGTTTTCCACGAAACACCGAACTACTACACTTTTCTCGACGCGCGTTTCGCCAACTTGTCGGATGTTGTAGTAGTTCGGTGTTTCGTGGAAAACGTCCAGTTTTTTGAATTTATATTTCTCATCTAAAAAAAAAAACTTACAGAGAAAAATTGACAACTAAATTAAAACTTTGAGACTTGAAAATTGTCAACAATTGGACTAAGGTAAATTTAGCTAAATCACATTATTTTGAGCTGAGGAAGCTGTTATTGCACTATGTTCCATTAATTATGATGCACCCTGTATAAAGGACACATAATACAAAAAAATAAATGCATTAAATTTTAACTTCAGTGTCAGGGTCTAAATAACAGTATTCACGAAACACTCATAAAATTTATAAATTACTGTTCATAAAAGG
Source organism: Aromia moschata (assembly GCA_029963805.1). Lineage (NCBI taxonomy): Eukaryota > Metazoa > Arthropoda > Insecta > Coleoptera > Cerambycidae > Aromia > Aromia moschata. The sequence continues at coordinate 156,884 of JAPWTK010000637.1, forward strand.
TGCATAGGTATACCATCCTATGTAGTATTTATATACCAAATTTTGTAATTGTTGGATACAATTATTTTACATGGATTCTAATAAATTATTATGTAGAAAATAAATAAGAATAGGTATTTATTGTTTGTAAACCGACACAAAATAAACTAGGACTGTGTATCGAAAACCAAACATTTTAGGACATTAGTTCATATGAATTTTTCCACTTAAAGTTGGTCCAGGAATTACACTTTCAGTAAGTATATAATATTAAGTAACACTCTGTAACGTTGGTTGTTTTAATGACATTTGCTACAACTATCTGGCGAAAAGTTTACCACAACTGGTTTCATTCAAAATGATGTTCCACTTCAAAGTGAAATATTTTGGCTAAAATCTGAAAAATTGTTCATTTTTTTTGCAATGAGCTCACAAATTAGAGTTAAAAAATCTGATCTGTGGTGATAGATAATGGTAAAACAGCGCTCAATATTTGAAGACGATTTTTTGTGCCGAATTGTGTTTTTGAAGAAACATAATTGAACACAATTGGTTGAGCTGTGTTGAATACGATCTTCGTGACGTAATAAATACTATTTATAAATTAAATAGATTTTAATTAATTAATTTAACATTATATTAACATCTCTAGATTGCACTATGTACCGATACTGCCCTCTAGAGACAGAAATGTGCCAGAATTCAAACAAATAATATATATTTTCACAATAGAAAAGTTTAGTTTGTTTTAATGTTGGAGGCTGGGGAGGCCATTATTCCCGTGTTTAGAAAAGTTTGTGTTTTGTTTTTCTGGCTACTTTGGTGGTGAGTGAAAGTCTTTTATGTTCTTATTATTTATGGTGTTTCAATGTTTTATTGCTTACTAGAGGTTTGTAGTTTCTCGAGGTTCTTAGTGTTTATTAGATCTTTTTTGTCTCCCTCTATTCTCAGTCTAAGTATTTTTTTAAATTTTGGGCAGACAGGGTTTTTTAAGGAGTGTCTTTTTATTTGAGTGGGTATTGTGTCCTCTTTTCTCCATCTTTTCTCTTTTTTATTTTAAAGCTACTTAAAAGTGCTTTCTTAAGTCGTTCCCTCACTAATGTCTTGCGAGGTTTATTTTTGAGTTTAATGAAACCTTAGGTGAATAATCTCCTAAGAACGTTAGTGTCTGCCTTTTTTTTCCAGTATTTTTTGCATTGCTTGTTTTATTTTTTTTTTTTTATTTTTTTTATGTACTTTTTAATAATCCTCCATTACTGTTTTTTTTGGGATAAAATTTCTTTTCGTGTTGTTTTGGTTTCTCTCTTTTCCTTCTTGCCCTACGTCTCTTGTGCCTTAGTTTTGTGTCCTTTTAAGATTTTAGTATTTACTTACATCCATTGTGTCGTTTCTTGTTGTATTTGTAGATCTCTTTCACCATTATTTTTTTTTTTAAATTTTCTATTATCCCACCGCTGCACCAATGTTAGAATATATTTCAAATTACTCGCTTTTCTGTCCAAACCTTTATTTACTTACAACTCTGGGTCTTAACCTTAATTCAAAACATAACTAACTAACCTAAACAACACCAGTATTTATAGTTTCTACATTTCTAGAAAATTCTTTTGACATCCAGAATATTCAATATGTATTCCATACAATTCTTTACTAATAACTAGTGTGTATAAGTAAATAAACTAAGTATGTAAACTATAACACTTAATAAATGTCAGCTGTCACAAATGTCACTTTTACAAATGTCACAATATTTTAAACGACATATACATACATGGAACAATTATACATATATGATTCACAATTACATATATAAATTTATAAATACAAATTTCAATTTCAAAGCTGACCCGGAGAATAACGTAAGAAACCTGGAGCTAGAGTTACCATCTCGGTACCTACTCTCGGCCGGAGATTTTAGATGCATGGGGAGGGGGTAGGCAAAATTGAACTTAGTAAAAACCAGTAATAATCAGTTTTTTCGTATTAAAACATCGAAGAATGTGACAGGTGACAGTTGCATTCTAAAATGAAATGATTTGAACGCCCTGGTGCTAAATAAAGACGTGTTTCTAAAACAGTTGGTCAGCAGCGCCATCTGTTATTTGTGAACATTAATTAATTGGGCTACTTACTTTGATTTTCATTCTCTATTTAATTTTACACATGCTCTAAAATGAGACATAGATACTTGCTTAGGTTAATGCTGGAAATAAAATTTAAAATACATGTGAATATTTTTAAAATCATCGTTTAGATTGGTTGGGCCAGAGAAATTGGAAGTACAACCTGAGACCGGAGATTGTATCCGAAAACCGGAGAGGTGGTAACTCTACCTAGAGCACGGAGATACTTCGTGGAAATCCGGAGTCTCCGGGTCATTTTCATGTAGGTGGCAACTCTACTCTTTACCCATTTAGTTGTTTTATTTTTTTTTTGGTTTTATTGTATTTTCATCTGTTGAAATAATGATGAGAGCCACTGTACATATATAAATCGGCATCAGAATGAGACAGTGAAATACTTTGATATTTCAGATAAAATAAACTACCAATTGATCAGCATCCTATTTATCCAGAGTTTATTTAATGGAACAAAATATGTTTTTACTAATAAATTAACAGCTTCTCCAAAATGGGACAGCAGTATTTTTTAAAATCAACAATTTATTTTGTTACCACTTTTACTGATATCAGAAGCATAACGTGATGCAAAATGTCACAACGGTCAATGTGTTGTGGCTATAATGTCAAATCAGTCACAACGGTCAATGTGTTCAAACAGCAATTTCAATAATTCAATTTAAAGAATTAAAACCAAAATTACTTAAACATTCACAAATTACCTTGATCTGGAATATTTCTCCCTGCTTTTGCTTCTCGATCTACGACTAGACTGTTTTCCTCTTCGCCGATTTCTAGAATCACTTGAATCTGATGAAGACGATCTACGGATATTACTAATTCTGCATTTTACATTTAATACTAATGCTAGCTTCTGATCAAATATTTCGTCTATCTTACCTACGTCTGCTTCTACTTTTGCTTGGATATTTACTCCCGTGTTTTTCATTTTCAGAGTTACTGGAATACTTACCCATCCCTTTCTTATTTACTAATTTACTATTACCTAAAACAAACATTTAGTTTCTTAATGAAAAAATTAGCGTAATTCTTACAATACACTACCACCCAATTACTGATATTAATTGTAGAATATCAGGATGCACTATTATTTGTTTATTAGCTATATTCAAAACGTCAAAAAGCAGCTCTAATCATAGATGATAAAGGTTGTTATAATCTTTGCAAAAAATATAAAACAATTAAAATATACAACGTACAAAACGAACATATAGGCTTGTTCACAATAGTCCGACCACGGTATCACTCAACTTACAATTGGCTGAACGGGTTTTTCTACTTGACAATACAAACCTTAACGTAAAAAACAAATAGGACCATAAGGCGAGGCTACACAAAAAATAAATTCGTGGCTGCCCTAAATATAACTAGAATATTGTTCGTGAAAAATTTCAAATTCTTATAAATAAATGTAGTTAGAGTAGGTACAAATAGTAGGAACAAGTTCCTTTGCTGAACGATCTCGACCACGACGTTACATTTCAAATTCCGACTAACTTTCCCAATCACTGATTGGGCGGACCTAAGTATCTTTCTCCTGAACGAATTCGACGAGTCCGACCATTCGCTGAAACAGCCATAGTTAGGTTAAGTTTAGTGATGGGATAACTTGATTTAAAAATAATTCATAATCCGATTATTGAAATAATCGCAAACATCAGATTATGAATGTTAATAATTCGAATTATTTGACTCATTCACTTACAAATACACGAAGCTTGCTTTTCATCAATTGTTTGAAAGTAGTTCTATATGATCGATTTGTTTTTGCTCTCGGGAGTACCAGGTTTCACTGTTTCAAAGGTAACTTAAAAGCAAAATAAAAAAATCGACACCATCGCGTTTTCTTCCAATAAAGCCAAATAACATATTATTTGACATCATCTGTTAAATCATTCAGAATAAGCTTGCCAGATACTGCTCGCATATTTTAGTGATTAACGAATAATTTCTAATTCGAATTATAATCCGATTTTCAAATCACTTATAACCTGATAATTCGATTATTTAAAACATCAGATTATGCGCATCACTAGCACTACACTCGACTCCTTCTTGTCACCAAATCCGTGCATAATTTTCTCGCTTAAGTCACGAAATTTACTCTCAAGTATTTTTAGTTGCAAAAAAACATTTTTGGAGATGCACCACAGCACTTGTTATAATGAAAAATGAGCCAGCTGAACGAAAAAAATCAACGTAAGTATACCCAGTCATGCGTGACAGTTCAATTTTCCGCTTGTGTGAATATTTTAAAGGTTAAGTATTTTAAAAGACACCTAATTTATTTTATAGGTTAGGTGTCTATATTTAATCTATTACACGATCATTTTTTTCAATAAAAATTGTATTCATGCGAGAATCCAATTTCCAAAACGTGGTTCTAAAACTTTTACAGGCGGCGACTTAAGAGGGAGAGTTTCGTGACGTAAGAGGGAAAAACGTGGTGACAAAAGAGGAAAAGTGAATTAAGCGGAGGAGACTTAAGAGGGAGTCGAGTGTAGTTCACACGGTTCACACTAGAGCCACGTTCACAAAAAAATTTTTGCAGGCAGTGTTGCCAGATGAAAACTGCCTAGATTTAATAAAAGCCGCTTTACAGTTCGCAATTTTTATTTCCAGCAAGAAAAATTGCAGCAATTTTTATTGCGCGCACTCGTATTTATGTCTGGACAATTTCTTAACAATTAAACACAAATACACGTGCGCGCAATCAAAATTGCTGCAATTTTTCTTGCTGGCAATAAAAATTGCGAACTGTAAAGCGGCCTTATATATACATATGTGTGTATATTGTTTTTCCCTTAGACCGTGGCAAGGTTGTACAAAAATTAGAAAAAGACTGTTTGTTTAGATCAGTGGTCTCTTCTTCGTCTGACTATATTGGGTGCTTTCCATTTACACAACTCCCTGCGACTCTTGTGTCGACTCGTGTCAACTAGTGTTGATTCTCATCAAATGGGTAAATGGAACGCTAGCTAGGCTAGTAATTTCGTGCAAAAGTTGTTGAAAGAAGTTACTGCAAATAATTACGTTTGTCACCTACCTTCATTTTCTTCAATCAGATTTCGCATTAACTCTCCACTATATATTCTGCTTTGCCGCGTTCGTTTAGATTTTTACTTCTTTTACACTCACACTCAGCGTGAACTCAGCTATCTAGCGAAGTCTGTTTGAGGTGACTTGTGTCGTCGACTCACGGCGACACAAATCAAATGGAAAGCACTTTCGGAGACACGAGTCGACTCGTGTCGACTTTAATGGAAAATAAATGGAAAGAACCCATTATAGTGGACGCGCACGGTATACAAATACACTCAACATCCACATATCCGAACTTTTCCGTTCCGCAAACTTCCACATTTCCGAACTCTCGTCACCTCGGGATAACCGAACTGCTGGCGCATGCGCAAAGGGTTTTTCTGGCTCATTCTAGTGCTTTTATTTGTTTTTCGAGGTTTTTATGCAAATGTAATACATACATACATGTGTACAGGTTTATAAAAGAACGTTTTTTTTTTAAAAAAAAAAAAAAATGTCAGGTACAAAGGAGAGAGTGATGCAGGTAATTATTTTGTAATTCAAAGTAAAGGTTTGTTTTATTGAACATTTTGTTGACATAACCTATAATAATTTAAAACTGAAATGAAAAATATGTATTTTTAAGAAAGCAAAAGCAAAAGCTGGATCTGATAAATCACGCAAAAAATGGTGTTCAAAATGTTGATCTATGTAAGATGTACAATATTTGTAAATCGTCAGTGGCAGAAATTCTTGGGAAAAAAGAAATTTACTTGTCGGAAGTTGAAAAAAAGACGAAAATTGAGTGGACGGATTGACACAAAAAAAGTGCACCGGTACTTATCATACGCCATTTGAAATAAGTGTTTTCCACTGGTTTGTACAAAGAAGAACTCTTGTAGAACCTGTCTCAGGTGTGCTGCTGAGGGGAGGGCGATTTCCTCTTTGCTGAATTCTGTGACAATCGAAATGTTTGATAACAATCGCATTATTGTGTTTACATTTTTTTTCTCATTTAAAATTTCGCGGTTTTTTGTCGTCAACCAATCAGCGACAAGTTCGGTTGTGTGGAAGTACAAGTTCGGAAATATCGTGAGAAAAAAGTTCGGAAATATCGTGAGTTCGGAAATTTGGAGTCGAGGTCGACATTTTTTAATATGTCGAGAATGTAACAATGGGCGCATTCAGGGACGCTCAGCCGCTGACCGCTATGTGTTAGTAGTTAGCCTTTTCTGACAGTCAGCGGCTTAACACTCCCTGAATCGTTTGTATGAGTTTCGCAAATATCTAGAAAACTTAATACAGGATCTATGGCATAGACAACTTTCATGAATCATGATTCATAATTCCCTGCCGTGTTCTGTGCTTAGTATCTTGTTATTGTTTGGGTATGTTATGAAAGATCGTGAAATACATATTTTACTTGATTTTTACCTACCTTGGTTAAAATCCAGGGTGGTTATTCTTGAAGTAAAGGGAGTAGAATGTATAGGAGAAAATGTTATTTTTCTACTCCCCCATTTAAGATTTGTATTCCTGAATTTTTATTTGTTAGCAACAGGAGAAAGTACTCCCTTATATTATTCCCTTACTTTTAGTTAGAGGTTAGAGAAAGATCGAGGAGAAGGTAAAACGCAATATATTATAGGTTAATGTTTTTATTTACTAATTTACAATTATATATTAAAGTGATAGTCTCATAAAAACAAAGAAATAATGTATAGATACAAATCTATTGCTTTAATACTGACTTTATAGCAAGTGTTTAGTAACAAAAAAAATAGAGAAACATCCAGTTATTTTTTTTATTAAATATATTTCATTTTGTAAATGTAAGTTTTCATATTCATAGGTTTTTTTTTAAGTTTTTTCATAAGTTTTCAACCTTATCTTCGACATCATCAATGCATTTGAGTATCGGGATACCTCCTGTTCTGTTCTGCTCTTTTTTGTTATTGGCTACCTTTGTGTTTTTTTAATACATATCTGTTGAACACTAGAAACAAATGAAAAGAGTTTAATCCTTATTTTACTGGAAGATATACAGAAATGATAGCCCGCTAAAATTGTAAAGTTGTACTTTACCTTTCCCCACTGTCGCCATTCCTTAGCCGGTGCCTCGGGTATACTATTTAATATGTGATAATTTCAACCACTGTTTTTGGCATGTCATTTTGGAATAATTCTCATTAAATTTCCCGGAGTTCATTTCGCTGTGCTCAGAGATATATCCTGTCATCAACTGTTTTTGATAATTTGTTATATGTGAAGCCTTTTGGGATGTTCATTTATTGCGTTCATGGTTATAGCAGTAAATGATAATTATGCTGTTTCTTTTAAAAAAAATTAAATTGATAAAACGCGTGATCACAAAACAAAATGTAATATAATGTGTCAAATTTCAATTGAATAGGTTACCTGATAAATTTCAAAAAATTAAGAGTAGTGATTGGTTGGATTGTAGAAGCCAATGTGACAACACTGTAATAGATTCCTTTAAATATTCTCCATTCTTTTGTTATTCCCCATGCCCAAGAATGCATGTTTTTCAAAGAAGTGAATTTCAAGTGAGAGAGAGGAGAATAAATCCGCCGGGAAATAGTAATTTCTCTAGTGCTCAAGAATAGCCACCCAGTTGGTCACCTTGTTCTACAGAAGTGACAAACATAGCACAGATAAAACGACAGAGAATCATGATAGAATTATTGAACTGTCGGCATCTCAGCCATAATATTTTAGGCTTAGTTAATTAGTCGGCCGCTGAGATTAAAAAAGTGTCAGCCACATCCATTCAGGGAAGTACACTCGAACCCCTCTTAAGTCGCCAAATCCGTGCATCATTACCTCGCTTAAGTCGCGAAATTTTGCCTGTCTTAAGTCGCGATCATCACCTCAACTTTTTCGTGTTTTAGCTGCAAAAAGAAATATTTAGAGATATACCACAGCACTTGTTATAACGAAAAATGAGCCAACTGAACGAAAAATCAATGTAAGTATACCCAGTCGTGCGTGACAAAGTTCAATTTTTCACTTGAATGAATATTTTAAAGATTAAATATTTTTAAAAGACACCTAACCTATTTTAAATCAACACGATCATTTTTTTCAATAAAAATTGTACATATTTATGCGAGAATCCAATTTCCAAACGTAGTTCTAAAACTTTTACAGGCGGCGACTTAACCGGGACGGTTTCGCGACCTAATAGGGGGAAACGTGGTGAAATAACAGAGGATGTGAATTAAGCGAAGGTGAAATAAGAGGGGTTCGAGTGTAGCTAAGTTAGATACTCAGCCGCTGAGCGTCCCTAAATGTGCCCAATGTCGACAATTGCTGTGTTTATTTTACCAAACATTTCATTTCATTTTGAGTTTGGTGAAATGAAATTAACTGAAATAGAAATGAAAACGAAGAAACACGTAAAAACGGAGTTCTGATTTTTTATTTTAGTTATACAGGTAGGTGATGCAGAAAATTATAAATTATAAAAGAAAACTAGGCAAAGCCAATCATTGTGAAAATATATAGTAAATTTTCACATAAAACTAATGAGTAGAGAACGATCTTTCTTCTGATAAAATCGTACATGAGACAGCTAACACTGGAATACATTGTAGATATCCATTGTGAAGCCCAAATTAAACTGCTATAGATTCCCAGATATTTGAAAAACCACATTTTGGTAATTTTTTTTAGAAACCTAAAAACTGTAACCTCACTTTTGTCACAGTCTTCAGTGAAATGGACTAGAACAAGGAGACCGAGCTCGCGTAAAATAGGTACCGAGAGAACGGCACAAATGACGTCGAAATCCGCTAGGGTATTAGCGGCGCTGCGAGCGCCGCATTTCTTAAGCTTCGGGAGTTTCGTAATACGAGCGTCTAACCCTGAATGTACCCGAATCTTCTACTTGTGCGCGCTACCGCTCTGCGCAGGTAATAGTATGTCGCCATATTAAGTTTATTAAGTTTATCTTTCGACGTAATTTGTGCCGCCCGAAACACGCGAGCTCGGTCTCCTTGTTCTAGGCTTCTTAGAAATGAGAAACTGATCACGGTATTTTTAATTTCAGTAGAGGGTAGGGGGGAACTGATTTTCTCAAAATGAGATGGCATAATAAAACACCCATTTTTGAACTGAACCGATAATAATAAACTGAATACTGATAATTCAGGTAAAAAGAAACACAGCAAAAATAACATGGGTAGCAATCATTCCCATGGAACTAGAAAAAAGGGGGAAGCGACGTTTGAAGTAGCTTACGATGCAGAATGTCCACTCTCTTTCAATTCTGTCGAAGAGTAATTAATGAAAGCCTATAAACCGGTTTGTTGGTTGCAAAGAACTGAAAGCCCGGCACCTCTCAACTTTTACGAATTATGTATCAAAATAATATGAATTTAAATAGATTTTTGAAAAGTATTTGAAGTTCCTCAGATTTTTCGTTTTCAAACAAGGGGAGATGTCCATCATGTAAGTTCTACGAACGACTATGAGCCTGCCAGTAAAGGCTTCATTAAGCACTTTCGATTACCGACATAATTAAACCATATAGAATATCGATGATCTGTCTATAACAAATTATTCTATGGTTATGCGCATGCGTATTGAGCTTTGGTGCACTATCTACGTTTGTTTTGGTAAGGCGCAACGTCGCAGTTTCTAATCTTTGTAGGGCCTGTGTTGTTTTATTGATCAACTTTGGGATAAGAATTTGTATTGTTTTCGGTATGACTATTCTAACAAAGTCATTTTCTGAAAAGAAAGATAAATTGGTTGCCCCATTAGTGGAAAACGAACAGCTACCGTTACCGGTAAGTGTTTATGTACTAGTATGTATTTGACAATGGCCAGTGAGAGGTGAGAGGCGTTTTCTTATTGGCTTATCAGATCACAAAAATGTGTCAATTTCTGCAAAATTTCATTTTTTTTGTTGAATAGAATGTTATAGGTACCAAGATAGAGACGGGTGTTTAGAAGAATTACATTTTTAGATGCTTTGACCTTTTAACTTTGACTCATTGAATTACTCAAATGTTTAGTGATAATGTGATAAGTTTGTTACTAATGTGTTGGGTTTTTCTGTAATGAATACTTCAGCTCAGTATTAATTAACTTTTAATTACCATTCTTTCTATCGTATTGTATCATAGTATACCATTAACTGAGTTGGTATTTACATATACAGGGTGTTTCGTAAGTAGTCTGAAAAACTGAGAGAGATACTTCGTCAAGTGATTTCATAAAGAAGTGGTTTTCAGATTAAAATTTGCTCTTTAAATTGCTGTCACCGCGATATAAGGTTTTGTCTTGGCTGTTAATTTTCTTTTTCAGCATTATAAATTATATGAACACCAAATAAGCAATAAACAAATACTTATCCAAACTACTGTTGTTAGTGCTACTTGGTAACTAATTTTGGCGACAAAGTGTGAAAGCAGTGTTTTTGATAAAAGTAATTCCAGACGCCACTACAATTTTGTTAAAATTTTGCAAAATAGGTATTAATCTTGCTTGTGCAGTTATTATTAAACTTATATTTTCTACCTAACCACATCCTAAAGGTAGCTATCCACAGTGAGACCAAATTTTCATCAGATTTTTTCTCATGAGAAATTTATCTCAAAAGTGTTTCCACTGAACTTGAGATAATTCTCTGAAACACTCAAGTTTATGGGACATCTGAAATTTTACTCTCATGAAGCACAGTGCCTGTGAAAGAGCAGTTTCCATTGTATCTAAAATATTTCAGTTTTCCAGAAGTTTCAAAAGTTTTAACAACTAAACATATTATTAAAGTTATAAAATTATAAAGTAAATAACTGTGGATTGCAATGTGAATTTATTAAAGAAATGATAACTAATAATAAAAGGAAGGTTATGGATTTTGTCTTTAAGTTATTGGATATAAATCCCCAACTTGATGGAAATTTTATCCATTGATGGTTTTCTAATATTCCTGTTTTTGTAATTTTCCGACGTACAATCCCACAAATTACAATGAGATTCGTGTAATTCAATTAATTTCATTATCATGGTTTTTGTCAAATTGACGTTGCTCTTTTTTCTTTTCAAATTTCTTTTCACAATTTTCGCTCATTTTTTATTAAAATTTATGTCAGACATTTTCAACTCTCACATGCAGCAAATGAAATAAATGTCTCAGACGCGCAATATGTCATGTTTACACTTTGACACTTGCTCAAGAAATTAAATTCTCATGAAACATTATTTCTATATACTTTTATACTTTCATTACCATAGAGTTTTATAGTGCCGAGCCCTGCGTTGCAGCACACATTTCCGGACCCTATATGTCACGTATTTCAACCCTATTTCCACAATGATAATTGATTTTTACTGAGACTTTGATTTCATGAAACAAAAATCTCATGAGTCTCATCGTGGATTTGCACCTTAAATCAAAAAATCTCTATAGACGTTTTTTATTAAGGACTAAATTAATATTAAAACATTGTATTAAAAGCCAGAGGATCAATGACGTACATATTTTTTTTTTCATAGAAATATGGTGAAGAAAAAAATCTAAAAAATGTGAATAAAACTTTTAACGCTCTACCTTAAAAACTAAACCATTTAAGAAAAAAACTTTGTGACTTTTTCTTCATGAATTCACTTGAGGAAATATCTCATTCAGTTTTTCAAATTACTTAGGGAACACCCTGTATGCGTACTGATAGCCAATAAAATAAATATAAGCAAATGTTTATTGGTTTAGGCACATTCTAAAAGTCATGGCAAATTATGAAATAGCAAGAAGACTGAAAATTTTGCTATACTTTGGGCATTTGCCTGTAACAGTTTTTGGCGTTTAAAAAATATGGATACATTTAGCTAAAATGATTATTTGATAAGGCAGTCAAGTAGCGGTTTTAAAATAAACACCATTGAGAGCCATGTTACATTTGCCGATACTTAGCTACTTTGTAATGTGGCGAAACGTCAACATGAGTCACCGCCCGGTCAGCCTAATAAGACTGCCGGTGTCTTCTCGAAGAACGCGTGTGGTCTTGATAAGATCTGGTAGCCACTAGAGGCTGCTCGCCTAACCAGCCGGTGCTATAAAAGCATGCCGGTGCAGCGAGGAGTCAGTCTTTCAAATATATACGTGCCGTTCGCGTTCTGTAAAACGTACGCCTATACAGCATGTGCAAAGCCGACATCGACCGGTTGTGAAAAAGGATAAAATGATACACTTCTCACTCTAACATCTAGCATAGGTGGTGAGCGGGTCAGTGTTAGTCCCTCACTACCTTCGCTGCGTATGCGATTGCTTCTTATTTGTGTTCTCACTTCTGTTTGTCCTTTTTTATAACTGGCTGATGTCGGCTTTACACACGGTATATATTCGAATATAAATTGTACCTATATATACACGGTGGAGACTTTAACTGGAATATATTCGCTAGTGGGGTGGTGAATGATTTTTTAAAAAATTCCCGAGACACGTCAACTTTTAAATGTATTTGCCTACATTTTGCAAGTAATATGAAAAATATAGCCCCTGTGAAAAATGTAGTGTTATTTTTCCGATTTCCTCTCTTATCCTTTCCTGCAAATCTGCTATGTTGTTGGGTTTCTGAATGTAAACCCTACTTTTAAGATGTCCCCACAAAAAGAAATCCAGTGGTGTAAGATCTGGAGATCTTGCTGGCCACTCAATATTACCTCGCATCCCAATCCACCTACCGGGAAAATTCAGTCCAGATACTGACGAACAATGGTAGCATAGTGTGGTGGGGCCCCATCTTGCTGAAACCATAACCTCTCGTCGGTCAAGTTAGGGTTTAAGGGGTTTGGAAATAAATGACATAGCACTGGCATTAGTTCGTGCTGGAGTAAACGCAAGTATCTTGTTCCATTAAGAGTGTCATCAAAGAAAACTGGTCCTACAATTATATCTTGTATTATTCCGGCCCACACATTAGTTTTATGTGGGCGCTGAGTATGAAGTTCCCTCATCCAACGGGGGTTCTCTTCAGCCCAGTAACGACAATTTTGGCGATTTACGTGCCCATTTAATGTAAAAGTAGCCTCGTCAGAGAAAACTACACTCTAAAGATAACTGGTTTTGATCAATACAAGTCATCAATAAATCGCAAAATTCCACTCGTCGATCTGGATCATCTTCAAGTAGCTCTTGAACAGCTTGCATTTTATATGGGCGTTTTTTCTCATATTTAAGTATTTTTAAAACTGTTTTGTGATTAAGATTACTATCACGGGCCAGTTGACGGGCTGGAGTGATTGGATTTTCTTCTAGAGCAAGCAACAAATTCAACTTCGTGTCCTCATCAACAACAGCCTGCCTCTTACTCGGTACTTTCCTGACATGACCCATCTCTCGATATGGTGCCTCAATTTTACTAATGGTACCTTGATTTAGTGGTGGCAAGTAAGGATGCGTTTCTCGAAACAAGCGAACAACTTCGCATTGAGTTCGCGCCTTATCACCATATCCAATCATCATCAAAATTTCGATTTTTAGTGATTCAGTTAAATAAGACATTTTCTCCAATTTGAAATAACACTTCGTTTCAAACTCAGAATACAGCATACAAACTAAATTACTCTTTGCGGCCGTGTAAAAACACTAGCAAAAAATAACAAATATCAGTTGTGGCAAAAAATTGCTTGGAATTTTTTGTGGGGACATATGAAAAGTAAGGTTTACATTCCAAAACTAAACAACACACATTTTGAGTACGAAATTGTTGCGTTAAAAATAAATTAAACTATAAAATTACGTTTTAATTGTATGCAACCCTACAAACATACTAAAAATTAAAATTTGATCAGTGCGTTGGATTCCTCTTTCCACCAGCTTTACAATGAAGGGTCACAAGCCATAGGGTTGCATTTGAAAAAAATCACGTCGAGGGTGGTTTCAGCCACCCCTGAAGGGCTATATTTTTCATATTACTTGCAAAATGTAGGTAAATACATTTAAAAGTTGACGTGTCTCGGAATTTTTTTGAAAAATCATTCACCACCCCGCTAGCGAATATATTCCAGTTAAAGTCTCCACCGCGTATGTTTGACTGTATGTACTCCAACTAGAACTACCGTCCAAAAGCTTGGAAGCAAGCACACTTTTGAGTTTTACAAAATGTTCTTAGTATAGTCCAAAATACCACCTGTAATAAAAATTGTTGTTTTCTATGTGAACACGATCTATAAGAAATACTTGCATATATTATCTACTTGCATTTCTCAGAAATCCTTAATGGCATGAATCATCAATCATCATTATACAGCTGTTCGACAATGGTTTTGTTTGCCCTCGCAATCGCCAGATATCTCTCCGGTTGAATTAGTGTGGAATGAATTAGACAGACGAGTAAAGAATTGTCTAGCAACTAGTGCTACACAACTATGGCAATTTCTTCAGGCGGACGGGAAACCGCTAAATGAAGACTATTTTAAACAATTAATCAAGAGGATGTCCACTATTTGTACGGAAATTAAAAATAAAGGTGGACATTTTGATGAGACTAATATTTAAGTTACAAGATATTTCTCCTGATATTTAAGCTAATTTTGCTGTAAGCTAATATGCGATTACAATAAAACATTTAAAACACTACTTTATTGTCATTTTCTTGAACAGTTTCTATGTGTTTCCAAACTTTTGAACGGTAGTATATATGATTTATAGAGTTCAGAAATGTGTGCTACAATGCAGGGCTCGGCACTATAAAACTTTACGACAATGAAAGTATAAACCCTATTTTTTAAGCGGCTTGTAAATTATATACGCGTGTATTTCTTGTCTCTGCATATACGTATTCCACTGACCGATCCTGCTAAGGTGTCAGGACCCCGCGTATGTGCAGTATTATGCCATCCCGGAGCGGGAGGGCTGGATATTCTAACGCAGTTTAACACGCGAGGCGGCAAACATTCCGAACCCTATACATAACACTTAGAAAGAGCTTAAGGGGATGACACCTTCTAAAATTTTTTTTTGTAATGTTTTAAATTGCGTATAATTTTAATAAAAAATAAGGTACCATTTTGAAACTTTACACATATATTTTGACATGAGAAAATTGTATAAAACATTTTGTTTCGAATTTTTTTATGATATTTATGACCACTAGAATTTTTTGGAAAAAAACAGCAAAAAAATCACGGCGGGCGTGATTGCGGCTCATTGGAACATCCGAAAATAATAAATAAAAAGGGGTTTTAATCAGCATCGAAGCCGCCATGGAATGAGTTAAAAGAAAAAGTTTTTGGTGGAAAATTAACAAAAGTTTTTGTTAATGCCAAAATCGTGTCAAAAATCAAAAACTATAATACCGATCTTTCTGTCCGTAGTTCATTCCATGCATTAATATGTGCACAACAACATATTAAAATTTCAGAAAGATCGGTCGAGTATTTTTTTTATCACGCCCGTTGGAGTTTGCCAAGGCTTTTCTCGGCGAATTTGAGAGCCAGACTTTATCAGATGCTCTTGATGTATGATATGATATGAGATGTGAGCAAATGAGTATGTGCGAAAATAATTACACAACACTGTGTTTTATCTGATATATTCACTGTTCACTTATTCTAAATAGTTTACAATGTTTCTTGATATATGTTATGTTATGGGAAAATGAGATATTTTTAGCGTGCTTGTGTTGTTGTGCGTATAAGAGTCACATATGTACTATTTTGTGCTGCCTGCCCTAACGCTTATCTCTAGGTAGTTTAGGGATTTTACGCCAGACGGCCGTTATTTATGGGCACCTTGCCCATAGGCGCTGATTTGGGGCAAAAGGGCGCAACATACCCCCGCCTTTGAAATGACCACGTCTTTCAAGAGAACATATACAAATGTACAAATAAAAATAATAATTATATACAAATAGACAATTAATAATTAGCTTAAATCTAATACAGTTCAATCTGTCCAACATAGATGCTAGGTTAAAACGTGTCTTATTCTACGGGCAGTAAACACACTTTTACCACTGCACGTTTCACCACGCCGTGACGAGTTTTCACTGACACCACACGCACTAATCCATCTGAGCCGGAGTGAACGTCGATGATTCTGCCCATGGGCCACGCCTGTGGTGGGGTGTTGTCCTCCTTGAGTAGAACAAGAGATCCCTCTAGGGCTGGAACATCCTTCACGAAACGCCATTTCGTACGTTGCTGCAGAAGATGGAGATAGTCGTGGGACCAACGTTTCCAAAAATGATGAATGATGCATTGGAAATGCTCATATCGAGATAGATGAGTACCCTCGATTGCAGGGCACTCTTGCAGTATGCAATTTAGTGCTTCTCCCACCAGAAAATGTCCCGGAGTGAGGGGAGTATAGTCTTTAGGATCGGTAGACAAAGGATACAAAGGTCTCGAATTCAAAATCGATTCTATTTGAGTGGTAAGAGTATAAAACTCTTCATACGTGGGAAAAATATTATTTAGTACATGTTTTAAATGCTGTTTAGCAGATTTCACAGCGCTTTCCCAGAGTCCTCCCATATGAGGAGACCTGGCTGGAATGAAGTTCCAAGAGATTTTGTTTTCATTCAGAAAGTTTTGAATGTTGCTGTCCGATTGAAAATCTGAGATTTGTTGAAGCTGTTTATTTGCTGCTACGAAATTAGTAGCATTGTCTGAATAAATTTGTGTGCATATTCCTCGACGCGAAATAAACCTTTTTAGGGAGTTTAAGAAACTTTCTTTGGTGAGGTCAGTAGCAACTTCCAGGTGGACTGCTTTTGACGAAAAGCATACAAAAAATGCAAAGATATGCTTTTATAATCTTACGATTCCTGAATTTTCCGTCCTTTATTTGATAAGGGCCGGCATAATCAACGCCACAAATTTGGAACGGACGGGCTGCTGTGACCCTTGATGCAGGTAAGTCGCCCATTTTTTGTGATAGGCTCGTGGGTCGGACGCGAAAACAGGGCACGCATTTTCGTATGATTTGTTTAACGGTTGATTTAGCATTTAGCGGCCAATATTCCTGTCTAAGAAAACTCAGAGTTGCCTGTACGCCTGAGTGCAAATTTTTTACATGTACATGTTGTACTATGAGCTGCGTCAACTTATGCTTTGCGGGTAAGATAACTGGGTGTTTTTGATTAAAAGTTAAGATTGATTTTTTCAACCGACCTCCCACTCTTAAGATTTCATTCTCATCGAGAAAGGGGTCAAGTGATGCAATTTTGCTATGATGTGCAATTCCCTTGCCTCGCTGTAATAAATTTATTTCATGTGTGAATTCTTGTGACTGAGCGAGCTTTAATAACGCATTAGTACCTTTTGTTACGTCCTCAACATTTAAGGAACCCACGTTTCGGTCAGATTTTTGTTTTTTAGCATTTTGCATGAAACGAATACAATAACTAGTAATGCGTTGCAATTTGCTAAACGAGGAATATTTGGAGAAAATATTAATTGCGTGCGGGTCTACACATACATTTGATATTGTAAGTTGTTTTACTTCAGGTAACTGCGTTTCTGGAGTATAATTGTTTGGCCACCGTGTTTCATCGGATTTGAGCCATGATGGACCTTCCCACCATAAGGAATTTTTAGATAAACTTAAGGTATCCGATCCTCGGGATATTAAATCCGCGGGATTTTCATTTGAGATAACGTGTCGCCATTTCGAAATGTTAGATGTTTGCTGGATTTCGGATACGCGGTTTGATACAAATGTTTTTAATTTGCTAGGTTCGGTGTGCAACCAAGCCAGAACTATTGTTGAATCGCACCAATAAAATTTGTCATGAATGTCCATTTTCAAAGCAGTAACCACCTTTTTTTACCAACCGTGTCATGAGAAGAGCACCGCTAAGCTCTAATCTTGGTATCGTGAGCGTTTTCAAGGGAGCTACGCGTGATTTTGCTGTTACAAGTCGCACTAAAACGCTACCTGTTTTTGACTGAGTTCGCAAATATATGCATGTACCGTATGCTAATTGAGAGGCATCACAGAATGCGTGAATTTGTACATTGTCATATGAATGTAAGGTTATTTGTCTGGGAATATTTAACTCCATTAATGTAGGTAATTGTTCACAGAATTGTTGCCATTCGGTGTTTAAAGTAGCCGGTATTGATTCATCCCACTCTAGCTTTAATAGCCAGAGATTTTGCAGAAGTAATTTTGCCTTTACAACCACCGGACCAACGAGACCGAGCGGGTCAAATATTTGCGATAGAACTGATAAAATTACGCGCTTTGTGACATGAATATTGGGTTGAGATTTACTTGACCTTACATATTGAAATTGATCGTTTGTTGGGGACCACAGTAAGCCTAATGTTTTGCAGCTTTGCTCATTAGTTATTATGAAATTGGAGTCTGTATTATTTTGAACGGTTGCATTTTCTAAAACCTCGGGTTTGTTTGATACCCATTTTCGTAGTTCTAGACATGCGCTTTGCATTATTGTGTTTAATTCGTTAAACAAGTTTGTTGCTGAGGCAATATCTGGAGTTCCTGTGATTAAATCATCTACATAAAAGTCATTTTCGATTGTCTGAGATGCGATTGGATATGTAGTTTTATTTTCACGCGCCAATTGGACTAAACATCTAGTTGATAAGAATGAAGCTGAAGATGTTCCATATGTGATGGTATTTAAATTATAATGATCTAAAGGTTGTGCAGGATCTGCTCGCCACACTATTCGCTGAAGAGAGCGTTGCGACGGATGTATTTCTATCTGGCGGTACATTTTGGCAATATCCGCTATTAGTACAACGTTATGTTTTCTAAATCGAATCAAAATATCGAATAGATCATCTTGAACAATGGGTCCAACCTTGAGAACATCATTTAATGAGAGATTGGTGGAAGATTTTGCGGAACCATCAAAAACTACTCGGAGTTTTGTTGTAATTGAGGATTCGTTTGTTACACAATGATGTGGAAGATAAAACGTTGTCTCGCTTTTGTCATTTTCGGGATCAATGCGCGACATGTGACCTAATGATTCATATTCGTTCATGAAATTTACATATGATTCGCGAAGAAATGGATTCTTTAACAATTTTGTTTCGAGAGAATAAAATCTTCGGATGCTTGATGTAAGAGAGTCTCCTAAATTTTGGTAGTTGTCTTTTAAAGGTAATGTTACTGTAAATCGACCAGTTATTTTATCGCGCTGAACATTGTTTATGAATTCGCGTTCGCATTCACTTTCTTCACTTGAGTACATTTTTTGTTGCGGGATCTCCTCAATTAACCAAAATTTTTCTAATTGTTTGCTGATATCTACGGTTGCTAAATTGTATTGAGGTTTTGTAACAAGATTTGAGTAAATTGGATACACTGGAATAGGGCCTGATATGAGCCATCCTAGTACCGATTTTTGCAGAACTGGTTTGCCATGTCCTAATTTAATTTGACCAATGCTCAAAAGTTCATAAAAAATGCTTGAACCAATTAGTATGTCAATAGATTGACTTTTGTTAAAGTCGGGATCTGCTAACTTTAAGTTTTCCGGAATATTTAAATTTGAACAATTAATTGTATGCTGCGGAACATTGCCCGTGATTTTATTTAATATCAAAAACGAAGTTTGTGCTTTATAATTATTACATAGTGATTTGAAAGTAGCTAAAGTTTTTTTGAGATATTTTAACAGTCGCTGAGTTTATTCCTTGTACAGGTATATCTACTTTAGTTGAGGGTAAATTTAATTTTTCAAACAATTCTTGCGTTATGAAGTTTGATTGAGATCCACTGTCAAGGAGAGCGCGGCATTTGATTGGTTTATTTTGACTGTCAAATATGGAAATTACAGCGGTTGATAGTAATACAAAATGTTCAAACTTATGTTGATTGCAATGAGTGGAAATTGTTACATCTTTGTTATCTTCCGTTGTTGAGTTGATTTGTTCTTGGGATGAACTTGTAGAAGCGGAATTTTTTGGGACTGGTGTTCTTTCCGAGTTATTTGAAACCGATGCATTATTTTGCCTTTCGATATGTAATAGTGAGTTGTGCCTTTTATTACAGATTTTGCAACCACTAGATCTACATTCCAAATTGCTGTGCCCATGTCTTAAGCAGTTTGTACATAACCGTTTGTTTTTTAATTCTGTTAGCCGCGTGGGTTTGTCTAATTCGAGAAATTGTTTACAAGCAAAAATATAATGATGGCCCTTACAAAAGTTGCATGCTACGCCACTGGCAGTAATATGAGATTGTTGAACTTGACCCTT
This sequence comes from Aromia moschata, assembly GCA_029963805.1. NCBI lineage: Eukaryota > Metazoa > Arthropoda > Insecta > Coleoptera > Cerambycidae > Aromia > Aromia moschata. The sequence goes on from JAPWTK010000637.1 coordinate 177,235, forward strand.
TTTTGCCATAAATTGATTTTGACCTTTTGTTTGACCTTTTGCGTTAATAGATTCTAATAATTGACATCTGGTTGTTATGAATTCAACAAATTGTTCGATGGTGGGTACTTCCACATCCCCTGTTTTGCTTTCCCACTCTTTTTTTGGTTACAAAGTCAAGCTTTGTCATTAACAGGTAAATTAAAATTGCGTCCCAATTATTAACCGGTAATTCTAAGTTTTCTAATGCTCGAAAATGCTTTAAAAAAGTTGTCTAAAAATTGTCGCAAGGCCGTGTATGAATTTGATGCAACATTGGATAATTCAAATATATTTTTTAGATGCATGCGCATGATAACTTTTTTTGTTTTCAAATCGAGCTGTCAGCAATTTCCACGCTACTGTGTAATTCGCCTCGGACACTTCAAGCGCGCTGATTAGCTGAGCTGCCTCACCCTGCAATGCTGACTGTAAATAAAAATATTTTTGAATATCCGTCAGGTTTTTATTTTTATGAATTAGGGTACTGAATGTATCGCGGAATTGAAACCACTTATCATATGCGCCGGAAAATTCAGGTATTTTTATTTGCGGTAACTTAATATCAAACTGTACACCTGGAGGCTGTGTATTAGTACTCGATTGTGGTATGTTCGACGTGCTTTTTATTATAGTTTCTGCTTGATCTATTAAGTCGAAATATTTGTTTTCAAATTCTTCGCGTTCTTTTGTTTCCGGTGACTCACTGTCTAAAAGATCAATTTGCGTTTGTATTTCGTCAAACCCTGTCCAAACTAATGACAATTTGTCCAAACGCGCAGGTAATTGACCCTTTTTTACTTCGTCTACACTTAGTTCATTTAAAAAGGTCTGGAATCTAGTCAACTGTGCTTTTAAAATGCGTCTGCGAACCTGTAAATCTTTTAGATCTGTTTGCATTGACATTTTGTTGCTTTTAAATGAGCTATTTAATTGAATTATTTATTTAGTTTATGATCAGAGTCTAACTGTGCTAATGCTATTCTTTTTTACTTGTATTATTTAATCGATTTTGAATAGGATGAATGTTTAAACAACTGTTTATGGAATTATAAAGGATAGGACTTACTGAGTGATGCGTTCTGCGTTGTTTTTGTTTCCGTCTCGCTAGGTACCTGCTAAAGATGCGTCGATGCCGTTTCGTGCTGGGGTGTGAGTGCCGGTCGGCGTCCGTTCGGCCGTCCGCTGCTTTTGCTACGTTCACTGTTACGTATATATTATGCTGTTTTGATTTTACCTTTTTCCACAGGTATCACCAGTTTTCCTATGGATATCGTGGCTCGAAGGACCATGGAGTTTGCCAAGGCTTTTCTCGGCGAATTTGAGAGCCAGACTTTATCAGATGCTCTTGATGTATGATATGATATGAGATGTGAGCAAATGAGTATGTGCGAAAATAATTACACAACACTGTGTTTTATCTGATATATTCACTGTTCACTTATTCTAAATAGTTTACAATGTTTCTTGATATATGTTATGTTATGGGAAAATGAGATATTTTTAGCGTGCTTGTGTTGTTGTGCGTATAAGAGTCACATATGTACTATTTTGTGCTGCCTGCCCTAACGCTTATCTCTAGGTAGTTTAGGGATTTTACGCCAGACGGCCGTTATTTATGGGCACCTTGCCCATAGGCGCTGATTTGGGGCAAAAGGGCGCAACACCCGTCAACCCGAAAAACGTGGTTTTGAGAAAAACGCGTTTAAAGTTTTTTAACTATAACTTTTCAAGAAAATGTTACCTACAGTCAGTCGGCAATACCTGCAACGTACAAAATTCCTTCCTGCTTCTCGTTCTCTTCCACTGCATGTAATTTTTCATCCCTATGTGCAGTTCTTGCTTCTTTTGAAGCCTCAGTGTTCCGACGATTCGCCTGCTTAATTCGTGTAGCGTCACGAACTTTCGCGTGCTGCAGCGAATGTTGGCCGATGATAATGTCTAAAACTTGCATGATTTTCAAAACGGACATGAATAAAGTACACACACTGAGATTCATTCAAAATACACCATAGGAAATTGCACCATTACATATTGGCGATACATGTGTAGAAGAGAATAAGTTAAAAGACACCAGTAAGGACAGACAAGATAATTAGATGCACCAGTGTTTCACGCTTGTGTACGTATTACAAACGTATGATGCAAAACGTTACCTGCGCGTCAGAAACTGGAATGTGGAGGTGGAGAGACACCGCCCATCAAATATCGAATTTGAGTGAGTGGGACTCGGTACTTTTTCGCAGCAATGAGGGTGTACACCGACTTAGCTGTATGAAACGAAATTCTTACGTAATTCTGACTTAAAATTATCCCATACACTTAAAAGAAGTGTACGAACATAATTGTATTTATTTTCAAATTTTTGTATTCCTTAACTAACCGGTCTGCAAGAAAATAAAGTTCTATAAAAAATAAAAAGATATAAATATAAATCAACCCGGTTATAAGACGAAAGAAAGAAAAAATGCCTATTGAATAAGTGGTTCAAAATGTCGCCCCTTTGTTCTTCGCAAAACCCTAGTCTATCGTAAAACTCGGTTCTCATGCGTTCTAACATTTCTTAAGCGTTCAACAATTTAGGACTTGTACAATTCTGGCCTGTAAATCATTTAAATTTCGTGGTCTTTCATGTTCATGTCCGTAAACAGTTTGTTTTATTTGTTAAATATTTAATTTACCGTTTATAAAAAATGGCCCAACGATGGAATCGCTTAAAATACCAACTGCGTACGCAAGGAATACTCAAGTGCTTTTTTCCGTAGACAAATAACGATGTAATAATTAAATTCACACGTGCGCATTATAATTTATGGGTGGGGCGTCCCGCCTACATATATTATTGCTACACTATCACGAAAGACAGAGAATAACGTATGAAGTTGTATAAAGTTGTATAAAGTTTTAAAATGACATGTCAGTCTGGCAACTATGGATATCATATTTCTTTGTCAGTTCCTCTATCTGTCAGAGTTTATTCTTTTCTATCTTAATGATGCTCGGCTTTGAAATCTTGGACGTTCTAATCCTCTATACGTTTGGAATAAACTGTATAACTGCGTGGCTTATACGAAATAAATACTCTATCATAACAATAAAACCACTTTCCAAAGTGTTTCCCTCTACTAACAAAATTAATTTATAAAGGAAATATATATAGAATTATACAGAGCATATGTTTGTATAAGAAAGACGCGGCAAAGAGAAAGTACGAAAATCCCCAAAAATACGGCTTTGATGCGATGTGCCTAAAACGCTCGCTATATATTTTAGAAGCCGAATTTGAGGTTTATATTAATAAAAACGTATTTTTCAATATTTTTTAAACAAGAAACAGTCAAACAACAGTAAACAAGATATTTGATTTTTTGAATATTTGAGGGTGTCATGTCCCCTTAAAACAACAAGATGTGTGAATCTCATGTTCTTAAACAACGCGAGACACGGTGGAGACCACAGTTGCTATTGGACAATGCGTTGCCGTTCGTACGTCGATATATGTATGTAATTTTGCTTTTAAGTAAATGGCTGTTCTTGTGCGTCGTCCTTGTTTAACTTGAGTTGTCTTTATCTATATGTGCCAAACAAACAAATGTAATATATGTATTAGCACGCACCAAGCTCCTTCTAGGCCTATGATTCCGTTTCTTCAATCAAATTAGCAACCCCGCCAATATATTGAAATTTTCACTCACTACAAAATACTACAATATTATTTTTTTAAACAGAAAAATATCGTACGGAAAAAATGTTTCTATTCGCGTTATTTCCGCTTTTTTTTTGGGCCGAAAAGGGCGAAAAGGTGAAAAAATATAATAATCTTGGACTATTTTTATTTATATTTCCAAATTTTTGGTTGTGAAATATTCGTTGCATATTGGGGTAAATTATACGAAAAATATTTACAGTTTGTAACTGACATAGAAATAATGGATGGAAAAACATCTAAATGTTTTTAAATGTAGATCTTAAAATAAAAAAAATAGAATGTCTAAGTAAGGCGTGTAAAACAATTTTTATGAAATTTAGAATATATTTCTTTGTTCACAGAACAATTTGACAGTATAGCTGGTGGGTTATATTTTTAGACTTTTCAGTAATCCGCTTTTATACAATTACAATTTATATCAATTTCTATTTATGTATTTTTACATGTATCTACGTTTACTCGATAAATACCATATAAATAGAACTTATTATAAATTTAAAGGTCATTTACGTGTATTTTTAAACAATTTCTGGTGGTTTTGTTTTGAATTAGTGTTATACCAAACTCTGGTGTGTTGCCTGCAGTTTTATATATTTACAAACCTGTTGCAATCTAATGAACCCTTAGAAAGAAACCTGAATAAGCATTACATTAGTTATAGCCCATACCACCCTAAATTTGGTTGGTATCTTCTTTGAACTTGAATATTACATGTCATTTTCATGAAGAAATTAATGAATTTTCATAAATTTCTTCATATTCTTAATACGATCATAAAATTATGATCGTATATGGTTATTAGTTGCCTTAGTAAAGAAGGAGGTGGTTATAAGTTGCCAAGTAAAAATACAGTTCGTCACTCCGGAAGAAAAGTGACATAACTCAAAAAAAGGCTATTTTCAGTAAATTACAATTTAAAATTACCCATGTTTTAAAATTCACACTGACTATTATTATTTGTAATTACTGTACTGTTAATTTTTTTGAGAGCAAATGGTTATTACTAAATTATATTGAGTACCATCTATAGATTTTTAAATAACGTACACATCTCAACTAAGTTTTGATATTATTTCAGTTTCACAGTCTCAGTTTTTGGCGGGGAAAATCTTCACTCTGACGTCAAACTTAAAGCGTTTAAGTTATGATATTTTTCTAATCTAAACTCTAGGGTAATTGTAATATTTTTAAATATGTAATTCAAAAAAGGCATTTTTTGAGGTGTATCACTTCTTCCGGGGTGACGAATTGATATTTTTCATAAAATGTATTACATATTTCATATTTCACCCTTTACGATGCTTTGCGAATGCAAGGGTTACATTTCTAGCAAAATACAATTTGTTATTTTCCAAAAAGATTGCCTTATTTGTGATGAAATTGTAAACATATTGTGCGTGTCCATGCATTTCTCATCCAGTTATACAGTGATGGACAAAAGTGTGGAAAAACGTAAATATCTCTGTTAATTGAACCATAATTTGAGCTCAGCTTGATATATACTGAGTGTTCCAAAAAACGTACAAAAGGTAACTTTTTCGTAAATGAAACACCCTCTATATTTACATACATTCCGATACTCTTTGATGAGCTGATTTTAACGAACCAACATACTTGGTATCTAAAGTGGATATTTTTGGAGCTACAGACAAATGAAAATCGTAATTTTTAAAGTTTTCACACAACTTTTTAAATAAAGACTAAAGGATTGAGACAAAATCTAATTATTTGCAGACTTTGCGACAAAAAATAGTTTCACTATTAACTAAGTCTGGGTATATTAGTCGCAACGTCAACAAAAAAATGTGCGTTTTCTTTGTCTAAAAAAAAAATAAAAATAAAATCCTACTTCAATTGTCGTTTATTGGTCGCAAAGGAATTCTCACTCAAAAGCTGAACGTTCAGGCTGGTATTTGCAGGGATTGAATCATAGGAGAACATTTGGTTTTAACAGGATGGTACACCACCTCTTTTATTTTCGTATTATTCGAGATTAAATCAAGACTTTTTCACGGAATAATTGGGTGAATAAATCGGTTAAATCAAATGACATACGCCTTCCCCGATCTTAGTCTACTGAATTACTTCCTGCGAGATTATTTAAAGACCCATGTTTGTTTTCAGAGACCTTAACAGGTTGCCACAACTTTCTTAAGGAAGAGCTGAGGAGATTACAAAAAGAAAAGAAAAATACACAGAAAGTAATAGCGACGACAAAATTTTCATAATATTAGATTACTGTTCCTACTGTAGGTAGTAACCTACTCATAACTTATTGACACATCTTTTTTTTGTCGCGAAATTTAATAATAATTAGATATTATCAGTTCTGTAAGTCTTCATTCATCATTAAAAATTACGATTTTCATTTGCCTGTAGCTCTCAAAATATTTACTTTAGATACCAACTATAAAACTTCGTTAAAATCAACTCAACAATCAGTATTGGAAAATGTGAAATTATACAGGACAATCCATTAAAACATTTTTGGTACGTTACTGTTTTTTGGAACACTATATTTCAAGCTAATTTATGGCTTTTCAAAGCTAATTTTCACATTTAAAAGTTCGTAGCATATTAATTTTAGAGATATTTACGTGTTTCCACACTTTTGCACATCACTGTATGTGCATAAATCCATTGTTTAACGAGGATACAATTTTCTACAGTTATTCTCCAGGACATGGGGAAAAATATGTGCGTATAGAGTAGTTAGTGTGACATACCGCCTTTATTATACGATATACAGAAACACGTTTTTTTACAAAAGTTGTAAGGTACTAAAAGCTACACAATATAAAAATATTTTCAGATATACAAGATGTTCTGTGTGAAGTTACCATTTGATATACCACTATGTTATCATTTTGGTATTTGAAATGGGACAACTTGTATATTGTTAAATCTGGCGATAGTGCTTAATAAGCCCAATTCGAATATATAACGGTTTTTCTATTTTGGATGCAGCGTTGCTAAACAATTTTTGAAAATGTTTTTTTTGAGAAAACATCTCTACTAAATTCAACTAAATCAGTCACGGTAGCCTTGGTACTGACTTTAGGAAAACAAAAATTTTAATCGTGGATTGTACGAACTTAGTCCTTCGTGTCGAATACAAAAAATATAAGCTTTTGTATAGGGTATTTTTTTTAAAAATATATCTATTTGACTATCTTCAAACCATATTTTCTCACCAAATGGAACACCCTGTATTTTACTTGTGTGTTGCGTCTATTTTTTTTCACTTTTTCAGATTTTGTTAAGTATACTCTATATCTAAAATTAGTATTTTTGAAGATAATTAGCATTTCCTAAATATTAGCTGTTTTTCAGTTGTTTATTCTGTTTTAATTAGTGCTCAATGGAATGAGTTTACATTTTTAATCAGAAACAGTGCAAAAATGCATTTAGGTAACAATTTTTAGTAAAAACAAACCTTAGTGTTAAAAATAAAACAATAAATCAAAACAAAACACAAAAAAACAAAAAGGAAGATCAATGTTTTTTTTTTTTGATGGAGAAACAGCTGCCTAAGGAGTCACTGCCTGATTTATTTACACCAAATCAAATCTTTTTGTGGTGATTGTCAGTATAGTTAAGTGTACCAACATTTACAGGTGATTTACAGTTTAAGGTTATCTAAATTTGTTCTATGCATTAACAAAATCTGCTTGATGAATAAATCCATTGATTTACTGTTGGTGTAAAGCTACCACTAGAAGATACCACATTTTCAGTAATACATTGGCAACGCCGCATCATAAACAAAAAAAGCTGGATATATTCGGATAGAGCTTTTTAGGCATTATCGTGTGACGTAATAATATTTAGGGTATCCTATTTAAAATATCAAAATTATGCATAACAAACAAAAATTAATACCGTAGTACAAAAATTATCAGAATTTAAGCAACCTTCAAAAAATGGGCGTATGAGAACTCGTTGTTGACTGTATGTATTTATAAGAACGGTCTTAAAATTTCTTGATAAAACACCCTGTAAAATATTGGACACTTACTAAGAAATACCCGGCATATTAATAAAGATATCTAAGTGCAACAAAACCGACGTCGTTTTATTACACGAGGAAGGAACCATCGTTAAAAACGCCGCCCCCGCTAAAGCCTATATACAATAAAATTATACATCATAATTGTATTATGATGTAAATTCTGCGAACTATCTCTTTGCAATAATAGTGACCTGAGTCAGACTCTGTTTCGACTCACCGGGACTTTGACTGTACCCAGTATCAGCGAACCGTTCTGACTTGTTTTGCCGCTGTTGTCACATTAACATAATATTCTTATTAACTCTTTTAAAATTGATCCACAGCTGTTAATTACACAGCCACACAAAACAATTTTTTGGCCCAGGGTCTGACTATGTTTATTGTGTGTTTTCGGGGTCGCTGAATCCGAATCCAAGGTCAGATTGACCCCATCACGTCAGGATTTTGCCATAACCTCAAAAAACCCTATAATCAACGCTATTTAGTCCTATAACGTTGTTACTCAAGCTTTAAACTAAAAAAACCAATCTGTTAATCCACATAAACCCATAACCCTATAACCCCATAATCACATAACCACTAACCCTATAACCCCGTAACCCCGTAACCCCATAACCCCATAACCCTATAACCCCATAATCACATAACCACTAACCCTATAACCCCGTAACCCCGTAACCCCATAACCCCGATACTAAAGAAAATAAATCATCAAAGTCAGTCTGCATTATATCAGTTACAAAACAAGAACCCATAACCCTATAACTCCATAACTCCATAACCACTAACCCTATAACCCCGTAACCCCAAAACCCCGTTACCCCATAACTCCATAACCCTGTAACCAAAAAATAAATAAATCATCACAGGCAATCTGCATTATGGCAATTTCTCAGGTGTGTCATTAAACCAAATAACCCCATAACCCCAATAACTTCATAACAGCTTTTATAGGTTCGCCTCCTCGCGGTGTACATCGGATAACATTGATGCTGACAGTTTTACAAATATTAAATAGATTTACAATTGAGTCCGATACTTTAGGGATATGGTATTTTTAATTACAATTTATCGGGTTATGAGGTTCAACAGCTTTAGTTTTGTGGAATCCATGCCACAATGTACATGGTTATGGGGTTATGGGGTTATATATACTTCAAACGTCCCTTTAAACCTCATGTTGTCTCAAACTCTCTCCATAAACTTTCAAACTTGTTTGACCATGCCAAGATCTTCAAACATGTTTGACAGTGAATGGGCTGGGCTGCTTAATACTGACAGATGTATTTATTATTGTCGAGAATCAAAAATTTTTTCAAGGCCACCAAAATATCGGTGCTTTAAAAGTAATCCCTATTTCCTCTTCATATTTCCAGGCGGGTATTGTTTGATTGCGTTTTTTCTTGAGAATATTTAAGTAGCATTGTTTGAATAATGGTATCAGCCACAGTGTTTACATTACAAAAGAAAAACATGAAAGATTTTGCTTCGCAATGTTTAGATATTTAAGAAATGAAAACTGTCGATAAAAATAAGATAATAATTACATTTTTCTACGTCTACTTGACTCAAACTGAAACGTTTTACATTCTAAGCACCCAAGATCAAAAGATGATGTGTCAAAAAGTGGCAAATGGCGTATCATTGTGCTCAGAATGGGATTTTGAATCAAAACATGTGAAAATAAATATGATGCCATTAAAGATTCGGAAGTTGGAGCCCTTTCCAAACCACTTGCGAAAATCACCCGGCGATTATCATACGAGACGTCACTCCTACAATAAATTGACGTCGCTTTTGTTGCACTCTGATGTGTTTATTAATATTGAAATTATAACTGGTATAAATAATTCTGGAACACTATATATGAATGTATACATATGCATGTACCGGGTGGGCAAATTTCGATGTTTTTATAGGGTATCTCGGTAACTGTAAGGGCTATGGAAAAATGAACCCACCTTTCCCGACCTCTTTTTTTCGAGATAAATTCATTGGTGAAAACCAGAATTTGCTATATCTTTTCGTTTTCGAGTTGTAAACGAAAATTGATTTTTTTGAGTTTTCGATTGGTGTCGATAACTCGGTTGTTTGTAAAATTAGAAGAAATCTGTTTGCACGTTCTACAGGCACTTTTTTAAGTAGAATAGGATTTCCTTAACAGATTTTTTATATCTTGTGTAGTTTTCGAGTTATGGCATAAACTTCTATTTTTTTTAAATGGAAACCATAGTTGGCTATGATTTAGCTAAAAAAGAGGATTTTTTTCTCTTTACAACGATATATAGTTTGTGGGGTCTATGATGAGTGTTTATGCGGAAACAGTTAAAAATTTTAATTTTTTGTATAGGTATACTTACTTTGTTTTTTCTTTGCAGGAAGAGTAAGTTTCTATAGTAACACATTGTTACAACAATGTTTTAATAATAATAACTGTTGCTATGGAAATTTACTCCTGCGAAAAGTAACATAAATACATAGTAACAGTCGTATATAATGAATGGTATATTAAACTTAAATAACTAATTATGACATATTAGTGACTAATTAATAATTAATTATAACATATTCATAACAAGAAAGTTTAACACACTTAACAATCAAATTTGTAACAAATAATGTATGTAAAAAATACGATACAATATATTTTACAAAAACAAAACTAGACAGATTAAAAAAAAATACGAGCATGATTATTTACCTAAAGTTTTCAAATTGTCGTCCGTTGTTTGCGATGCACAGTTCACATCGCTTTGAAACACTTTTTGTTGCATTATAGATGTGAATATTTGAAACGGAATTCAGACAGTCTATAAGATTTTCTCTCAGTTGAACCAGTGTATTATTTGTCTTTTTGTATAAATTGTCTTTAATGGTTCCCCAAAAAAAGAAATCTAACGGTGCGAGATCTGGCGACCGAGGAGGCCACTTTACTGGCCCATTGTTCCCTATCCATTTCTCCCCAAAATTAGTATTTAATAATTCCGAGATTAAATTAGTATTATGGGGTGGTGCCCCGTCTTGTTGAAAAAATACATGTCGTCTTTCGTTAAGTGGCAAGTTGTCTAAAAATTCTTCTACTATGTGGTAGTTTATCATATTGTAATACCGTTGACCATTTAAATTGTCATCATAAAGTTGGTAAGCTAAAATGCGGTTATTATATAGGGCACACCATACACTAAAACCGAAACGTCCTTGATTTTGAACATCAACAGTCTGATGAGGATTATCTTCAGACCAATAATGTTTGTTGTGTCGGTTGAAAATTCCGGCACTACTTACGTAACTTTCATCTGTCCAAATGATATTTTTAAAAAATAATTGGTCTTGCTCAATTTGTTGTAGGTACCAATTGCAGAAATCCAGTCGGCGTTCAGGATCAGTTGGAAGGAGCTGTTGTTGTTTCCTTATTGTATAAGGTCTAAATTTGTGTTTTTTTAAAACTGAAAGTGCTCTTCGTCGCGATATACCAGACTCTGCTTCAATTTGCCTACTTGAAATTGAAGGATTTACGACTACCATACCAACAACATTTATGGCAACATCCTCAGCATCTTGAATACGATAATTTTTTGGTCTTGGTTTATTAAATCCTCCGTATTCAACGAGGTTTTCTTTTAGTCTACCAAAAGATGGACATATTAGGTTGTCTCCTTTCAGGGTAGCGATTAAAATATGCTTCCGATGCAGCTTCAGAATTATATCCATTTTGAATAAAACACTCTAGCATATTAAACTTTTCGTAATTTTGATACGCCATCGCGCCTTGTCAATTTCTTTAATCGAAACTTTAAAACTATAATGCAAGCAAAAACCAAACATAAACAATTAATCAAACAGTAATGTGTAACTGTGTATTTACATCCCAATATCCAACTGTTCTGTTTTCAAAATGACAGGCGCCTACTGTGCAAAATCATTGAAATTACTATACTGTCCTTTATTAGAAAACATATGTTTTTAACTGTTTCCGCATAAACACTCATCATAGACCCCACAAACTATATATCGTTGTAAAGAGAAAAAATCCTCTTTTTAGCTAAATCATAGCCAACTATGGTTTCCATTTAAAAAAATAGAAGTTTATGCCATAACTCGAAAACTACACAAGATATAAAAAATCTGTTAAGGAAATCTTATTCTACTTAAAAAAAGTGCCTGTAGAACGTGCAAACAGATTTCTTCTAATTTTACAAACAACCGAGTTATCGACACCAATCGAAAACTCAAAAAAATCAATTTTCGTTTACAACTCGAAAACGAAAAGATATAGCAAATTCTGGTTTTCACCAATGAATTTATCTCGAAAAAAGAGGTCGGGAAAGGTGGGTTCATTTTTCCATAGCCCTTACAGTTACCGAGATACCCTATAAAAACATCGAAATTTGCCCACCCGGTACATGTATTAAACAGGTTTAGCTTAAGCAGAGTTTTCTTGTGTGTGTAAATGAAGTACTAAATAATATACATATTATATTGTTTTAAGGTTGACCTTTCCTATAAGTGTATTCAGGAACTATATTATGCCGTTGTGTACTACATATATTGACGCATTTAAAGTAGAACACAGATAATTATATGTAAAAAGATAGTTGGAATATTAAGGAAATGTTTATTTTTTCTCAAAAACAGACTGTACTAAAATGGTTTCATACGGGTAAGGATTTCTCAAATGGACCCTGAATTTACCAAAGGTCAGAATTCTGGAATAATAAAAAAACAAAATTTATTATGCCTATATTGAGACCAGTACTCCATATAAATATTATTGCAAAATATTAATTTGTTCATGTTTTATAAACATTTGAGTTTTACTGCAGCACTTCTAATCCAACGTCAGATTTTCAAAAAACAAAATGGCGGATCCAGTATGGTAGTCAACTTTAAAAAAAATAGCTAAATTTTGAAATTTAAAAAAAATACCATCATATTCTACGGGAAATTTTCTACGTTAGATTCGTAATCAGCTACCCCAAAAACTTTGAAACGACGCCCATTATGAATTAAAAATTAATCGAAAGTACAAAAAAAAAAAAAGATTAAAAAAAAATTGAAAAAAAGTCGTCATACTTTTCGAAATTGCGATTTTAAACTAAAACCTCAAAGTAAGGGTGAAAACTACTCCCAATAATTTTGAAAATATTTTTATCGTATTCTACGCAATAAAGCACATCGAAAACCATTGCGACCTTCTATTTAATTTTTTTCATTTTCTTACCGAGAAAGATTGAAATTTTAGTGTCGAAACGAAAATTTGTATTTTCTCACCCTCACCATCCCTCTCATTGTGGCTAAAAAAAATCTAAAATTTTAGGGAAGTTAGTTTTTTTAGCAAGTAGGTACTATCGATTGTGATATGTTTCAAACAGAATTTTTTTTTGACCTCATTTAGTTGGCGTGAAATGTCCCACATATAGTATCATAGTATATTATATCACTTTTGTCTAGAAGTTCCTGCAGACTTCAAATTTGCTTTAAATGTGTTCCCATCAAAAGAGTGTGTTTATGTCAAGGGCGTAGCCAGGGGGGGGGGCGATGGAGGCGATCGCCCCCCACCCCCCCCCCCCAAATGGTCAAGTAAAAACCAAAATAGTCGGGGGGATTGCGCTTGCCGCTTGCGGTTGCCTCCAATGACCTTTTTTTTTGCTTTTTTGTTTAATCTGCGTTGGACCGCCCCCCTCCCCAAAAAAAAGAAGAATACTGGCTACGCCCTTGGTTTCTGTCTTGTGTACCTTATAACAATAAAGTTCATATTCACAATTCTATTTTCAAAAAAGGCACCAGATTTCATGAAAACACTGTTTTCAGACTGCACTCGAAGATGTAGAGGCACAAAGTCAACCGAGAATAATCATCTTCCCCGCCAAAGCCCACCGTGTCTCTACCGCAACAACGCTATGTCTCTTAGTTACAGCACTTGCTGTAGTTGGCATTGGAATAATAGGAGGTAAATATCTCTACGATGAATATCTCAGTATTTCAAGAAGGATGCAACCGGCAAGATTTGAGGGGCACATTCCATTGTAAGTACTTGTAATAGCCTCACATACTAGCATTTTTATATGATTTCAATTAATTCAGCTTGATATCAATTAAAGAACTATGCCCAGTTTTGGCCATGAAAGTGCAGTGACGAGTTATACAGTAAGCGGCACCCTAATGCGTACATGGCCGAATGAAGGGCAATTGATAATTTAACTTCTTTGTTCAGTAGATGTAAACATGAGGTGAGAACCAATCGCAATCCAATCGCTAGCGCAGGCGTACGAAAGGCATTCGGTTTTTCGGTAGGGCTGTTTGAGTTAAAATTTGAAATACCATTTTATATTTTATTCTGGTCTAGTGCCTGATTAGAAAAGTGCGTATTTTGTCATTTGCCAATGATTTTACATATGTGTGTAAGCTAAAACACATACGCCAGCACATCTCCTTCGAACAACTATTGGCATACTAATATAAAATATAAATTAACCAAACGACAAGTACGACATCAAACGACTAGCGTCTAGCCGGTACCAGGTCACGGGTGATCCTGGCCAATGAGAAATGCCTGTGCAACGCGGTGAAGGCGGGAAACTTGAAGTCAGCAAGTCACAAAACTTTGATATGAAAGGTTTAAAGCAATCACCTTACTAACTTAGCTTGATTCTTTTTTGATATTAAAATTTTTATTTTTTAAGGAAATACAGACAAAAATTGTCTTATAATTTAATGAAAATTGATTACAGGATTTACAGTTTTATTTTATTTCTCAGCAGTAAAATTGTCTAGAAGCATGCGCGTTGTTCTTATTCGGTTTGATTGGTGCTGGCTAGACGCTAGTAGTAAACTCGCCTAACTATGACATAAAAATGTATCATTTAATATGTATTTAATATCCACCTATGTACGCATTATGCTGCCACTTACTGTATATCGATCGATAGGAGCACGTTTGCTGAGTAAAGAAATAGGGATTTTGATGCGCTCCTGGGCGTCCGGTATGAATGAGAGCTCTAAAACGCTTCTGGTTCTTGCTCCTCATCGGAGCTTTGCATCATTATAAATATGTCTGTGGCTACCCCCGATGGTGCAGCCTGTAGATTGGACTTCTTCTGGATGAACAAGTTTCGCCCTGAAAAACTCTAATACCTCCCGGACCAAGGAATGTTTTCGTAACCTTTTTCAGGTATTTTCCGCATGATCCACAATGGACCTTGTCGCGGCCAGCAGCTTCTTCGGGGTTACCCCGTGTCAGTGACTGGTCTACCCCAACTGACCAACAGCCAGCCCAACTGAGAACCAACATTCGCCGCTCGTTGATCTTCCCCCAGGGCGAACTTCAGAGGCATCGCTCTCATGGTAGCCAAATCCGAGGTTCTCTGACATAACGGCATAGAACGCGCCCAGGGACTTAGCCGGCATAATTAATTGTACTAAATGTTGTGCAAAACAATGTATTTAGTACCATCCGTTACCGCCGTCACCACGGGGAGGTGCCCCAGACGCAGAGAACTCAAGACAAGTCTATGAAAACAGGAGCAAACTTTGGAGCACTCCAGCAGCTATAGGACTGCTTTAACAGAGTTGTGTCCGTAGAACTTTTTGATCCTCTACTGATGCCCTACAATCCTAGACAGGTTTCATATCTGCACTCCGATGGCCCAAGTTTCATAAAAAACTGGGCATAGTTCTTTCTGTTATAATCTTATTGTTAAACGAACAGGGTGATTGATTGAAACCATTCATTGAATATTCACCAATTAAGTAGACTGACACTTTTGCTTCTTTGAAAGTTTGTAGCGTTCATTTTAGAAAATAAAGTATTGGTATTGGATACTGTGGTTAGTATAATCATAACCTTTGCAGCAATTTCTTAATTTTGTCAAGGTGCTTAAAACAGAAAGACCGTTTAATGCAACTTCACTCCATTCAAATTTTTTTTAATAAAATATCCCATATCGTAGTTTACATTTTGATGCATAATTAAATTCTGCATCTATCATATATGTGTTCCTTGAACCTATATTTAATAGTTTTTTTTAGTTATTTAGTGTTTTTTTTTAATTTGCTAATAACTTATAATAATCGTTTGATTTTTCAATAGTATGCCAAAAAAAGTTGAGGTGTTTTTTGTTAAATTACTGTTCTTGAAAAGTTAAAACGGATCTGTTAAACTTTTGATTTTAAACAGCCTCATAAATAGTAATCGAGGGGGAGTCAAATCGAGGGCGAGCAGGCCATTCAATCATCTTTATTAAGGAAAACTTCCTTTAAATAATTTCTAACCATATGTATAGGGTTAGTTTTCAGAATTTGAAGTTATTGCGAGTTTATTATTGAAATTAGAAAATAGTTCTTCAAACAAAAGTTATAGAATTTTGCAAAAATTTTTATGACACGATATGAGAAAGAACAATTGAACATCAGAAAGCATAAACTGAATGAAGGTTTGTTTTAAATGGAACACTTTGTATATTATTGCATATTCTAATTCCTTGCATTTTTTTCATTTTCAAGAATATATACAGTGGACGCCGCTTATAAGACTCACTGATATAAGGTTCAGTCGCCTATAAGACTCAAAATCGCCAAAAACAGTCCAGACGTATCCGAATACATTAAAAAAAAACTCGGTTATAAGACTCGCCACTTGGGATATAAGACTCAGTTTATGAAAAATACATAATTGAAATGATGGAGTCACAAAAAAACAAACAAAAATAAAACATTTCTTCAAACCATCTTAATCTTTGAACTGATTATGTATTGTTACGAACGCTGGGCCAGTCCGCCCCTGCCTGTTTTGACGCCGGCTGACCAAAGCAGCCGATAACCTGTGCTGACGTAAGACGCCCAGAAACGCCACGAGTATTCGCGACGGTTCGACTTCGCGCGCTGGAGGCTTCTCGTAGATACGCGACCCTTCTATAGGTGGATATAACGCGGGGTTTCGACGCGGGACGGAACAGTTCTATTTAAAAACCGGCGCGGCTTACAACGCTCAAGATAAATTGTATAGAAATAAATTAGTGTAAATAAATAGTGTTAGTTTAAATGTACGAGTTTAATTTTTCACACCTCACGAACCCGAAATAAATAAAACGTTACATTGGTGTCCGGTGTGAGTGTGGAAAAAAACTGAATAATAAAGACATTTAAATAAATAAATTCGCGATAAATAAATTAAGTGAAATGGCTTCAAGACAGGTATTTTTGAAGGACCTTAAAGTGGCGGATTTGAAAAGGGAACTTGAAGAACGGGAGTGCGAGACGACAGGGAAAAAGGCCGATCTGCAAAATAGACTTAAAGAAGCTCTGGAAAATGAAGGTGAAAATCCCGACATATTTTTATTCGAAATTGCCGGTGACATAAATTCGGCGTTGCAAAGTTTAAAAGGAAGCCTGGAACAGAAATTTGAGGAAACGTCTGGAAACTTAAGAGGGATGGAGCAAAACTTAAGAGGGATGGAGCAAAGGTTGGTCGAAAATGCTACTCAAATGCAACAGAAATTTGAGGAAACGTCTGGAAACTTAAGAGGGATGGAACAAAAACTAATGGAAAATCATACAACTTTAGAAAAGAAAATTACGGAAAATTCTAGTTGGCTCCAGAAACAAATGGACGGCAAATTTGGGGAAATAGAAAATAAATTAGTTACCGTTGAAGAAGAATTCCAGAATAAGTTTCTAGAAATGGAAAGGAAATTTGCAACGTTGGTTTTAGAAGGTGGGGAACAACAACGCATGATCAATACCACTCTGAAGTCACCTGGTAGCGACATCGACAGGATGACTAATCCCCAGGCAAGTAGTCACATGGAAATGTCGAAAATTCGCATGAAACCACCACAGTTTGATGGTAAGAGCTCTTGGGTCAATTACCTACGGCAATTTGAGGCTGCAGCGAAGGCAAATGGTTGGTCGTTGACAGAGAAGGCTACAGCGCTGACATTAGCACTACGTGGAGATGCCACGGATATATTACAGACGCTTTCGCTTGAAGAACAAGAGGACTACCATCAACTTGTCCGACATCTGGAAATGCGTTATGGTCAGTCTCATCTCGAGCATGTCTACCACTCGCAGTTGAAGAACCGCTATCAGAAAAGTAGCGAATCGCTGCAGGAATTCGAAGCGGACATAGCGCGGTTAGTTCGTTTGGCATACTCATCTACGCCGGAGAACGTCATGGAACGACTAGCCGTGCAGGCCTTTTTGGATGGTCTGCGCGATACTGAGACCCGTCAAGCTCTGACTCTCGCTCGTCCCAGCAAGTTGGTGGATGCTTTGGCGCGAGCTTTGGAATTCGAAGCTGCTAAACAGAGTTGCAGAGGTCAAGCTAAGGTCCGTAGGATGGAGGAAGGTGTTGAAGAGGGAACCTGCAATGAAGCAGAAATTAGGCGAGTCGTCGAGGGCATGTTGGAAAAGAGGCAAATTCGGTGCTGGAATTGCGGTAAGGTTGGACATATCCGTAGTCGCTGCCCTAGAAATAAGGAAACGTCACCCTCGTCGGAAAACTAAAGGAGGTTGACCGTAAGGGGCAATCGTCAACCTCTAAGAAGCAAGCCCCAAAGAAAATTGCACGAGTCGCATCTCTTCAACACCCGTCTAATAGTGTTTTTATCGATGGACTAGTCGATGGAAAAGAGAGACTGTTGCTATTAGATACGGGTGCAACGAGAACTATCATTAGACCAGATATTGTTGGAACAGCAGCAAGAATTACTCCGACCAGCTGGCGACTACGTACTGCAACTGGAGATCCCGCTACCATTCGCGGTGAGACCAACATCACAATTGTCATTGGAAACGTGTCGTTTGAACATCGAGCACTGGTAGCTGAAATTGAGGATGAACTTATTCTTGGAATGGACATTATGAACACCAAGGGATTTGAACTGGACTTCAAGAATAATGTTCTGAAAATAAATGGCGAGGAAATCGTACTACATCGAAAGACGGAGGAAACAATCCGAGTTGTACTGGCAGAGGATACGGCAGTGCCAGAACGAAGTGAAATGATCTTGGACGCTCATTTGGACGGTAACCCGTGTGTTGGAAATATAATGATGTTTGAGCCAAGATCTCACGACGGCGAGGTAGCGAGAGGAATAGCTGTGGGAAAAGCTCTGTTGCTGACCGAGAAAACAGTACCGGTGAGAATAATGAACCTGAATCATCACCCAGTAAATCTAAGAAAAGGAATCGTTTTAGGGTACTGTTCCTCGGTTTCCTCCGTCATCCGAAAATTAGATGCTCAAGAAAATTCAGTTAGGAAGATTACAGGCGAGTTAGCAAACCTCCTATCATCGTCCTCAAGATCCTTGAGAAGTGATCAAACGACGAAGCTAAGGAGTCTGATTACTAAGTACGCAGATATTTTCGATGATGGGCAAGGTGGAAAGGGCAGGACAAATGTAATCCGACACAAAATTGACACGGGCGACGCTCGGCCCATCCGACAAACAGCAAGAAGATTGCCATTAGCCAAACGCGAGGAAGCCGATAAAATCGTGCAGGACATGGAAAAAGATGGAGTCATTGAACCATCTAATAGTCCGTGGGCTTCACCAATTGTATTGGTAAAGAAGAAAGATGGCTCTACCAGATTTTGTGTGGATTACCGTCAATTAAACAACGTGACAAAGAAAGACAGCTATCCATTGCCTAGAATCGATGACACCTTGGATACTCTATCAGGATCAAAGATTTTCTCAACCCTAGATTTGAAGAGTGGATATTGGCAAGTAGAGTTGGCACAACGAGATCGAGAGAAAACTGCGTTTACTCTGGGTACGGGACTATGGCAGTTTACCGTAATGCCGTTTGGATTATGTAACGCTCCGGCAACCTTCGAGAGGCTGATGGAAACTGTGTTAAAAGGACTCTCTTGGAAGACATGTCTTGTGTACCTTGACGACATCATCGTGGTTGGAAAATCCTTTGAGGATCACATGAAAAATCTGGAGGAGGTCTTTCAACGTTTGCGAACCTCTGGCCTAAAGCTTAGCACGAAAAAGTGTCATCTATTCCAGAAGGAAGTGAGGTATCTGGGCCATGTTGTTTCCAGTCAAGGAGTGGCAGTGGATGACCAGAAGATCAAAACAGTGCGAGAGTGGCCAGTACCCGGCAATAAGCATGATCTACGAAGTTTCCTCGGATTATGCACTTACTATCGTCGATATGTGCCCGGATTTGCCAATATTGCCAAGCCACTGACTCGACTCACGGAAGGAGAAAGACGGTTCCAATGGGACGATGAATGCAGTGAAGCGTTTCGACATTTAAAGGGATCGTTGACGAGTGCACCTATCCTGAGCTATCCTCTCCCAGATGGAAAATTCATTTTGGATACCGATGCCAGTAATGTAGGTTTGGGAGCAGTTTTGTCTCAGATTCAGGACGGCCAAGAGAAGGTTATTGGATACTTCAGTAAAACCTTGTCGAAACCTGAGCGAAACTACTGTGTTACCAGGCGGGAGCTACTGGCGGTAGTGAAATCTGTCGAACACTTCTATAAATACCTGTATGGGAGGAAATTCTTGCTGAGAACGGACCATGCGGCGCTAAAATGGCTTCTACAGTTCAAGAATCCTGAAGGACAGGTAGCCAGGTGGATAGAGCGACTCCAAGAATTTGATTTCGACACCGAACATCGCGCAGGCAAAGTTCACCGCAACGCTGATGCGCTATCCAGAAGACCCTGCTTTGAGGATTGCAAACATTGTCAGCGGGCAGAAGAAAAGGACATCTTAGTATACAGAACGACGGCGGTGAACGATGATTGGCTGTCGGAAAAGGTTTTGAAAGACCAAGAGAATGACCCGAATCTGAAGCCAATTGTGAATTGGAAGAAAGAAGATCGGAAACCCACTTGGGAGGAGGTATCGCGGTATTCACCAACCGTAAAGTCATACTGGGCTCAGTGGAATTCCCTCGTCTTAAGCGACGGACTCTTAAAACGCGTTCTGGAGAAATCAGATGGTACCGAAGAGCGAAAACAACTGATAGTCCCCAGAAACAGAGTGCCAGAGGTATTGGAGGAGATCCACAATGGAAGCACTGGCGAACACCTAGGAGTAACGAAGACGCTGGGAAAAGTTAGGGAGCGTTTCTACTGGGTGAACTGCACTACTGACGTGAAGGAGTGGTGCAAGAAATGCGTGGTGTGCGCTGCGAGTAATGGTCCGCAACGGCACCCGAAGGCTCCAATGCGACAATACAACGTGGGTAGTCCGTTTGAAAGAATTGCCATCGATGTAGCAGGTCCGTTTCCGGAAACAGATAATGGAAATAAATACATCGTCGTCGTGATGGATTATTTCAGCAAATGGGTAGAAGCGTATGCCCTTCCAAACCAAGAGGCTTCTACTGTGGCGGACGCCCTCATCAAGGACTGGATTTGTCGATTTGGTGTACCTCTGGAATTACATTCGGACCAGGGGAGAAATTTCGAGTCGATTCTGTTTCAGAATGTGTGCCGTACACTCGACATCCGTAAGACGAGGACAACTGCACTGCATCCGCAGTCAGATGGAATGGTGGAGCGAATGAATAGGACCATCAACCGGTACTTATCCAAAGTAGTCTCTGACCACCAGAGGGACTGGGACCAGTTTCTCCACCTGTTCCTGCTAGCCTACCGGTCGTCGGTTCACGAAACAACTGGGCAAACACCTGCAAACATCGTCATGGGCCGTGAACTGCGTCTACCCTGTGACCTGAAGTTCGGCTGTACACCAGGGGACGACGTGGCTGGAGAGGACTACGTCAGTACTCTACGCCAGAGAATGGACGACATCCACGAACGAGTCCGTTCAAATATCCAGGGCGCCAGCGACCGCATGAAGGAGACCTACGACATCAACGCCAACGATGGCAGGTACCAGCCCGGCAACCAAGTCTGGTTATATAACCCACAACGTCGTCGTGGGTTATCTCCAAAACTTCAAAGCTCTTGGGAAGGTCCGTATGAGGTCGTCACCCGGATTAACGATGTAGTCTACCGAATCCAGAAGTTGCCAAGAGGAAAACCCAGGGTGGTCCACTTCAACCGTTTAGCCCCTTTCGCTGGAAACAATGACGAACAAGCTGAAGCCAGAGTTCGACACGTCAGTCCACCAGACGGCGAGCTCTCCTTCGAGGAATTCATGTCGCTTCATTCCAACGGCCAGAAAGCTCGCTACGGTGTAACGCGAGAAGAACCACGTGACCTGTTCCAGGCTCCTGCTGACTTCTGTCTTGCTCACTGTGTGGCAGCGGATCTCCGAATGTCCCGAGGGATTGCACTTACCTTCAAGAAGGCGTTTGGACAGTTGGAGGAGTTACGCAGACAAAGACCAGAGGTTGGACGAGTCCTTCAAATCACGGTGGCCGAGCAGGAGAAAGAGAGGTCCGTTTTCTATTTGGTGACCAAGCAGCTATCGCACCATAAACCAACTTATCAAACTGTCTGGGACACACTAGTCGAGCTGAGGGATGTGCTCTTGTCCCAGAGCATAAGCAGTTTGGCGATACCGAAGATAGCCAGCGGACTAGATGGCCTGGATTGGAGGGTGATCAGGAGTATGCTAGAAGTCCTCTTCCGGTTTACTGGAATTGATATTCTGGTATGCTGTTACAACCCCAGGAGATCGCTCAACGAGAAGACTGTGGACTGCTTCTTCTACCAGACCTCCCGATGCAAGAATGGGTCATTCTGCAGGTATCGTCACAGGCCAGGGGACGACACAATTCGAGACGAAATGTCTTTAAGGAGGGGGCAGTGTTACGAACGCTGGGCCAGTCCGCCCCTGCCTGTTTTGACGCCGGCTGACCAAAGCAGCCGATAACCTGTGCTGACGTAAGACGCCCAGAAACGCCACGAGTATTCGCGACGGTTCGACTTCGCGCGCTGGAGGCTTCTCGTAGATACGCGACCCTTCTATAGGTGGATATAACGCGGGGTTTCGACGCGGGACGGAACAGTTCTATTTAAAAACCGGCGCGGCTTACAACGCTCAAGATAAATTGTATAGAAATAAATTAGTGTAAATAAATAGTGTTAGTTTAAATGTACGAGTTTAATTTTTCACACCTCACGAACCCGAAATAAATAAAACGTTACAGTATGTTTGTACGTATGTATTTGAAGAGTTACCTTTTTTTTATAAGTAAATAACACGCTATTGTGTTGTATTATGTCTATTCACAGGTAAAATAAAGTTTGTGTATTACATACATTCCAAAATCTTGTTTTTCCCCTTCGCTTTATAAGGTTCATCCGCTTATAAGACTCACTTTTTGCCGGTCCCAAAGTGAGTCTTATAAGCGGCGTCCACTGTAGTTAGCTTCAGCAGGTCGCGTCATATTTCTTTTAAAAATAAATGAATAACTTTAAACTTTTCCTGTTCGCTAAACATTATTCTTGATTTAAACAATTGGTAATAAATATAAATTAATGAAATATAGCTTAGTACTTTTTTAAATCACAGTTCTTGTTTCTTTTTCGTTCTTGTTTTTTTTTTGGTCCAGACATCAATGGTAGCTGCAATCTGTTGTCGCTAATAACTTTTTAAATAAAATATGTCTCGACCTTCTGAAGCAAACATAGACATGTTATATGTATATTTCTGAGAAGAAAAAAAATCAAGAAATCAGAATATGCAATAATATATAGGGTGTTCCATATAAAAAAACATTGATCCAGTTTTTTAGTTTCTGATGTTCAATTATCCTTTTCTTATTTCACATTATAAAAAATATATGCAAAAATCTATCTTTTGTCTGAAGAACTTTTTTTCTAATTTCAATAATAAACTTCACATTGTGGAAAGAATTTTTTTTTTAGAAGTGTTTTTATTGATTTTTTAATGAAATATGTAGCGACCTGCCAAAAGAAACATAGGCATGTTTTATTAAGGGAAAAAATTCAAGGAATCAGAATTTGCAGTAACGTCCATTAAAAAAAAAACACAACTTTGGTTCAGTTTTATGGTTTCTGATACTCAATTGGTTTTTCTCATATCGTGTTATAAAAATGCAAAACTATAACTTTTGTCTGAAGAACTGTTTTCTAATTTCAATAATAAACTCGCAATAACTTGTCAAATTATAAAAACTAACCCTACATACGCAAAATGCGGTGGAGCATCTTGTTGATACCAAATAAACTATTTGGTGTGGATGTCTATTTCATGTGGATAATTATATCAGGAAAAGTCTTATCTTGGGGGGAAATATTTTCATGTTAAAAAATGGCAATTACAAAGTTTATATTCATGTTTCAAATGAATTTATTCATTACATATGGACCGCACTCTATGTAACACTTCATATTTTCAGTTCCATCGCGAAAGTTATATACACGGTGTCAATTTGAAAACGAACAGCATTTAATATTGCCTAAACTAATGACAGTATCAATTTGGCGAAACACGTCAATTTACATATCAAGGGGAACAACTTTTTCATTTGTTGTCGTATTACTTGAGAATACTTATTAGAAAATAAATACATTTCACACATTCGTGAGGTTAAGTACTTCAATTTTGAAAAAAAAAATATGGAATTTATCTAGAGTTGTACAAGAAACTCAAAAATGGCAAAATAAATAGGGGTTGCCATTTAAGATTTTAGGGGTAGGGGCCCTGCGGGTTAGGGGGTTGAAAGTAATACGACAATAAATGCCTCAAAAGTTGTCCCCCTTGATATGTAAATTGACGTGTTTCGCCAAATTTTGATACTGTCATTAGTTTAGGCAATATTAAATGCTGTTCGTTTTCAAATTCACACCATGTATGTATGTACAGGGTGTCCTAAAGTTGATGTCTCGTGACTATATTTCGAGAATGAAAAAAGTTATCACAGAACCGTTTACGTGGTTTGATTTGGGGTGTAGCAAGGTGCATTTTACGCTAGAAAATTGTTTTTTTTCTAATTCTAGAAAATGGACTTCATCAGAAATTTTTTCCCAGGAACATATACTTTTTTGTGCTCTCTGGAAAGTGCTATTTTTTCTGAACATTTTGTATTAAATAAGTTTTTTTCGTATCTTTTATATTTAAAAATATACAGGATACTTAAAATAGTTTGAAAATACCCTCAATTGCATACGAGTTAGCCATGATGTAATCGAGTGGCCTATGGAAAACAATGAACAAAAGCTATTTATGTATACGTTTTATCAAAGATTTGTAACATTATAGTTTAATAAAAAAATTATTTTACAACAGTAACAAAAATCTAAATCGGTTTTGTTTTCATTGTTTTACAAAATGAAACGAGAATAACTATACTAACTAATTTTAAAAACACAAATACTGTTGAACACAACTAAATGCTTAGTAGATTAAAAAAAGATCGCAATATGCATTCCTCCTATTTCTAAGCATTTTTCTAGCCTTTTTCTAACCCCCTCGTTGACGCCTTTATCAGCATATCTCTTGATATATTTTCGCAAGCACTACGAATTTTATCTTCTAATGTTCTTTCACAATTAGAAATTAGATTCATAGGCCCATTTATTCCAATCCATTTATCCAGATATACATCATTTAAATATTGTTGCACACGTCGAGCTCTATGCGGTGGAGCACCATCGGCATCGTGCTGAAACCGCATACATATTTAATCTTAATTGTAACGGCCCATTTTCAAGTAGTTGAAAATGTGATGTAAATAACTATTAGTATTCAAAATGTGATCATAAAAGTAGGGGCCAATTAAATGTCGTCCAATTATTCCACACCACACATTATTTCGTAATGTCCCTGATTTTGTATAGGATTAACAGATTAACATATGGATTTTGAGTAGCCCAATAATGTTCGTTTCTGCGATTTGGTTTGCCATTACTTATAAAACGACTTTCGTCGCTCCAAAGAATATGTTGAAACAATCTGTTATCTATGTCTAAATTAACCATCATTTCAGTTATGTAATTAAGTCTTCTTTCAGTATGTCTTTGTGATAAATGTTTTAGATTATGTAATTTAAAACCATGATATCCTTTAAGACTTTAAAATTCTTTGAATAGAGCTTTGCTTTATATCAAGTTCAACTACTGCCTGTCGTATTGAATTTCTAGGATTATTTTCAAAATACTCTAATTTATATCATTGCACACTGATTTTGCTATCTGTTTTCCTTTTCGCGATGAAAATGCATTTTCATTACCTCGCAAAATTCTTTCTAACCTAGCAAAAATCTTTGCATTTGGAGCACAACGTTCGGAATATCTCTCTCGATAGATGTCGACGGCTCTTCTCAGATTTTTTTGAGATTCACCATAGATTAAAATCATGTCTACTTTTTCATTGTTTGTAAACATTTCGGCGCTATTTAAATTAATTCACACCCGTAAACTATTTGACACAAACAACATATTTACTAAACAAATTTATGTCAAAAGCCTTAGTTCATTGTTTTCCATAGGCTACTAGATTACATCATGGCTAACTCGTATGCAATTGAGGGTATTTTCAAACTATTTTACCCCGTATATTTGTAAATATAAAAGATACGAAAAAAAACTTTTTTAATTAAAAATGTTCAGAAAAAATAGCACTTTCTAGATGGCACAAAAAAAGTATATGTTCCTGGGAAAAAAATTTCTGATCTGAAATTTCTGAAGTTTCACCATTTTCTAGATTTAGAAAGAAACAATTTTCTAGCGTAAAGTGCACCTTACTGTACCCCAAATCAAACCACGTAAACGGTTTTGTGATAACTTTTTTCATTTTCTAGATATAGTCCCGAGACATCAACTTTGGGACACCCTGTACATACATATAGAGGTATCCTAAAAGGTATGTCGTAAATTTAACAGCATGTTCCTGAATCAGGGTAATGTAGATTTAACATTATTTACCTACATACAAATATGCATCCCGTTATATTTCCATTATGTGTAAACGTCTCTGGCATGAGCGCCCATTTTTAGGATGTAAATAAGCATGAAATAATCATATAAGTCTTTGTTTTCCATAGCCACCTCTTGTCTAAAAACTAGTAATAAAATGACAAAGCCAGATATCTTGCCATTGCCAGATCTACATACATACAATTTTTCACGAAAACGATTAACTTTTCGAATTTTGAACAAGAATAAAATTATTTTTATTTTTTAATTTTCCTCAATATAGTGTAACCAGACTTAATATATTTTGTGTGGTCTAAGAATTATCGCCCAAATACGAATCAAGTTTCGGGTTTACTACCCTTTAATTTTAAGTGAGATGTGTGAGATACTGGAGTGGGTACTGGAACATTCGGCGTATAAACAAAAATTTGGACGTTTTCCACGAAACATCGAACTGCTATAATTTTCTCGACGCGCGTTTCGCCAACTAAGCTGGCATCTTCAGGATAATATTAAAACTTTAAAGCCCTTTAAATCTTCTAATTTAGTTTTAATCTCCTGAACTCCAGTCCAGTCCAGTCCAGTTTTTTTTTTTTTTTTTTTAAGAGAAAAATGTAGCTGCTTATTTGCGTCTTAAGAACGAGCGCTCATGTCAAAGTTGAAACGTTTATCTCTACACATGACGGAAATATAGAAATGAATTAGAAACGGAAAATTTGAAGGGCTGTAGCTCCGCAGGGATACATGTTTGAATACAGGGTGTCCCATATTTATGTTAAAACTTTTAAGATATATTCTACAGGTGATTTTAAAGGGGTGTTTCATATAAACGTTTTCAATTAGCGCTCTCACTGCAAAGTGATTCGCACATACAAGGCGAGCCAAAAATACATTTTTAATTTTTTATCTCAATAACGGAATAATGTAAGAATTTGAGATTTGATGTGTGTCTTTTACTAACAGAAGGACATAGTAACATAACACTAAGGACATTTCATCTGCACCTGCATGGGGTTGAAACAAGTAGGTTGTGGAACAAGTGTGAAATAAGGGCTGAAATAAGCTTTTTGTATTAATTTTAAAAGTTCTATCACGTGTTAAAGTCCTGTTACAAAAAAAAACTGAAACACCCTGTATATTACGTCGAGTTGTAAAAGCTTATAATGGCTTTTGGTCTTGGAAATTCTTAGTTTGGGCAGTAAATACAAAGAAGTATTAAAACCTTAGTGGGAGAGTTTAAATTGAAAATGTGGTTATACTGTTTGATAAGAAGGTTAACCGGAATTATTCAGAGTAATTGTATGTGTAATTTCATGACTCTTAAAATATGAGGAATTAATCAGTTGAAATGCGTAGTGTTGACTAATAGTTATTTCCAGGGTGTCCCAATTTACGTCTCACTGCCGGCATTTTGGGCTATTATTTTTAAGCTAGAAAGAAAATTTTAACGCTGGAGTTGTGCAGAATTTTCCGAAGAATTTGAATTTTGCCTCGGTATTACTTATTATCATATAAGGTGTTGTTAAAAAAATATTTAAAAAACTGACTTTGGAAAATTATTGGTCGAATATTATAGCTCAAGTCGAATATGGAGTGCAAAACATATGCCCAGAAAACAAATATCTTCCTTAAAGAAAAGTCCTTATTTCTGTTCTGATCGAATTAATGTCAGACAATTTTTTTTAAATAAGTCGAGAACGGTTCAATATTTTGAATACGCAAACGGATTAATGCCCACGTAGGAAATTTTTTTTGACGGTAACAGCATTTTTTTGCCAGTGAATCAATTATTACATTTATTTGCCAAAAGTAAAATTATTTAAAATTTTACATATTTGTCAAATAACTCGAGAACAGTTCGATGGATTTTCAGTCTAAAAACGGACTACTGCCCATATTGGATACACAACGTAGGTCTAGCTACATTTCAGATTTGTATTTAAATCACCTACAATTAGTGCCGAAAGTTTACACTAGTTTCCAGTATTTGTGTTGTGTTAGTTGGGCGGGTTACAGCTGCCGTACAGCTTCTAATAAACAGGAATGAATGGTTTTTCACTTGCTTGGCAGAAATGAGACGCGTTACAGAGGCGTACGCAACATAAGTCTAATATATAAATGTAACACGGTATAACGTATAGCGTGCAAACGTAACTATTAACCTTCCGAACGTTTGTACAACAGGGTTGTACACATATGGCTTGTAATACATGTATACAATGTAAACATATGGCTTGTAATACATCATTCTGCGAGATTCTATCAAGTCATTTTAAAATGGCGACCGTTCAAAAGTTAAATTCGATAAAAAACGAAGGAAAGTTTATTTAAAAAATCACTCGAACACGAGAGGTTCTACAGCTATTTGCTCGGCTATTTTACATAACACACTCTCAACAGTTATCCAGAATTCCAGAAATTGAAATTAATTATAAAGCGCTTTCTTAAATATTTTGATTCAAACCATTTATTCAAACCAGGACTCTAAAAATAAACATAACACAATTAAAACACCTATCCTAATCAGGTCTTTACCAGTCTGGACCCGGAATCGTTTAAATATTAATTTAAATAATTAATTTAATTTAAATAATTAGAAATGCGTTTTATATTATTTATTTTCAATTTCTAGAATTCTGGATAACTGTTGAGAGTGTGTTATGTCAAATAGTCGAGCAAATAGCTGTAGAACCTCTTGTATCTGAGTGATTTTTTAAATATAATTTCCTTCGTGTTTTTATCGAATTTTAACTTCTGATCGGTCGCCATTTTAATATGGTTTGATAGAATCGCATCAAAATTTAGGAGCATACTGTGTGAGGTAAGAGCTTTCAAATGATGTGTCACAAGCCATATGTTGTCATTTAAAAAAATATCGTTGATATGCAATAAAAATATCAGATATGTATACTCGTATATAAACATATTAAAGTGGTAACCAAACATTTATGCAACTGTAAACGACGTGTGGTATTATGCGGATATGCGGATATGCGGATATGCGGATATCTTGGTTTTCCCATTGCATAATACAACGTTTTGTTCAGTACGTTAAAAATTAATTCCTGGCAATTTGTATTCTAACATTTTATAGTAGACGGCCTGTTTAATCCGAACCTGTCCGTGCCAGACCCTATTCGGATTATCGAATCGTTGGGATTAATGAATATGTTGTACAACAGGGGGAGGGATTATTGGCGGATTAAGTAATTTTTTAATACAAAATTTTGTAGTTGATTCTTTTATTTAAGAATGCCATAACGTATTTCAAATTTTATAATGCGACGACCTCTTTAATCCGAACCCGTCCTTGCCAGACCCTATTCATGAATAGTACAACAGGGGAGGAATTTTTGGTGGATTGAGTAATTTTTTTTAGCATAAAATTTCTTTGTAGCTTATGTTTATAGATTATGTTTTTAAAGATTGCCGTAACAACGTAATTTTTAGAATTTAGCGTAAATTTAAATTTGATTGATTAATGAAAATTAATAGAGAATGAGATTGATGACAATATTTTAGAATGAGATTTTTGTTTCTATTTGTATCATTTTATTTCCGTTTTATTTTTTAGTTATATTGGAGATACACTTAAATTTTAGAGTGAAGGCTTTTACGGCCTTTGTCTGATGCCTTGGCGGTTTTCGGGTGAGTGTAACTTATGTAACTTCTGAAGAAGTCGACACTATGATCGGCGAAACGTCAAGAATGGAAATGCATCATTCATGGTAATACCCGGAAACCACCGAGTCAACACTTAAAATAAGTAGGGTACGTGTAGCCCCTCATGAATCAAGTCCATATTTTTGTTATAAGTCGGTACCAAGCTGAGACTAAATTTTCTAAAAGGTTATACTCGAAAAAAAAAGTTCAGGGGTAAAATAAAAAATATGGATTGTTTCGAGAACGGTGAACCGATTTTGACGAACAAAAAAATATGTTATGAGATGAGACTCGACGGAACAATGTTAAAAGTGCCTTAAAAAAATTACGGATTTTTTTTATGGCACGCACTTGCTGTACATTGCCAAGTCACCAAACATTGCCAAGTAAAACCTTCAAATTCCCTAGTATACATATTTAAGTTAAAATGATCGGAACATTATAACATACTTAAGTAAAGCGGGTAATTTTTTGGTGCTGAATCTACTGGTGATGTGAATAACCTTAACCCATTAACGCCCATAGGATAGAATTTCGACATTGAAGTTCGAGTTGATGCAGTTCAATGAATTTGAGAAAAACAAAGTTCCAAACTACCTTCTCCTATGTTTTTTGAGGGTGTTCTTTCAAATGGTGATGGTTAAAAATTAATCCAAAAAAAAAACGTCATTTTTCGCTTGCATTTTCTTAAAATGACTTTTCGTTCCCTTTTCATTTTTTTCATGACTTAAAACCTATTTAGATCGTGGCCTCGATGTCTAAACTTAAAATAAATAAAGTTAGTAAGGTCTAAAAAATTGTTACTAAAACAAAATGGCTGCCTAATTGAATTTTTTTTTCAAAACTACGAATTTTTTCCTCGAAAACGATAGACATCAAAAATTTTGTAAGAACAAAAATGTTTTAGAATTGGTCAAAGAATATTCTCAATTTTTTTTCAGAATGTTCCTAAACGATTTTCGATTTTTTGAAAAATCGAAATTTTGAAAAAATATCAAAAAACATGAAAAAAATTGATATTCTTTTGACCAATTCTAAGACATTTTTGTTCTTAGAAAATTTTTGATAGAACAAAAAAACGAGAGTTGACATGATTGCGGCCGAAACATTTTTGGTCGGAAAATCGACTGAAAATCGGAAAATTCGTTACCTAGCTTTCTGATTTTGGATTCTGTTGATAATATTTTTTTTAAATCATGTCAACCAGGTCAAAAACCATGGTTTCGAGAAAATCGAGTTTAAAGTTTTTAGGATTTTTTTTTAAACTGCTTACATTCAATATGCCAAGCCTGGGTCATACATAAGACCTTCTCATACCCTCCTGCATCCTCAATCTATTTTTCATGTTCGAAAGAAGGGTGGAGCATGGAATAAGATCCAAGCACAGCGAAGCGTCGAAAATGCTGTCTCGAGGCGCTTTATACTTTCATTAATCAATTTTATACTTAAATATCGCTCTAAAAAGTATTGAAAACTTCTTTTTGATATTATTTACTTTTAGAATGAGTAAAAAACATCGAGTTTTTTCAAGGTAGAAAGACCCCTTGAATTTATTCTCGATATTTTATGTTTAAAACAATATTCAGATTCAAAGTATTCAATATTTGGAAAACAATATTCAATATTCAAACGCTGGTTGCGATTCAAGAGCGGGGACGAGTCTTCTTGTCAGCGTTCGGATTACTGAGGTAACGTTCGGACTATCACTTGATTTAACCGTTCGGATTAACGTGTGTTCGGATTAAAGAGATACTATATTTAATAACCTTGTGCATTCAAATTTGGAGCTTTGAGTATTAAATGTATGGAATTTAATGTACCATTATTAGGGCCAGGAAAGTGGGCCATAACGCAGTTAACTGCTCTAACTATCCAGAGCTTCCGCACGGGCGTACTACGGCATAGTACGAGTCCCAGCACGTTACCAGGGACGGTCAGAGGAATACGTATGCACGGGCAAGAAATACACGCGTAATATAAGTTGCAAGCCTTAAAAAACGGTTTATACTTTAATTATATTGAGCTGTATAGTGCCGACCCTGGATAGTTACCGCAGTTAACTCTGCGTTATGGCACATTTCCCGACCCTAACTACAGGGTGACAATAAAAAACTGACCTCTACCAAAAACCTCATAAAATTGTTATTTTTTTAACAAAAACTAATTTTATCAACAAAAAACAATAAACAACAATTTTGACTATAACATACTCAGCCGGTTTCGAAGTGGTCTCCTTGCGCGTCTCGGCAGAGCACCAAACGCTTCCGAAAATTTTCTGCCGTGCCACGCACCTCTTCCGGTGACGATCGGTCCCATTCCCGGCGCAAGGAACGCTTCAGCGTCTCCAAACTTTTGTGGGGCTTCACGTAGGCCCTGCCCTCCAAAATCGTACAGATGCTTGAACTGCTTCTCATCTGTGAAGAGGATTTTGTTCCACTGAAGAGGAGCGTGGCGAGGAAGGAGTTGTTTGCATCTTTCAAGCCGTACGCGCTTGTTGACGTCGGTGAGGAGCTGTACATTTTGGAGCTTGTAGGGCTTGAGATGGAGATCCTCTTTGGCTATTTGGCGGATTGATTCGCGATTGATACCAGTCTGACGAGCGATTATTCTATTTTTCATGGAGACCCTCGGATTTCGCCTGACACGCTCTCGAACGCGCTCCCGGTTCTCGACGGTTCTGACGGTGCCCTTTCTGCCGCTTCCTGGATGGCGACCAGTATGGCCGAGCTCTTCAAACCGCTTGATGATTCGCCGGACGTTGGATTTGTCGATGCCGAGCGTTCGCTCAATGTCGATCGGACGCTTCCTCAGCTCATGTAACGCCAAAATTTGTTCCCTTTGGTTTGACAATGAAAGAAAAGTAGCTTAAATGTGTTAAAAAATTTTGAAACAGAACATACATGTAGTATTTTTTACGGAGAATCGCATAAAAACAATAAAAACTTTCAAACTTCAAAAACATTCGTGATAAGACCAAAGCAATTTGGTTGTCAGTTTTTTATTGTCACCCTGTATAATGAAATTATTGTAATTTATGTATTTAGTTATACCTGTGATTCACTTAATGTGATTTCCATATGACACGGTACGAATTAATCTGATTTGTGTTACTTATGAGTTTCTTATAGCGCGGTTTTCATATAACGCGAATGTGGTTTCAATATAATGTGTTATATTGAATTAACCGCGTTAATTGACGTCATATTTTACAAAGTTCTTTGTACACTTTGCACAGAAATTGAGTTACTCAGTGTACAAAATCCTTTCAAACGAGGTATCACTTGGCCTTCATGCAATTTAAAATTTTAACTGTTGTACCCATATCACTAAGGGATAAAAATATATTTGAAAAAACTCTATTACAAAAGCTCCCTCAAGAATGGATTTGACAGGTTGGAGCGTTCTTCCAAATTTTTACATTAGCTAACCAGAAATTCGACCTTGTTGTTTTCGTTGGCCCACCCGGTATATCTTACAGGTCGTTAAGTTACTTTCATTTGACTGTTTTCATATTTTCAGGAGTTTCGAGGATGACTCTGAAGATTATAACAACATCCCAGACTTTTCAGAATTAGAGAAACGGTAAGATATTGATAAGGTTAGATAATTTGTCCAGTCACAGTTTTTTAATTTTCTCTATCAGTAATTGAGGACCCTGCTGCAAGAACAATGCAGCTCCATTTTCAACACGTGGCGAGGTTAGCTGCTTATAATTTCGATAAAAATATTAGGCATTATTTAACGCAAATTCCACACATCTCAGTGCATGGAGTATACATACTGACATATGCTGAGCTGCGTCGAATTTGCGTTAAATAACATCTAATATTTTTATCGAACTTATAAGCAGCTAACCTCGTCACGCGTTGAAAATGGAGCTCCATCGTTCTTGCAGCAAGCTCCTCAATTGTACTTACAGTTTTTTTTTAAATATATCCAGATTATACAGATCCATTGTCTTATTATATCCAGATCCACCTTTGTAAATATTGTAACCACCAATATAAAATATTTTTACATTGCTTTTGCCAAATATGACAAATAAGTTGCGATATCATTTTTCTGATAAATGAATCCGAAAGAATTGACGAGATTAAAAAAAAATAAGTTCAAGTGTGTATGGTAAATTAGTACAGAGAAAATAGTTTGGTATAAAAATAAATTGAGTTTTTGGCTATACATATTCGAGGCAAATATTTTCATTCTCTCTCGTTCATAGCCAGATTTGCTTTTTCTTGATGGCTTTTTATAAATATTACTTCCACGTCCACGTAGTGGAGTGGAAAAAAATAGGCTTAAATGTTTTTAAAAGTCAAGATTTTAAGTTTAAGCAAAAAAAATATGTCTGTGTCTGTAAACCTTTTTTTGTATACATGATAACTTGAACAGACGTTAAGATATAAACTTGCAATTTGGAGCACTGTACCTGATCTGAGGTCTGGAGCTGATTGATGATTTTGAGCTCAATCGGTTATATGGTTGGGGGATAACAGGGGGGGTGACACTCACTTTCCTTCTCTATAGTTAATTTGCAAACGATGCAAGATATGCATTTCAAATTTGAGATACATGTATAACATGATAAAATTTGCAAATTTAAATGTTTTTAGCTTAATAAGGTGGGTTGGGAGGGTTGAAGGAGATCAAAATAGGTTAAAGAAATGTTTTTTATACACATTTTAGTAGTCACACAGTAGGCAGAGTACTATAAAAATAGTATAAACTCTTCATTCCCCCCCCCCACTTACGGGGTCCGGGTGATTTATTGTCCCATTATATGAATTAATAAAGATATTAATGTAACGTTTCGTTTTATACGAGTAGGTTGTTGGGGTATAAGAATTAAAATATCACATAATTCAGTCTCACATTTTTACTACTCTACTCTCCACATTCACATTGATTGGAAGTACATATATCCATGATTGTTATTTCCAGTTTCACATAGTGGCGTGGAAGTATATTCATGAACTTTTTTTAAATTTGTTATTGGCTAAATAGACCTAAAATGTTCATAAATGTCGAGATTTTAAATTTAACCGAAAAAAAAATGTTCTCTGTGTCGGTCTGTCTGTTAACATTTTTTGTGTACACAATAACGTGAGAACGCGTTAAAATATCAGCTTGACACGCATACTTATGTATCATGACGAGGTCTAGAGCGGATTTTGAGCTTAATCGGTTAAGGGGTTGAGGAATAAATGAGGGTAATATAATTTTTCCTTGTCTATAGATAATTCGCAAAACGATAGGTAAAATAAATGTTTTTAATATAAATTTTAATAATTACATGGTGGGAAGAGCTCTATAAAAGTATCTTACTGTTCTACTTCCACACCCTCCGTGGAGTACGGAGGGGGAATAGAATAAAATATAAGGAAAACATTAAAAATTGTTAAGAAGGGGCGGTCATTTTTGTCGTATCTTAATGTGAATTAATAAAAATATTCATGTGACGTTTTGTAGATTTTTAAAGTAGGAGAATTCAAATATCACAATATTAAGTCTCTACTCTCATTGTTGCGTCCATGTCCATATCCAAAATAAATCGTACTGTTTATAATGTGTAGTAGGTGATATTGGTCATAAAGGTGATGATTAACATCATAAATGTCATAGAGGTCATTATGTTCATGTAGGTTATAAGGAACATATGAACCATAAAGGTCATCTTATCATTTATACAGATCATATTGGCTATAAAGGTATACATAATAATATCACACTTTTAAGAATATATCCTGATCATTTTAGCGGTTCGCCTAATTAAATGTGGAAAATTGGACGTGGAACTAGTGATTCCATTGGTGACAGCTTGGTAGTGGATGGTTGTTTTTTTTACACATCTACCTTCTTGCCAGTTATGGTGTTCATGTATTTAATTTTTTTCAACAGAATGCCCATTGGAAAAGTACAATACACGGTTTTGTGTTATATCGAAATTGCAACGAATTGTTCAAATTACTCTAATTTTCGATCAGTTGAAAATAAGAAGTGAATAACTTGTTTTAAAAGAAATTGAATGCTCTACAACTTCTTTGCTATGAACCTTCTTCTCAAATTAACGGTAAAAAAGTTAGGAAGCACAGTTTACCACGAGTTTTTAAGAACAAATACATCGAAGACTGTAATAGTTATAAAAAGAATTAATAGGCACATCCTTGTAGCTAATTTTGTCAGCTTTAATTTTGCATAGAACTACTTTTTAGCTAGGGTTAATCGTTTTCGAGATATAAGCAAACCACTGCCTAAAGAATAATTACTTCCACATCAATTTGTTTCCATCTTTAAATCACTAAAATCACGAGTTTGTATTTTCAAGTGTTAAATTTGGATATGATCTTTATGACCTCTGTGACCTATTCTGCCTGTGTGACTAATGTGGTCAGGTCGATGAAGAGTAAGAATTTTTTCCAGTTCTGTTCACTCTGTAATTGCAAACATTAATATTAAAAAAAACTGTATTTCACCTATTTTAAATACTTATCCCCTTCAAGCTCTTAAACCCCCCACCCTATTAAGCTAAAAACCTTTATATTTGAGACCCTATTATGTAGTACATGTTTCCCAAATTTGAAGTGCATATGTTGCATCTTTTGCGAATAATCAAGGAAAAAATGTATTACCCCCATTTAACCTCTAATCCTTCAATCGATTAAGGTCAAAATCAATCAACCAGCTCCCGATCTCGTCCTGGTAAATAAGTGTTCCAAATTTTAAGTTGACATCTTAACGCGTTCTCGAGTTATCGTGTACACAAAACCGGTTAACAGACAGACAGACTCACAGACGGGATTTTTTTTGCTTTAAATTTTAAACAAAAAACTGGACGTTTTTCCACGAAACACCGAACTACTACACTTTTTCTCGACGCGCGTCTCGTCAACCAAGTTGGCATCTTCAGGAGAAGATTAAAACTGTTTTAATCTTCTCCTGAAGATGCCAACTTGATTGACGAAACGCGCGTCGAGAAAAGTGTAGTAGTTCGGTGGAAAGCGTCCAGTTTTTTGTTTCTACTGAAGGTTCCAGTACCCACTCCAGGATAAATTTTAAACCTTGACGTTTCAGAATATTTTAGGTCCATTTAGCCACTCAATTTTTAAAATAATTTTTATGAACACCACCCACCACTTCACGACGTGGATGTGGAAGTACAACAAAAAACGGGATCATCTTCCTGCCCTCCTTCAGCTTCCTCACTTACTAGTTCAAATATGAATTTTTGACTTCAATTCCCTGAAGTCAAAAAATGTTATCTCAATTTCTCTGTAGACCCTCTTAAGTAGTCCCTAAAAAAGAATCAACTCAGGCCAACTATTAATAAATTATCAAAAGTTATACATACTACAGATGTGTTCCCCCCTCATAGAGTAATCAGAAATAATATTGGGTTTTCATTTGTTTCTTCGTTATCAAGTTATTGGCTTGTACACCTATAAATCGGAACATACTGTGAATTGTATTATTATTACATTAACTTTCAGTACTGATTTTTACGAGTTTTAAGAGTGGCGTCATTTTTGACAAAATCGGTCGGCCATTTTATTTTTTACAATTTCGAATAATCCTCGGATTTGTATTATTTGACCCCAAAAACGTTGAAATACAAATTTTAAAGATTATACGCTCACAATTAGGTTTTGGCCAACTTTTTTGGGCTGTTGGGGCCATTGTGCATGGTGATATAAATGTGGTAGGGATTAAGGAAGGCGTGAAGAAGTATTTATTTTGAAATGTAGTGTATTTAGGAATATAACATAATTTATACTTGTATGTAATATATTCGGTTTTATTTTGAATATGTAATATTATTTCTCTTTAGGTTGAAGGCAGACAATATGAAGAGGATGACAACTTTCCAGGAAAGTTTTGAAATAGACGATGATCTAAAATACGAAAAAATTGACGTGCCAGATTTCAGAGATGGTCGAAGTGGCAGATTTATTCACGACTTCAACACCAATATAACGGGGATTATCGATGTTACTGGACATCGTTGTTTTGTTATGCCCTTGAATCGTGTCAATGTTCTGCCACCAAAATCTCTATTCGACTTGATACATAAAATGTGGGATGGTTACTACAAGGTCGACACTGAGGTCGTAAGGAAGACGATGAAAGTGGTTATACCTCCACTTACTGATACTAAAAGTATTGGAGATTATATTAGCAGCGAATGCAAAGGGCTTCCGATATATAAATTAGAAAAGTTTGAAGTGTCACGAAGTAAGTGCTGTTTCGTTTTTGTTTTTAATACTTTCTTAAATCAGAAGAAAGTTTAGGTATACTAATTAGTATTTTTTCTTCACGTTCAAGAGTTTGCACATATGTATGTATTGCTTTTGTACATAAATTTGCCATGACTTTCGTACATCACAGTTATGCTACAGGGTTGCTAAAAAGTCCGGAAACATAACAACGACTGAAGCTATGACATCCGAAACTTATAACGTGCCGAAATTCACGTTATAAGTTGTAATTGGGGGCCGTCTTTCCAAACTACTTAAAAAACATCGATCTTGTTTTCTTACAATTCTAATGTTTATAGTCTAGAGAATGTGCCCTCAAATGGATTTTTTGAAATTCAAAAATTAGTAAAAGTGGTAAACGTGGTTCGGAGCGTGTGGTGTCATCAACCCTCGAGTGTGGTGTTAGTGGCACATGGAGGCGGCTCTGGATTGAACAGGGAGAGGGTATTCAGCTGGAGTCTTTTTTGTAACGAAGAACGGAAAGCATTCTCAAGAATTCAAGTTCCAAAGTTTAAATGCGGTTTTCTCGAAACCATGATGTTTTTCGTTACTCTAGGTGCGACTTTTTTCAGTACACATTAACTAATAGAGTTGAAATTTTTATTGTAACTTTAGAAGACACGGCATTATCGTACATGCAAGGGACCTTTAAAAAAAATCAAAAACTTTTTTTTAGTGTAGGGTTAGTGGCGCATGGAGGCGAGTCAGGATTGACGAATAGAGGGTAAGATAACTCAGCTGCAGTCTTTTCATGATGAGGAAGGGATGCTCCATGGTCTTTGCTTAGCAAGTTGATAGAAAATGCAAATGTTCTGAAGAATCTGGGTGCCAAACTTTAAAACGCGTTTTTCAAAACCATGATTTTTTGTCACAGTTTTACATCTGGGCCATTCTACGGTATCGATACCAAAGAGCAAAAAAAATTATTTGCGAATATATGTTAAAATAGAAAATTAACATGTATTATATTATCAATTTTCATAATTCAAAAGAAATGCATCAATATTTTCGCCGATAAACATATGAGAAACCCAAGACATAGAAAAGAACAGAAGAAGCAAAAGGAAACCTGAAAAAAACAATAACAATTATAGAACAGAAAATATCTAAAATCTTATAATACTAGTTTTAATAGTCTATATTAATAAATAAAGCCTCAAAGTGTACCTAAGCTTTTGTTTAATTTGCACTCGTAACACCCGTCACAAGCTTTGCTTGCAAAAAAAAAACATGGATGTATAAAACAATATATCCACAAATCTCTTTCAATTATCAGAAATGAAGAATATTTATCTCTCTACTTAGCTATTCATTTTGTTACAAAAACTTCTAGTTTAGCTGAACTCTGATGTTTAGCCAACAAGGTAGCATATTTTGCAAAAGTACAAGTAACACCCGTCACAGGGCTTAACTATTATTGCATCTAAACGCCTGAGTAATTCCTAATACGTTTTTGTTTTAATTAAAATATCATTGAAATGAATTGAATTATACTTAAAACGCAGACAATTTTGTTCTAATTTATGAATTATAACAGTTAGAATGCGTACAAATGTAACGCCCGTCACCGCGGAATGGCCCATCTGCAATCGCGATTTTTTCAATACACATTAACCAATAGAGCTGAATTTTTAACAGCAACTCTAGAAGAAAAGGCCTTGTTGTACATATTAGGGAACTTTAAAAAAATCAGAAACTTTCAAAACAAGCCTTTTCAGCATTTTCTTAAATTCGAACTGAAAAAAAAACAAGCCGCAGTGACAAAAACATGGTTTCCCAGATGGCACCCAGATTCTTGAGAATAATTATATTTAGGAATAAAACAGGACCACAATATTTTTATTATATTTGAACACAACATGGTGTACTATATGTATTTTTTATCGTTGGACACGGATCCGTTGGCCGTTTTTGTCCAGGACGTCTAGATTTTAAGTAAATCAAAGAAATTTAACCTAAAAGCTGAATAAGCAAAATCAAGAAAATAAATATTAAAATATGAAGTAAAGATAAGTAAATAAACAAGAAATACATGAAAATACAGCTTAACACATATAATTTTTGTTTATGTCTTTCTACTCGAATATGATTTAGTAGGTTATGTTAAGTTTAAAGTTTTTTTTTTGGGCATTTGGGCGTTTTGGCATTCCTACTGGAATGGATCTTGATCTTTTTGATTTTGTAAGATTCACAGTAGTTAGGTTAGGTTACCATGGCCATGGAGCATCCTCTCCTCATCTTGAAAAGCCTATAACTGCGCCTACTTTACCCTATCTATCCAATCCTGGCCCGCATTGCTGCCGTCATTATTCTTTATGCTAGAGCTAATATTTCTTTAAATACGGGACATACCAAAAAAAAGTTTAACAACAAAAGTTTCGTTACATGCTTTTTACTATCAATTGCCGTTTTCAGAAAAACGGTGGAATGTCGGGAAATATTCGAAAAATCTGCGACGAACTTTTTTCATAATTCTTTTCTTCTATTCGCGGAAAAAATAAGCCTCAGTATGCGTATAAAGATTTTTTTTGAAAAACTGATTAACCATTGACATTAACATTTAATTAACAATCAGTTGTGTTTCAGAAAAACGACAAATTATAGCAGAGATCAGGTAATGAAGCTTTTAATCATAACCAGGCTTCGGACATTAGTGGTTTTAACCTTGCAAGGCTATCAAGTAAATATGAATATCTGTTCATCGGATGTAAACCTTATTTTTTATTAGTGACAATTTTTTAGTATATTTGGGTATACGTGGTTAAAATAACTCATTTATGCTCAAAAACCTTAATATGTATATTTGAATATAGTGCAATTTTCGTTTAAATAATAATTATCTGACAAAAAAGGCACACTGTACTTCGCCGATAATAGTTGGCCTTTGTCTATCATCACAGTGCAAATATTCCATGAACAAAAACTAAACATGCATCATCAAAAAAAATGTTTTTTTCGCACGTTCCGTATTCAAAGAAATGTTAGCTGTAGAATGATGCATTAAAACACCCGGTAAAAAAAACACATTGAACCTTATCTCACTAGAATCTTGTTGAACGACCAAATAGTAATAAATAGATAACAAATCATTGTTCACTGCCATAGTGGTCGCCTATATTAAATTGAAATAAATAGAATGAACATACAGTAATGGCCAAAAAAAATAAATACACTGTATTATATGAAACTAATTTCATAATATGTAACTCTAAACTTAGGATCTGAAACTGTGCTTCCACCTGGCGGCCAAGAACCTTACCCTATAGGGAGACATCACTGGTCTACAGGTTTCTACTACTTAAAACTTTTATAACCTTTGTACTCAAATATTCTACTGCTCAAAAAAATAAATACACCTGTTTGAATTTGTGTTTGTGGACATACAAAAGAGGTAGGTAGAACATACAACAAATTTATATTATTAAAATATGAAATACATTTAATTTTAGCTAA
The DNA here is from genome assembly GCA_029963805.1 of Aromia moschata. Lineage (NCBI taxonomy): Eukaryota > Metazoa > Arthropoda > Insecta > Coleoptera > Cerambycidae > Aromia > Aromia moschata. The sequence goes on from JAPWTK010000637.1 coordinate 219,165, forward strand.
TGTGACTGATAAAATGGGTAGAAACAAACACTGCACTGCTGAAAAGTGTGTAGTGATACAACGATTACATGAAGAGGGCTATTCTTACAGAAAAATCTCAAGTACAGTAGGGTGTTCTGTAGGAATGATTCAAAATGCCGTAAAATACAAAGAAAAGACGGAAATTAGAGTCCGAAGACAAAAAACTACTGATCGAGTGGATCGTCAAATTATCATGTCCGCAAAACGCAATCCATTTGCGTCTCTACTGACATTTTAAAGTAAATTAACGCGACTGTAAGTGCGAGAACAGTAAGGTGACTAATAGAGGCTCAGTTGTATGCACGAGTACCACGCAAAGTACCTCTGCTAAAATCCATACATGTTTAATAAAGAATACAATTTGCAGAAGATCATATTACCTGGACTGGCAAAGACGAAATTAAAAGATGGCATAATATATTATGATCAGACGAATCAAAATTTGTACTGTTTGGGTCAGATGTCCGGCAGCTCGGCAGGCGTCCTGTCTATAAAGAATTTGACCCCAATACACAAAGAAAACCGTCAAACATGGTGGAGGCGGCATAATGGTTTGGGCGTGCTTCTCGTGGTTTGGGGTAGGTCCAATATATTTGATAAAAGGGACGATGACAGTATGCTGAGGATCAGTATTCCTAGATGGCACGGACAACTAACGCATGCGCAATAGCGGGGGCGGCACCTAAGCGCGCATTGGCGGAACAGTCCGCGCTTAGGTGCCACCCCCGCTATTGCGCATGCGTTAGTTGTCCGTGCCGTCTAGGAACACTGCTGAGGTTCATATGCCTCTCGTTTGGATCTTCCAGCAAGACAATGATCCGAAGCATATGGCCAAATTAACAAAAAGAGTGGTTTCTCGAAAATAAAATTACCTGCCTAAAATGGCCTGCCCAATCCCCGGACGTCAGCCCAATAGAAAACTTATGGCAAATTGTTAAGAAAAACATTTCCCTCTGACCGGCCATCTAATAAACAAGAGCTGTGGGAGGTTGTAAAAACTGCATGGGAGTCTATTCCGGTCGAGGTTTGTCGCCAACTATTGGACGGCCATGCCATTAAATATTAATTAAGGGTTAAATATTATTATTATTATTACATTAGTTAATATTGTTTTAGTTTATTTGTAGTAAATAAATATCGTTTTTAATTCACAATGTGATGAATTTTTTTTCCAACGAAATAACTGTTAAATACAACTTATCTCACATACACTATACCAAAAATTTCAAACTTTTCAAATAATGGCAACTACAATTTATAATAAGGCTTACATCTAAACAGGTAAAAACTTTATTTTATCTTCAAGTGTGGCTAATACTGAGGATTCATTCTAGGCCAAAATGGTGTATTTATTTTTTGGCCATGACTACATATTTTAAATACGTAGTTACGATACTAAGTACATAGGCGTATATTAAATGCTGCATAAATATGTCAAAATTAGGTTCATTTACCCACAAACAACCCAGGTCTCTTGTTCGTGACATGCATGCATACATACAACCCAGTGCCTGGGTGGTACGTAGGTAAATTTATTTAATTTTGACCTGAAAATGCTGCATAGACGCCGATGTACGTAGGTACTGTAACTGCTATTGTATATTCAAATGGAAACGAAAACTATCTGCGTGCACGACAGGCAAAAAAACTAGGTTCGCGATCCGATCCGAGGCCGAACGGTTATTCCACGATATTGACGGGCAAGCTGGTCGGCGCCGTTGGAAGTGAAATGTGAATTTAATGATTAACTAATAAATAATAAGATGTTTTCATAAAAAAAGCAATTTGTTTACCGCTTGCAGTAAAATAAAAAAAAACTACATCTAAACATACGAAAACTGGATGCTCTACAGACGTTTTTAAGTGACAGCACAGTTTTTATACTTTTTGGTTACCCTGTACATCTATTTATACAAACATAAATTCTTGTTTTCTTTATGTTCTTATATTTGTGTATTTTTCAGTGGTAAAACGTTCAGCGGAGCTTCACCCTGAAGCTAAGTTTGCTCAGTTTTCTGGTAAAGGTATAACCGAAATAGATATTGTAAATTTAGATGACGTCCTTGCCTATGAAAGGCAACTTAAGCATTAGAATGTAAATTATCTAATGATTTATATAGTTGCAGTTTGAAATTATTTCTATTGCTTTCTTCTCATTATTTATAATTATTATAGTGTTTATCATATTTATATGACCCTTTTAAATTTACTATCTAGACTAGAATACCTGCATGTTGTCATAGACAAATCCTTAATTATCATGAGAAACATCAAGTATGTAAATTGTAAATTTTATAAATAATCAATAAATAAATCATACACAGTTATTGTTACATAATCGTGCAATACCCTCGTAATAGAGGTGTTGCCATTGGTGTTCATTGTTTAATAAATATGTAAAGAAAACAACATTTATTTTATTATTTAACTTACCCATCTTGAATGATCCTATATATTGATTTTTTAAAACCATTTATAGCTGATATGACCAATACATACAGTAAGAGTTACGATACTGCATACATATGTAGGTGGATATTAAATACATATTAAATGGTATATTTTTATGTCAAAGTTAGGCGAATTTACTTACGTTCAACAGTCAAGCCCCCCCTCCCCTTCTTAACGGAAATCTAGACGTTGCCAGATCTAACTGTAACTGCATAGTAGGTCTTTATAAAAACCCTATATTTATAAAAATGCAATGATGTATGATCAATTAACCCATATCATCCCAAGGGTAAAAATAAAACAAAAAACATAAGTTTTTTTTAAATATCATATTTATTACTTAAAAAAAAAAGAGAAAAAAACTGTCTAAAAAATTTGGAAACCTTGATTAAGAAAAAAATTGATGGTGCGTTAACCATTGGGAGATAATATGAAATACAAATAAAATAGAGAATATGTAAACAAGCCTAAAATATGGAAATACCTTTTAAAAAAACTACTATTCCGATATCTTAAAACATATTTAACATATATTTTAAGTTTGCTCAGCTCCAAATAGAAAACACAAAATATTTTATATTGGTGCGAAAACGAACCGCTGGGATCGTAGTACAACTAATGTTATGTGTAAAAATTTATCCTGATGATCTTGCGCAAAACATGAGATATTCAAATGAACCTGATAACGTGTACAAACGTGTACATTGTGATTGTGACAGACTCTGCATCTTCCACATGATCTCGTTTCATGAGAAAAAAATGCGATATACCCCATCTTACTGGATTTCATCTGGAGTTTGTGAGATATTTCTTATAACTATTGTTCCTCTGTATTTTATTAGGCGTAACGCTATGTAAGACTTGAAATCAAGCTTAGATATATTTTGCTCATTTACTATGTTATATATTTTTCAAGCATTTACAACGATACTGACAAGGGAATTAGAAGATAACGGCCACCACTATTTTTTCTCTCTAACGTTACCGCTTACTAGTTTTTACTAAATAAATTCCTTTGTTTTCCCCTATATCCCTGTTGATTAGACTAGTGTAAGGGTATCTGCGGTAACTTGTGAGAGCCTGCTAATAATAATATTTCAATGATATTTAACAATTCTTTGTTAAAAGCTCTTGAAAGGGAAAACTATTGCCTATTATTCTCCTGAGCATATTTTATAGAAAATTGTAGTAGCAGGTCTATCGCTGCATCGTCTAGAAAAAGTTGAAATATTTCCAAAGGGGATTTGCCAGCTAATTTGTTTTCCAGATGTTCTTTGTCATAAGACTCTTGAGAAATAGCTGAGTGTACCTGATTTCTCTACCCATTTTGGAATTGAAAGCTTTTTTTGAAGTTGATGGTCCCATGCATACGTTTTTCTCAGCTACTGTTTATTCATCTGAAGAATCCCAAAGTTCATCATCTCGATGGCTGTCTGGCAGAACGTGTAACTCGGAAGTGCTAGCAATATCTTGAGATTCTTGGGTTTTCTCTAGAAAATTGGCGCCCTCTTCTAATTCCTCCTCATCAATAATATTGTCGACAAATGGACACACAACATGGAAATGGATACACGACATCAATAATGTTATAAAAGATGAAAACTAATATTTTGTTTTATACGTTTGCATATTATTAGGACTCGCCTATAATTTTCTAATTCATTTACTGCATCTTCCAATACACTTTCCATCTCTTTCTGCGTCAAATATCTTCTCGTGGACACTTTCAGTACAACAAAAAATTGTAATGACTAATTGTTACGGGCATTCACTCAATACCAACCAAATAACACGTCTAGGAATAAAAATAAATTCTTGTCGAGACTTGCTAAAAATTGTGTTCGGTATGTTTATAATACTAGTGGTGCGATAACACACCAGCCAAGTTTTATTGCTGATATCCAAAAAAATATATGTAACAACAACCGTAATTTGTATTCTTAGAAATATTTGGATATATTTAAATTCTCTACATGGCATTTTGTAATAAAATAAAATATTAAGCAACTAATTTCATCCGGATGAAAATATTGAAAAATACGTTATAAAAATTGTATATTTCATAAAGTAGAATACGAATAGTATTATGGGTATATAATTCTAATGTTATTTTTTTTAATACCCGTTGGTCCCTCTTTAAGATATTTAGGGCATATAGTACCTACATAAAATCAATACATTTTCAGGAAAAAAATGTTTTTTGGACTGGTGCGCTAACGCACCACTGGGAAGAAATGGGTTAATATTAGTCAATTTCATTTTCAGACTCTGTTGTGTATAATAAGGTTTACTGTTATCTTTTTTCAACTTTGCTGTGGAACAGTTGTAAAATGTCTAATAGGAATATTATGTTGATGTGACAACAGGGAAACAAGACAGAAACTACCTACAGTCAAAGTTCCGACGAGTCGAAACAGAGTCGGACTCAGGTCACTATTATTGCAAAGCAATAGTTCACAGAAAATACATCATAATACAATAGCGAATATTCCAATAAACGTACTGGTGAGGTAACTATTACATGACGGAGTGGTATTTAGGTGTGAAAACTTAGTGAAACTTAAAAGGACTTACCCACAAAAACTCATGAAATGTTTAATACAAAAAGTAATATTGCTTTTTAACTGGCGTATGATCTCTTTTTCAACTTTTTTCGTCTCTGGTGAAACAGTTTTAGTTTCATTACGGTTGATTTTGTGTTGCTTAATGAATTTTACCTGTAATCTGTGAAATATTAGAGTCTTATTTGTATTGAAACATGTATTACGGGACATGTATGTGGAACAGGTATACCTTTAAAATGGGGAGACATCATACCTTATTGTAAAATTCTAGATACCGACGTTGTGTTGCAACACCTTTCCTTAGCTCAATTGGCTAAGCTAGAGGAAAGCTATTGACCGTAGCTCCGGCAGCACAGCGGTCAAGGGGTAGGTTCCCCTGGTTATGTAAAACTTTGATAGTGGCTTTGGGCGCCAGATATTTTTGTATAAAAATACCAAAATGTAGTATCAAATAACCAACGATTTGATAACTTTCTTGATATACACTTAGAAAGAATAAAAGTCCAAATTAAAACAATAACAACTATATTAAAATAAAAAAAAAATTTATACAATCAGTTAAATTGACCCACTAGGTTAAATAAAATTTGAAGCACTGATTTTACAATTATACTTGGACGGCAGGGTACAATGAAACGGTCTTACGTAAGCCCAGAGGAGAGTGGCTTCCCGGAGGTAGAGGATGTTCCTGGAGTTGCTACCAGCAGTACTGCGGTGACTGTTCGACTTTCCTCCTCCTTGTACGCCACAGGTAGAGGTGTTCGTTCCCTGGTTGATGGCCGTTTGTCCAGAAGTTGTTACATACAAAAGTGAAACAAACAGAATCAGTGTTGTTCTACTGAGAGTTCGCAAACAGTGGGTATCTGTTAATTTGAAGTTATATAAACCAAAGCATAATTAATACTACTAAATTCCAGGACTCAGGTAAATTAATTAATCTAAATTTTGCATCAATACGACCCAAAAGAAATGTTAACAAAAACAAAACCCTTAATTAAGCTGCGACTTCCAAGTTTCAGCCACGCCACTGTTTGATAAGTAGAGCAATCAAGAAAATTCCTAAAAAAATCACACACAGTTAACACTTGCTGCTTCACGGTACGGCAAACTAAAGAAAAATCTTAAGAAAAAAATTAGCACTTTCGTCAGCGACGAACAGCGACAAACAGCGACAAACAGCGACAAACAGCGACAAACAGCGACAGTTGTGGGCACCTGTAGACACCAAATTGAACGAGCGGCAATTGCTCGAGGTCCGTGAGGTTTCAATAAATAATTACTACTAAATAGAAAATTAAAACTCACTTACCTCGAGCAAAATGTTGCAGGTGCAGGTTGCCACGCTCGTTCGTCCCTTTTCCAGTGTCAAATCAAATTTGGTCAACGACCACGAAAACTCGTCCTTTGACTGCAGAAAAGGTTTGGTAGGGTCTCTATTTAATTTGCCACACAGCTATCTTCTCCCGAGCTGGGAATACCTAAAACATCCAGAAACCACAGGGTCTGTTTTCTAACAAAACGATAATTTCGATTCCTTACTGGAATCGATCGATAAATTCCAGGGTAGGTGAATCTAACCTATCCTGGGCACACGTGCTATTTTCCTTAATAAACCAAAAAATACTTTACGGAATGCAAAAATACGCATTCAGCAACGATAACTGAAATATTAGAATATTTGAATTAAGCAGCAAACATTAAATGCAAAAGTGATTGCAAAGATATAAACAAATTTAATTAATGAATTGCTCCACTTACCACACGTGGACTAAACTGAAGTCTCGCTTATCACAACCGCTAAGTTAAGAAGATAGGTCAAGCAGAAGGACGCTCCTTCAGTCGATCCGTATTTATTAGTTTCCAATAACACAAAAAATTATCGAATATCTGTCAACCGGTCACCACTGATATCGTAGAACGGCATTAGTTATTAGTTGCGTTACGTTTAACATTCTGCGAGGTGCGTTCGTTTCACTTAGGGGTCAACTGGTTGAGGTGTGATTTTACCAATTAATGACATAAAATAAGAATGTGACGGGATTTAAAATAAATACCGTTACACACTCCCCACCTTGGTTAAAAAAATTTGAAACTGGAAGTTTTAAATTTTTTTTTTCTCTAAGTGAAACTTCAAGAAAAATGTATCGGTAACCAGTCAATAACGGAAGTAAAAAGATAAAGGAAGGAAAATAGAAAAATTAGACAAATACCTACACTATACTGCGAATTCAGGCTCAAGATACGGTAAGATAAGATACGATACGATACGATAAGTCGATAACAACCATCTACTTCAACAACATAGTATAGAGTAAGATAAAATGATACGATAAAATGATTGAAAGAAGAAAACGAAAGAAGGAAATTATTACCTACAGGTTCCGAGAGAAAGAATGGACCAATTCACTAAGCCTCCTTGCCATAGCAAAATTAGCAACGAAAGGTTACCAAGTTCCGAGAGGTAAGCAAAAGTTCCATTAATTCTCCTTGTTAACACAAACACCAGAGATAACAAAAGAGAGAAAAAAGATAAAGCGAGAAGGAACGACAGAAAGAACAAAACGATAGATGCGGCCAGAATTTGCAAAAATGAAACAAAAATTGGGCTTAAAATGCATGAGGATAACCTACCCTAAATTATCCTACTTGCAAAAGAGGTAGGTCACTCCTGACCTCTTAATACTACCATAACAAAAATATGAGACATTAAAAAGCTTGATGGTAGATCGTCCCTAAAATACCATACTTGCTAAATCCACAAATAAGTTCATAGTCACTTATTTGAGGAACCCTAAACATAAGGAGCTTTGAAATACGGGATGCTGATCCGCCCCAAGAACAACATACTTGCAAAAAATACCACCAGGGTATACCTAAACAAAAATACATTAACATAAGGAGCATTAAAATGCACGATGTTGACTCGCCCCGAAGCCAACATACTTGCGAAGAAAACCAAAAATCATAGGACTCTATAGGATGCTCCAGAAGTACGGCACAACACTCAATCAAACTGCTCGGTAGTTGCTGGGGTTACAATGACTCTGAATTAACAACCCAGGAGTCACATCTACCAACAACCTGGAATTCAAACCAACCGAACAGCTTCCAGGGTGCTCCCACAGTACCTCCGGTCCTTTAAGAACAAACACAAGAAATAAGATACGTGTATCTAGATCTCACGAGGTTTCAGCTCGTTTTTTTGTGAGATGCTCCGAAC